>PEGC01000021.1:0-506430 GCA_002921095.1 Cladosporium sp. SL-16
AAGGGTGGATTGTCATTGAGAGGGATTGATACTTGGTCGTGGCAATAATGGTGGTGAAGGCAGGATTGTGTTGCTTGGGCAATGAAAAGTTCCGTGGCGTTGCAATTTGCTGGATACGTCTCCTCGCACGGTCATTAAATCTATTTCTATCCGTAACTTTACCATGCGTTGGGAATCTGGTACTTGCCCATGAATTCCAGCACAGAGTCCTGTAATTATTTGGTTAGCCATACATCTCCAAAATGCATGTTATCAAGGAAGTCCAACAAAAGCATCACACTTACCCAATTCTTGCACTGATGCGCAACCCCCCACCCATCAACCGCAACCCTCCTCCCATCCTCCTCCGTTCTCGGCCACTCAACCGTCAAATCCGCACTACACATCAGCGCCTGGCGAATATAATCAAAGCAGTGATAGACATGCTCTTCCTGATGCTTGAGCAGACTATCATACGTCTCGGCCGTAGTGTTATACTCCATGCCCGCTTTGAGCGTAAACAAGAACGTGCGCACGTGGTTGAGGCAGTGCAGCTGGTGGAAGACGGAGATGTCGTAGATCTCGCCCACGGCGGTGGATTCTGCGTCCAAAGGCTGGCCTGGCGGGAGGTCGTAGGCTGAAGGGTCGGGGATTAGGACGAAGCCGTCGCCGGGTGGCGAGAGGTTGTTGCCCCAGGCTTCGTCTGCTTCCGGGGTTGAGGGGGAGGCGTAGATTGTTTTCTCGAATGTTACTGATTTTCGGGAGACTGGGATATATCGTCAATGATTTGTTGCGTAATGATGGCGAGATTGGGGCAGCATACTCTCGGGGGCAAATCCTGTGCCTTTGACAACAGTGTGATCACGAGCAGCGACATGTCTGAATGAGAACAAAGTGTATGCGGCGAGCAGTCCTAGTAGGACGCTCACTGCGATGAGCCATCTTCTTAGACGGCGAATCGAGGCAAGCAAGACTTGTGTTTGCGCATCCAGATCGTGTTGTGATGGCTTCTCCGCTTCGTCGCTGCTGTCTCTGTACAATGGCTCGGCAGCTTCGCTATGAGCCTCGTGTGGCCTCTGGTGGGATGACATTGTGATTCTCTAGTCGATCCTGAATTTCGGAAAGCTGGTGGCAGCAATGAAATGTAATAGCAGATTGATAGTGGACGTATCAATGTGGCGCTCGATTACTGACAGGGATAGTGGTTCCTCGATGTGAGGTTGAAAGTAACCGGGGAATAATGTCAATTATTGAACTGCACAGGGGTGCTTGAGGATGAAACGAGGGTGTCATGCCGCTGACCCGAAACAACCAAGAGCCCGTGCGAAGTCGTCACTACGGCACGCCAGCGCACATGGGAAGCGGAGGAATGGCCTAAACAAATGTCTACTTGCAGGCACGTGTTTGTCTCCGTGCGATTTGTAGCATGATCGGCAGGTTCTTGTGCTTTTGGCTGTGCCTTGCCGCTGCGTACATGTGTGGCATTGGCCTGTACCTCCTAGCCAGGTCTTGGTATTGCTGGCTCAACCGAGGCACACAACCTGCTGAAGGCAGGGCAAAGAACGAGACTCGATAAAAGTAACAAAGTTTGATGGCGTTCCGCCCGTCACGTTTCGGAAGACGACGACATGAATCGTGCCGGCAGAAGGTGAAGAAGGAGTCTGAGTTTTCCGCCTCCAGCGAGCCGAAGGGCCCGAAGGCAAGCCGAGTCACAAAAGGCTCGTTACCGCTTTTCGTCTTGTCAGATTTGAAAAGGCGCACGCATGTCAATATATTATACAGTGCTCGCTTAGTGTTGTCGGTGGGACCTGTCACTTGACTTATCCTTCCTCAGATCAGGGTGCATGATGCGTGCATGGGTACGTACTAGGCTCGCGCCGAAGAACGATCGTCAAACTGGTCCCACATGTCGCGGCAGGATGCCGAGGGACGGACCACTTGTCACTTCAACCCCATCCCATCCTGGCTAAAAGACCGCCACGGTGGAGGTCGGCACACACTGCCCAGTCTTCGAAGGTCGGACGGGCCTAGCGTTCACAGCGTTCATGAGCTACACGTGCTGGACTACGCCTTGCGAAGCCATGGCTTCAAGATGATGTTCCCGAGCTGTGCCCTAGAGCCCAGCAAAACATCCATGGCTTGTGTTGCACGACATCATAAATCTGGAACTTCCATTGGCCGAATTGGCTACGACCTGCATGTCAGGCAACTAGACATCCCGAGCGGGTCGGAAATGTACCCAGATACACAGATCTCCCGATGACAAGTCTATTGAAAGCAATGGAAGACCCGCTCAGATGGCATCTCGGCTCCTGATAGACCTACGTCGAACGATCTCCAGAAGGATCAAGTCCCAGCGTTTTGGAAAAACTCACATTCGGAGACCAGACTTTGCGATTATTCAGCCCTAGGAGGTTGTCTCAGATGCAAAACCGATGAGATGATGGACCTGATCCTTGGCTCAATCATCATGCCGAACTTAAGGCTCTCGACCTACCACTCTAAGCGAGGAGGAGGTTCTCATCTGTAATCCACGTGGTTTGACCCATATTCTGAGCCGCACTGCGGTTCGGTAACACTATACGCCCGTTTATTTCGTTCATGGAATCCGGCCGAGTTCATATTGCATGCCCCACTCGCTTCCGACGGCATAGAGATGGCTTGCTGTACCAAGGACTATTTGCTGCTGACGGTGGCTTTCGAGGCTTTCAAGACCAGATCTATGGCTTCTTTCGGTGGCAAGCAGAATGCCATCAGTAATCTGCAAGATGCAATTGTACAGGACATATAAGAAGGTAGGTATATCCCGGGATGTTCATCAAAAACCTGCAACTGTCTCCGGCATTTATCCCATTCGTTTCAAAGTGGTGCCCTAGACCTACGAGCCTCGTCATCTCTACCGCTGTGCAAGATCTCGATACAGCCGCGATGAAGGTTACAGCGATCTTGTCTTGCATGCTTTACGCAGCTACGGCTGTAGTTGCCACTCCAGCTACAATCGAGAGGCGTACCTCTTACAATGGTGGCACAACTGCGAACGACGTCGTCAGCAAGGGTTCGGAGGACTACGAAACAAGTTTCGACAGAAAGTTACTGATACCAAGCAGCACCTTGTACACCTCTTACGTTCATCTTCGCCCGCGGATCCACTGAGCGTGGTGTAGGTCTAGACATAGCCTGAGAACAGGATCATGCTGACTTGTCCAAGACGATGGGAAGCAGCATTGGACCAGCGCTAGCGAGGCAGCTCATTGCATCTCTCGGTGCTTCCAAGGTCTCGGTCCAAGGCGTCGACTATACCGCAACCATCCAATCGAACGCACTGCGCGGATCCGAGGGCGGGAAGGTCATGGCTAAGCTTGCAAACGATCACCTGGCGAGATGCGGCAGCACCAAGATCGCCATTGCTGGGTACTTTCAAGGAGCCATGGTCGTTCACTATGCGGTGAAATCTGCCGGTCTGAGTCCGAATGCTGTCTCTTCTGCCGTTGTTTATGGTGACCCACAGAACCGCGAGAGTGTCGGCAGTCTTCCCGCGTCAAAGGCCAAGGTATCGTCGCACCATGCCAGCAAATCCTTTGAGCACAACTGATCAAGCGGTAGAAATTATGCGCTGGAGGTGACGGTGTCTGTGAGACGGGAGGCTTTGCCATCACTTCCGCACACCTCGGTAAGCAGAAAAGATGAGACACGCGGTAGAGCTGTACTGACATTTGTATACAGCCTATACTAACAACGGCGACATTGCCGAAGGAGCGAAGTTTATCATCCAACAAGCCGGTCTCTAGTAGGCCGTTGTGACGCACGAATCGCGACTTTGGAGAAATGCCGTGTTGGTGGACCGTTGGTCTTGTTCAGTGGCGCTGCAATTCTGGAATTATTTGCTGCAGCCTGATTTCCTATCGTCTGTCACTACAACGGGCCTAGTCTTCATGTAGCTTTAGCACAGATACAGTCCTATACGTATACTCTTGCCCGTTCCTGGTTTCGTCTTCAATGTTTGGATGTTCAGATCGGTCACTGCGACAGAGCGGCGTAAATGGCCCTGAGTGAGACATGTCATCGTGCATGAAGATATCCCGCTATCCACAGTTGATATGATACAGTATGGCGAGTCTAAGTGAACCTTTACAGTATATGGACGAGGTGGAGTTGCCAGTCAACTTACAGAGTGATCTTCATCACTCGCGCGCCAAGCCACCAGATCTGCGACGCTTCGCACCCTAAGTCTGCTAGTTTCATCTCGGTAGGGCATTCTTTTCTCCTTTACGGACATCAAACGCTAGTTTGCATGTCTAGACAAACGGCCATGTTTCCCTTCACAGCCACGCGCATCCGCTAATTTACACAGTAGAGAGCTCGTCGGCACCGCCCCTTGACTCGTCGTTTCGCGGTACGCGGTATCACACCGGATGGCACGATAGTGCGAGAAACCTGCCAACATTACGACATATTCGCAAGATGGCTGTGCGCCCTGCCATGCGTTTACCGTTTTGACCATGACTCTGGTCTATTTGGGTGACAGACGGCTCGGTGGATCACGCCTCCAGGTGCACACAGATGCAACGAAGTCCTCCCGCGTGGAGATCCTTGGATAATACGATATCTAACAGGTAGGGCTTGTGGATCGTATTCATATAAGAACCTTCTTGCTGCTGTCGAACAACTCTATCTCCAAGCACTTCAACCGTTCACTACAACACTTTCGCTCTTTTCGCTCTAACAAGACCTGGTGTCTTCGTTCTCTCGCAACCACATTCATTACAAAAATCAACAATCTACTACTTCCAACAACAGCCAAAATGCAGTACACCACCACCATCTCTTACCTGCTTTGCGCAGCATCCGTCGCCGTGGCTGCGCCACTCGAGGCACGACAGTTTGGCTTTGGTGGCAGCTCCGGTGGCAGCACCCGCAACGACATCGTTGACGGCAAATGTGCTCCTGTCACCTTCATCTTCGCTCGTGGTTCCACTGAGCCTGGCGTAAGACCCTCCTGAAATCTCGAAGTCAAACATTCTACTAACATACATTCAGAACTTCGGCAGCTCTGTCGGCCCTTCCATCGCAAAGGCCCTTACCTCCTCTCTCGGTGCCGATGGCGTCGCCATCCAGGGTGTCGATTACGAGGCCACTATTGCCAGCAACGTCCAACAGGGTAGCAAGGGTGGTCCTGTCATGGCCAAGCTCGTCCAGCAGGCCAAGGCCAACTGCCCCGACACCAAGATCGCACTCGGCGGTTACTCTCAGGGCGGTTTCGTTGTCTCCAATGCCATCTCCAAGTCTGGCGTCAACCCCGACGATATTGCCGCCGCCGTTGTCTACGGTGACCCTTCTCGCGTTGCCGCTGGCGGCCTCGACAAGAGCAAGGTCAAGGACTACTGCGTCACTGGCGATGGCGTCTGCGCTGGTACCTTCGCCATTAGTGCCGCTCATCTTGCTTACACCAGGTATGTCCCGATCATCAGCCAACACCTGGCAAAGACAATTTCACTGACATTTTATCTTTCTACAGCAACGGCATGACCGAAGAGGGCGCCAAGTTCATCATCGCCCAGACCCAGGGAGGAAGTGCTAGCTCTTCTGGCAGCGGCTCTGCTTCTGCTGGCGGTGCCGCATCTGGCTCTACGACTGGCTCAGCTTCTGGCTCCACCACTGGCTCCGCCACTGGCTCTACCACTGGATCAACCGGCGGTACATCCTCCCTCGGCGGTTCAGGTCTTTCGAGCTGGAAGGACTTGTTCTCCGGCAAGAGCGGCAGCGGCAGCTCTTGGTTCGGCGGCAAGTAAACGCTGACACATTATATGTCAGGTTTTGGAGGGTTCTTCTGATCTCGTGTTGAAAGTACGAGAACGAAGGATCAGTAGAACGGGTGTATGAGTATCTTTTCTGTAGGTTTTGGGGGTTAGATTAGATTTTATTGATTTCATGATTATGCGAGTATACAATATGTCATGTGCTGGCCAGCAATCATTTTTCCCTCGCTTGTTTTGTTGTGCCTGCTTCAAGAGCCTTTCATGTCTTTTCATATCTACTGGGTCAATGCTGCTCATGCTACTCATAACAGAAGCTGGTTGGCTGCCTCCCAACCTGTCCATCCTCTAGAACAAAATGGCACCTCCATCAACAACAAAGTCCGCACCATTGATATAGGTACCCGCGCGACTCGCCAACAGCACACAAACACCATCCAACTCGCCCACAGCGCCCATCCGACCCATAGGGTTGCGACTAGCCCAACTCTGCCTCATCTCCTCCAGCCCCTCCCCAGCATTAAGAATAGTGTCCATATAGCCCGGCGATATCGAATTCACACGAATCCCTTTACTCGCCCACTCAGCCGCCAGCGAAGACTTCAGCGCCACAATCGCCGCTTTGCTCACATTGTAAGCGGCCTGCGGCTGCGGGAAATTAACACGATGCGCCGAGATCGAAGCCGTGAGCGTAATGCTGCGGTTCGACGACGGATTAGCAGCCATGTGCTTCGCAGCAGCCTGCGCACAAAAGAAAGCACCCGTAGTGTTGACGTCGATGGTTTTGCGCCACTGCTCGTCCGTCATGGAGATGGCGGGCACGCAGCCTACGATTCCGGCGAAGCAGAACATGTGGTCCAAGGAGCCGAGAGTGGAGACCGTGGAAGAGACGCCTTCGGCTACGGAGGCGGAGTCTGTGACGTCGACGGCGATGCTGAAGACGCGGATTGCTGGGAATTCGGAGGCGAGGGCTGTGATGGCTGAGAGGGAGGAGTGGAGGGTGCTTTCGAGGTCCCAGATGCAGACGCCGGAGGCGCCGTGTTCGAGCATGGCGCGGGCACAGGAGAGGCCTAGGGTGCCGGCGCCGCCGGTTACTGGGAGGGTTGGTCAGCTTGTGCATGTACGTAGATGTGCCTGCGTGTAGGGATGAGAGGCCATTCTCAGACGTTTCAGGTCTGTTCCGTGTTGCTTTACATCTTGTTGCAAGCAACCAAAGCATTTCAAACATCTTGTTGGCCGTGTCACAATTGCAAAAACCACCTAGTGACCTCGTGTTTCAAAGAGATGTGCTTTCTGAAGAAACCTGCCCTTGTTCCAGGTGTGCGAATGCGACAGAAAGGATGGTTTCAAATGTGAAATTGAGTCACTTACTAATAACATTGCCCTCAATGGCAAACCTCGCAATAGCCCTACCCTCAGCATTCAAGTAGTGAGGCAAAGGCGCAGGTGGCGCTGTCAACGAAGCATCTGAGCCATCAGACAACTCCATGAACTCAATAGTCCGGGTTGTGAGGTTGTCGCGGTCCGCCATCTTGGTTGATGATGTTTCAGGGCTGTTCAGCTTGTTGTTGGGGTCGTCTTATTGTGTGTTCGTTCTGCTGTCCGGTGTTGTGTTGTTGACGAGACAAGTTGGAGTCGTTGGAGTTTTAGCTTGTTGTTGTGGTTTCTGGCGAGGTGAGATGTGACGATTACAAACTCCAGCTCAAAAGATGACTGGTTTGTGTATTATATGCATGTACTCTTGCAGGCACAGTGTTCGCCGCGAATACGACGCTACGTCAAACGACAAGGGCCACAGTCGCCCTCAGCGATAAGTGGAAAAAGTGGACCTTTGATACTAGGGTTAGGTACACAGGGTAACGAAGCTCCTTCAGCCAATCAAACATTGCAGATGTTGTGTTGTAAGCTCCAATTTGGTTCCTGGACATAAACCACAATGTCAAAATGTTTTTGATCTCATCTCATTTCGTGTAACTTGGGGCACCCAAAGGGCCTTGTGTGCATGATAGAAATGTCTTTACTGACGAAATGCAAACGTATTGATATGTATGTACAGATAGTCTATACAATTGTGACATTGCAAAGAAACTACTTCTTCTCCTCCTGGGGCTCAGGCTTCGGGGTAGGAAGCTTGAACTGGGATGAAGTGTTAGTACGCGGAGAAACCTATCAACACTAGCAGCGTGTGAACTTACCTCCTCAGGCTTGCGGTCGTGACCAGGTCCAACCTGCTCCCACGCCGCACTACCACCCTCAAAGTTCCTGAAGGCCTGTGTGAGCTCGAGAGGCTCGACAACAATGCGCTTCTTCTCTTCGTCGTATCTGAGCTCGGTGTATCCAGTCAAGGGGAAGTCCTTCCTCAATGGGTGGCCGTCGAAGCCGTAGTCGGTCATGATGCGTCTGAGATCGGGGTGGCCAATGAAGAAGACACCGAACATGTCGTAGACCTCACGCTCGTACCAGTTGGCGCCGTCGTAGAGGCCTGTGATGGAGGGGACGGGTGATGCCTCGTCGGCGTAGGTCTTCACGCGAATGCGCGAGTTGTGGCGGACGGAGAGCAAGTTGTAGACAACCTCGAAACGCTGGTCGCGGGTAGGGTAGTCGACGGCAGTGATGTCGCTGACCTGGGTGAACTCGGCGGCGGTGTGGTATTTGAGGAAGGAGAAGACGGGAAGGACACCGTCGGGTGAGATGTAGATCTGGGAGGTGAATGTCAGTGAGGGTTCGATGTTGGAGCATTCAATCTTAGCCAGTAGTAAGACATACAGTCAGCTCATCCTTCCAGACAGAGAACCTGCGATGTGTGTGAGCGCGTGTAGATTATGTATGGCTGGCGGGCTGGAGCATACTGCTGGATGTATTTGGGCAGGCATGAGAGCAGGTACTGGCCGTACTGGTGCTGGGCAGTGGCGCGGTCGGCGGTCCTGTCGGCGTTGTTGATGACGGGCGCGTGGGCAAGCTTGCCCTGGGGGCCTCTCTGTGCGTGTCTGAGGTTGGGCAGGTCGCTCACGTCGGCCGCGAGCTCCTTGGATCGTGTGGTGGTGGTCGCGAAAGTCCTGAGGGCGCTGCGGGAGACGCTGCTGGCCTTGGAGGCGCGCACGATGGCGCTGAGCGGCCTGGCGATGGCGTGTTTCGAGGCCATGGGGGCGGTGTGTGGGCGGTGGTGGTGGTGTGGGTGGCGGAGCGGAGGTAGGGGTGGTATTACTATTGTCGTCGCCGTCCACTACGCAGCTGTCTTTGTCGCCGCCAATGCACTGGTCATCTCCAATGCAGCACTCGGCTGGCGTCGAGCGCGGTTGCTGCCGCTTGCCAGCCGCCATCGTCGCTGCTGTGCCAAGCTTCGACTTCGTCCTTCGCCGCCGCAGCACGCTCTCATGTCCGGAGGCACCTCACTCCATCCCTTAATCGCGTCTAATCATCACCTGATCCCTATAGCATCACCGGCCGGCGTTTCTGCTTTTTGACTGCTCACCAACTCCACCGCCCCCAGCACGCCACTCTCCGCCCCTGGCCCCGTCGCGCTACACCTCACCTCCGGTTGCGATCCACACTATACACCACCACTTCCCTCGGCGCGCGTCACTCCACATTCACCATGTCCAAAGGCGTGCAACAAGACTCGCTCATATTCGACGATGACGAAGAGGAGACCTGCCCTCTGTGTGTCGAAGAGTTTGACCTCACTGACAAGGGCTTCAAGCCTTGTCCTTGCGGCTACCAGGTTTGCTTCCCTTCCAAGCACCATGGTTGTGTGCGACAACGCTAACAAAATGCTGCAGATATGTCAGTTCTGCTACAACAATGTGAAGAACAACATGAACGGCCTGTGTCCGGCATGTCGGCGACCCTACAACGACAAGGATATCGAATACAAGGTCATCACCCCCGAAGAGACAGCTATACATCGCGCGAGACAAGTTCAGAAGCAAAAGAAGAACCTGCAGGCGCAACTCAAAGAGAAGGCAAAGGCGGAGGCAGATAGTCTCAGTCGCAAGCATCTCGCCGGTCTCAGGGTGGTCCAGAAGAACCTGGTCTACGTCACTGGCCTGTCGCCGAAGCTTCAAGAAGAGGAGCTACTGCATACCTTGCGAGGCGATACCTACTTTGGTCAATACGGCAAGATCATAAAGATTGTCGTCAGTAAAGCCAGGGACAGGCTTGATTCAGTCGGGGTTTACGTCACCTACGAAAAAAAGGACGATGCTGCTTCCTGTATTCTGGCAGTGGATGGTTCACCCAACGGCGATCGCACGCTCCGAGCGCAATTCGGCACAACCAAGTACTGCTCTGCCTATCTCAGAGGAGACACGTGCATGAACCGTAACTGCATGTTCCTTCACGAGGCTGGCGAAGCGGGTGAAAGTTACTCACGAGCCGATCTTTCTTCAATGAACGCTGGATCAACACAACAAGGGACTAGCAGCAAACCACCTCCTCCGCAGTCACAACAGCCCATGTCTGCTGCGACACCCATGGTAAGGACCGCAAGCGACCAACCACAAAGTCCCACCCTGGACCGCCCTGCCTTGCCTTCTACTGCGAGCTGGGCATCGAGACCAATGCAGACTCAAATCAGTCGAGCAGAAAGTCGCAATGTCAGTGGCTCTATCGGTAGCCCTGCACTTGCCACCGCGACACCAGCGACGTCGCAACAAGAGTCACCGCCCACGCCTGTCGCCGAACCCGAAGCACCTACTCGTGAACCTACTCCTGAACCAGAACCCGAGCCGGAACCTGAAGAGCAACATGCACCACCGCCCGCCAAAGTACACAAGCCACGGACTCCAAGCCCCATTCGGGACTTGTTGAAGCACTTCCGTCCGCAGGATCTCTGTTTGGAGTTCTCGACAGCAAACATGGCGCAAAACGAAATCGACATTCTGACAAGCTATCCTGCACTCTTTGACTCTGACGGTGGTGCTAAGCGTAGGCTGCGCAGACAAAAGGAAGAGGAGCAACGACGGATCGAACTTGAGCAAGCCGCTGCCCAAATTCCAAGCCTTGACACGGACGACAACCCAGAGATGAGCGGTAGTATGCAACTCGGCGGCGAACCGGATGATCAAGACGAAGTCGACTCGGCCCACGAGTCGGGCACCGCACCCGGTCAGGACGCCGGACTTGATCAGCGATTCCAATTTGGCGGCGTATCGAGCCCTGCAGGCATTAGTGAGCGTGGATTGACTCCTCAGCAGCACCAGCAGTTACTCCTCCAGACGATGAAGTCTCCCTCTCCGGGCACCCAAGGAACATACTTGAACCAGTCAAACAATTTCCAGCAAGGCGGCCATGCTCCCGGACACCAACGCAACGTTTCCAGGTTCAGCTTCGCCAACGACTCGTCCGCCTCAACTGCTGTGAAGCCTGTGGCCAACCAAAAGCTTATGAGCCAGCAGTCTGCCATGATGCCGCCCAATGGAAGCAATCACTTTGGAGGACAGCAAAACTCTCAGAGCTCTCAATTCTTCACTAGCAATGTGCAAGGACCTCCACCTGGACTCAAGGCTAGCGGCACGCCTCCTGTCAGCGGCGGTATGACATTCGGCCAAGGCCACGGTTTCACAACTGGTGGCCTTCAATACGGCAGCAATGTTGGCGGACGCAATGTCAACGAAGACATGATGCGCGAGCTTCTTCGCGGACGAAATGCGAGCGTCACCGGTTCCGACGCAGCAAAGCGTGAGTTACACCCCTACCCCTATCCTAATTCTTCAGCTGGTGGCGTTGGTTATGCAACGTCCCCGTATCCCGGCACCGCGTCTGCTCAATATACATCCTCCATGTCGTCATTCGGTGGCGATGGTGAGAAGCAGCGCAGCAAGAAGAAGGGCAAGAAGCACCGGCACGCGAACACTGGCTCCTCTTCTGGAGGGGCTGGTTTAGTTGATGCTATGGACAGCCACTTAATTCAGTCTCGCTTGCAGCATAGCACACACAGCGGAGGCCCATTCATGAGCACCCCACCACCAGCAGGCAACATGTACAACCCTTCTATTCACGGCGGCAACGGCTACGGCGGACGTTGGGCTTGAGACGGCTTTCACGGCAGCAACAGCAGGCTTTTTTCATTTCGGCTATGATCTGCGCAGTTTTCTTGTTTTCTTGTTTTATCTTTGGGACCGGCCGGTCTTCGCGACCTTGGCCTTTTTGCAAGGAGTCTCGGGCATTCGATCTCGGCTTCAGCACCAAGTGTTGGTTGCTGGTCGGTTTTGGCAAGGCGTTTAGGAAAAAAGAAATGCTCCCTCCGACTAAATGGGACGCATTTCGTGGTGCAAGCGGGTGCTGCTGTGTCGGTCACGGTGCGAGCAAGGATTTCCTATTTCCGACCCTGTCTCTCGTCGTGGTCACACCATTGTACGTATCGCACAGCTTCTCTTCTCTAGTGGCTGATAGATTGACGAAAGACTAGTCTGACTATCGTCGCGCTTCTTCATTTCAATCAAATGTGACATGGCGAGAGACATGGTTGTATTTAGAGTTTTCCTTTCTTTTTTAGCCTGTTTACTTGTTGCTGCCGTGATGCCGCCTTCGCCCAATCGTCAATGCCGCCAGTCTTGCCGTCGCTGGAGTCTGGATATCGCTTTCATTCTATGATCTTCCCATCAAAAGAAATGTACTAACAGCCTAACAGCAGATGACTCCGACTTCCCTCCGTTGAACGAATTCACCACACCCTCTCGCAGGCCCAGTCTTTCATCCCTTCCACAGTTCCAGGAGTCCCGCCGATCTACGCCAGCCATTCCTCCCGGTCTTGAGAGTGAGGTCGCTTCTCGCCGCGGTACTCCAACCATTCCTCCAGGCTTCAGCAAGATCCCAACCGCCTTGCCTGACCTCGACGGCATCGGTTCCCGACCTTCCAGCAGAGCCAGCCTGAGAAGAGCTGCTTCTGGTCATGTCATGCCCGCGATTCCTCTACGACCTGGTACTCCTGGTGCAATCACTACACCTTCGAGGACTGCTTCGAGGGCCGCGTCACCGTCCAAGAGGGACGACGATAATGTCGTCGCGGAGACACCGACGAAGAAATCGAAGGGTGCTGCTTCTAAGCTCCTAGACCAGGAAAAGCCTACAAGCAAGGACGATGCTGAATTGAAGTCAAAAGAGAACGAAAAGCCTGTCACTAAATCTGCCAAGGCTACACGTAGCGTGGCGGACGTAGTCAAGTCGAAAAAGGAGGACAAGCAGTCTGTTGCTGACATCAAACTTGACACCACAGAGCAACAATTGCCAACAAAGGCCAAAAAGGGCAAGGCTGTCGAGGAGAAAGCGCCTGCTGTCGCGCCAATTGGGCACTCTGCTAAGGAACCTGCGATCAGCGAAAAGGAAGAATCGAAGCCTGTCTCTGCAACTCCTGCAAAGACCGATGGTAAGTTGGATTCTACCAAACGTAAACATCCCGGCAAGCTCGACATCGCCGCTGCAGTGGAAAAGCAAGCTCAATCAACCAGCTCAAATGCTGCCTCGACGATGACTCCTGCGGATATTGGCACACCTATCAAGCAACTTCGAAATGTGTCCCAGCCTCCATCAGCGCCATCACTACCAGCAAGTCCAAACGCAAGTATTCCCTCTCCGGCTTTCAAGACTGCGCCAAGGACGTTGCGTGTTGTTCAAACTGCGACGCCTAAGGCAGAGACGCCGCCGCCTGCAGTGCTGTCGATGTCAACGCCACCCGCCGCGGTTTTCAGCAAACTACCATCTCGCAAGCCGAGTGTGGCATCCATGAACCTCCCAGGCACGCCGTCGAGTGAGCACGTTTCCATGTCAGACAATGTGTCTATGACTTCCACTTCGCAGTCTCGCGCAAACTCTCCTCCTCCAATTGGTGGCAGCAGAGTCGGGTCCGCACCCATTCGCGAGAAGACGAAGAGCCAGCAGAAAAAGGATCGTCAGGAACGAGCCAAAGCTAAGGAGGAAGAAGAAAAAGCTAAGCTGCTTAGGGAAGGAAATGCCATTGCTGAAGAGCCCGCGCAGGAAGCCATTGTCAGTCGCAAGAAGAAAGAGAAGAAGGAAAAGGCACCGAAGCCCGTCAAGGTCAAGGAGGTCCCGCAGAAGGCTGAGCCAACTACCACCGATACCACGCCCACTGTCAGCCGTGCGGTATCACCTGGTCCTCAGGAGAAAGAGGCACTCGTCCAAGTCGAGACTCCCATGCCGGCACCTGTACGTACGCCTTCCATGCCGTTGCAATCACCCCATGAACCTTCCCCGCCGCCAACACCAACTCTCAGCCCAGCTCAAATCGTCGCCGAATTACGCGCCGCAAAGCCTGAAATCCAGAAAGCCCTCGACTCCCTCTTCCGCACTAGCGGCGCAGCTTCCCTCAAGTCAGGCCAGAACATCATCCCTAAAGACCTCGCCAACCCCGCTTCCTGGAAGACCGACTTCAACATCAAGCTTACCAAAGACGAAGTCGACGCTCTCCTCAAGCATGCCGTTCCTGCCATCCAGTATGGCGGCGAAGAAGGCCGTATCTGGGATCGCGGCATGGTTACTCCCAGCGGAGCCCACCTCCGCGCTTTGAACCAAGAACTTGAACGCCGTTTTCTCGACCTTGAAGGCGCTTTGCAGAGCATGCCCGAGGAATTGCGCTGGCGCCCAACCAAGCCCCAGAACGAGACGCGCTTCCCATCCTTTGATCTTGAAGCGTTGAAGCGCGATTTCGAGAACGTCGGCGCCCGTGGTGTTAGTGTCATGGAAGCGATGGTGCAGGACGGTAGTAGTATGAAGAAGGGTGCTTTCCTTGTTGATGAGGCTAGCCGCTACATCAACGAGTTCGTCATGCCTCCTGCTACGCCCCCTCCTAGTGTTGGTGGTGGATCCAACTCCGGCAGGCAGCAGCAACAGCAAGCAGGCGCACAGCAACAGCAGCAGCAAGTCCCCGCTATGCAAACGGAAATCTTGCCTGCGCACAGCGTCGAGGCTGCCGAGAGGCAATTGCAAGAAGCGAAGAGAGCCAGTGACGAAAGGGAGGCCAACTTGAAGAAGACGATGAAGAAGAACAAGAAGGCCCTTGGGTTGTGAAGTTAAGATGGTTGTGGTGTACGATGATGGACGGGGATTTTTACATTCTTTTCTTGTCCTTTTTATTGGGTATGATGCAGGCTATCAGCATTGGACATTGGAGTTGCAACAGCATTCACTCCGGCGTTGGAAAGTGCGCTTTGGTCATTCATTGGTTGAATTTTTCTTGGACTTGCGTTTGCTGCTGCTGCTTTTGAAGCATTCGTTGTCAGCACTAGTGGTGTGGATTCACACCGCTAGGTATATACCCCCCAGTTTTCTGTACGCTTTAACTTGTATTTACTACTGTCACTACCGGACAAGTACGTTCTTTCGAGACGGCACTGTGTCATCACATCTTTTGCGCTGCTGAAATCGTGTCTTTATCATTGGGAGGAGCACGTCGATACTGTAATGCGTTGTAAAGAAGAAACTTGTCTTGTGTACACAGCTTGACCTTTGTTGGTGCATGTCCGACGCAACAGCTAGATCAATGTTATGTAGAATATCTAGTGCAAGCTCAATATCACTACATATCCATTTCTAACAACTTGTTCCCAAACAGTATAAAGTAGTAGTCGGCATACACAAGACCATGATCAGCCCACCTTCGTGGAGCGTACTCATAGTTGTTGATGGTGGCGTGGAGCAGAATCGTATCGTGCCCGCCAAGATCAACCTTGCAATCGCCTGCAGGTGTGGCGATAAATCTGGCTTCAGGGCTGAGAGAGGTTTTGATGACTCCAGATGTAATCCGCAGGGCAGCGTCGTAGTACTTTCTGTTGTCAGGCTCGGCTTCGAAGAGCAGCAACATCCCGTACGCTGCAATCATCGCAGCAGAAGTATCTCGAGGGCCCGGTTGAGGAGCGTCGAAATCCCATGGCGGAACCCCGTCGGCAGGAAGTCTGTCGAGGAAGTGATCTGCCAGTTGCTTGGATGCTTCCAGAAATCGTGGCTCCTTAGTCCAGCGATAGCATTGGGCGAATCCGGTGATGCCCCAAGCTTGTCCGCGCGACCAGCAGCTCTCATCTGCATATCCTTGGTTCGTCATTCGGCCTTTGACAGTCCCATCTCTCTGCTCAAAGTTGACGACGTGACATGTGCTGTTGTCAGGCCTGACGTGGCTTTCCAAAGTCTTGTAGGCGTGACTGGTAGCAACTTCTGCTAGACGGGTGTCGTTTGTGAGGTCGGCGACGTAGTACATCAATTCTAGATCTAAGCGAGTTTAGCAGAAGCAACATGTTTGGTCCAACCATGTGGGAGGCATACTCATCATGTTGTCGATTATCACCAAGAAGTCGTCATTTGGGTTTCCGAACTTATACCGCTTGGTGAAGCAGGTGTCCCAACTCCTTATGCATCCAACACGAGGATCATAACGATCAGCAAGACCGTGCGCAGCCACCAACATGCTCTTGAAGCAGGCCTCATCCTGATCGAGTTCCCAACCAATTTTCGCCCATGGGAAGATGAGAAAGCCAAGGTCATGTGTGTCTGTCAAGAACGCTTGAGCATGGAGGTTATGCGACCACCAACGCGCATCCCGTCGCAGCTCTGCGAGATCAGGTCCAAGATTGGACTCATCTCCTTTTCGCCATCTCGCTCTTCGTTCGTAGAGGAGGTAGAGAGAACCAGGAAAAAACCCTGACGTCCAGAAGCTCGCGTCTGTGTAGCAATAAGTCGTACCGCCTGGCAAGGTGTATTCGGGCATTGCGTTTGGAGGCGATGACTAGGGATTGGTGTTTAGTGTGGAATTGCAGAGGAATAGTGGCACGCTTACTTTGTCTTGTTGAGTCAATGATACACCCCAGATCTTCGCGGTGACCGAAGATGAGTATAATGCGGACATTCCGTCTGCCTTGTTGAACATGGGCGCGGACACTGACGAAGGATGGGGGTCGTACGAGTGAGTGCTCAGAGTGGTGAGTTGATTGCGATTCCCGCCGCGTGAATCTATAGTCTCGTCGATGGTCATGATCGAAATGAACAACTGGCTATAATCGATTTGTTTCACAGTGACAAGGAAGAGAAGACGATGGGATGGTCGCGTTGGAAGATACACGCTTACATGTAACCTGTGGCATTATTGCTTCATCAAAGCATCAGTATACAGACATGCCACTTGAATCCGGACAAGGTACCGGATGTGACCGGTACGCATCCGTGTAGAGCATGGGCCATGCTTTTGCCGTGCCTGGGTATGGTGTGGGAGCATGTTCCATTAATTCCACTTGCCTGTTCTTCATGTCAAAGCCCGGCGGTCGGGGGAAGTCTCGGTGGGCCACCCGGTCCCATACAGCGCTGCTTGTAGCCCACATATCACCACTTTACTAATACACGATTTCTCCGAGATATGTAGAGGATATAACTCAGCACAAAGGTCGGTTTGCTGTCGTACTCTTCTACACCACCTCTCGTATCCTTCTACACCACCTCTCGTATCCTTCTACACCACCTCTAGGATCCGTTCGCGCACCCTTCTTGACCATTCACCATGTCGAAACCGGCCAATGCCATTGACTCTATGGCTACCTCCAAACATGTCGAATATTGCGAACAAGACCTTGAGAAGCCGACAGCATCAGGCGACGATGAAACCGCTAAATATGCCAGTGCACCAACAGAGATCGACGAGAGGACCAACAAAAGGCTCTTTTGGATGGTGAACAAACGCGTGCTGTTCATCATGCTAGGCACCTACTTCTGTCAGTCTCTGGACAAGGGGACGCTCAATTTCGCATCGATAATGGGCATTAAAGATGATGCAAACCTGAAGGGGCAGGAGGTAAGCACTGCTGATCCACTTATGAACATCTTCGTGATGTGACCTGGGTCGACCAAGACACATCTCGAGCTCGAGATCTCCGTTCCATTTACTAATGCTGCGCAGTATAGCTGGCTTGGAACCATTCTCTACATGGGCATTCTCGCTGGAGAGTTTCCGCAGAACTTCTTGTTGCAAAAGCTGCCGGTTGCTAAGTTTCTCGCTGTTAAGTGAGTTTTGACCAAGTACCTATCCAATGACTATCATTTGTTATGTTAACACTACCAAGTGTCGCATGCTGGGGTGCAGTGGTGGCATGCTCCGCGGCTTCCCACAATTTTGCCTCACTCATGATAGTTCGCTTCCTCCTCGGAGTGTTCGAGTCTTGCGTGCAGCCGACGTTCATCATCCTGACCTCCATGTGGTATACGAGGGAGGAACAGGCGCTTCTCACGGCTCTTTGGTATTGCATGACCGGCGTGCAGCTGATGGTCGGCGGCCTGCTGGCCTATGGAATATCACACTACACCGATGGCATCATCTATCCCTGGCAATTGCTTTTCATGATCCTCGGACTCGCTACCGTCGTCTGGGCCGGTGTGATCGGCTTCTACCTGCCGGACAGCCCAATGAGCGCGAAATGTTTCAACGAGGATGACAAAAGACTCTTGATCGAGCGAGTGCGACACAACGAGACTGGCATTCAGAACAAGAAGTACAAACGTTACCAAGCAGTCGAAGCACTCCTTGACCCTTTTGTATGGTGCATCGTCATGCTGATCGTCACCGCCAACCTGGTGATAGGTGGTCTCGGGGTATTCTCAAACCTGATCATCTCTCAATTCGGATTCTCTCTACTCCAGACAAACTTACTGAACATCGCACAGGGTGCTTTGACAATTGTTGTAATGATTGGCGGGGCGCAGGTATCGCAAAAATGGGGACAAACATGTTTCACTATGCTGGTATGGTTTAACGGTCCAAGAAACCTTCAGGGCTTCAAGTTGTAGATATGAGCTGACAGTTTCCTAGCTGTGGTCTATTCCCCCAGTCATTGGAACTGGAATCATTATCGGCATACAGCCAACTTCTACGAACGCAGCCGGCTTGTTGATCGCCTTCTACTGCACACAATTCTTCCTCGCACAAGGCAACATGGTCATTTCACTGATCTCCCGAAACATTGCCGGACAAACCAAAAAGTCAACTTGTCTCACAATGACATTCGTTGGTAAGTCATAGAGATCAGCAGAGGCATTTCGCATGTGAGATCTAATTGTGCCATAGGGTGGGCTGCCGGTAATATGGCAGCGCCTCAAATCTTCCAAGCCAAAGACGCGCCGAGGTACACTCACGGGTTTATCGCGCATATGGTCATATATGGAGTTTACGTCGGTCTGGTTCTTCTTACTCGGGCGATATTGATGCGGAGGAATGCTCAGAAGGAGAAGCTGATGCGCGAGAATGCGGCCTCGGGCACTGCTGTCTCACACGATCTTGCTTTCCAGGATTTCACGGATCGAGAGAATCCAAACTTTCGATATGTATTCTAGGAGACCATCCAAGTCTCTCTAGACATCACCGCTGGTGGTGTGCCTTCGCCTCTGATTGCTGGTGATGGATTTAGGGACGATTGGAAGTCCGCTCAAGATGTCGGGGTAAGGGAATATCACGCTTCACGTAACATACTTTCTACCTTATCGATATAGTGATGAATCAGTGTGCCTGTTAACCCACGACTGTCTTTTACCACCCGAAACTGATGCTTTTGATCAAATCTAACAATCGAAGCTGAAGTCTTCGCCCATATCACCTGAACAGCACTCATTTTGATCTTCATTGTTTTTCGTAACCATTAACAACTTGAGCTGGGCCTCTGAGCTGCCGACAACCTATACCATTACAGTACGGTGACTTTGATTTCGCCGGGTTGTGGCTCTAATAAGTATATGGAGCTCTTCGGCGAACGAAACAGCTAGCAAAGAGTAGGGAGGATGTGAACTTCCATGATGCATCGTGCGAGTCACAATTGCTCAAGGCGGTACAAGGCGGTGCCAGCGAGAGTGAGCATGATAGTACACTCGCTCCAGTATTCTAACCGGCTTAGCTCCAAGTGTAAGAATTAATGATCTCCCAATCTACCCGCGTATGTAGTGCGAGAATTTGACTACGTGATGCCATCAGACGTTCCAATGGATTTCACATGTTGCGGTACCAGCTCATTTGAATGATGGGGCAGTTTATTTCCTAAGGTATGACCACTTTCTCCAATGTTGCGGCGGAGTGGTTGACGATGTCGATTCACCTGCGGAGACCGGCCCGGGACATGTTCCGTGACATGATGATAGCTCCCAGTCCAACAATGGTGTACACACTGTTCTACCATTATATCATAGGGCAGCCAATAACTCATGACGCTCTCTCTAATCACAGACGACTTTGCGGCGATCAGTTTCCGAACATGAAGGTAAATGAGATTCTACTCAACCGTCTGGGTATGTGACTGACCTTATAGCTCTTCTTGTCTCTCACAAAACTGCTTGCACTGGCGTTCACAGGCCACTGTCTCGTCTCAGATGTGCCCGGGCTTAACGGACCAATTCCTCCAACGAACCTCGACAGAGTCGAGCACGCTAAGACCAGACCGAGCCAGTTCCAACATCCAGGAATCTGGCATACCCATGACGATCTGGAGCGCATTCGTATCGGGGTACTGCAGAACCAGCAGCCATGGGCATCCGCTTTCAAACGATTCAGCGTCGACACATACTCGCTGTCGAACTACACCATGCAAGGGCCCCATCCAGTCATCTCTCGAGGGTCCATCAGCAACTATTCCAGCTTCACGAATGATGCGCGAGCTGCGTGGCAGAATGCTTTGATGTGGTACATCACCAAGGATCAAAACCACTGGACCGCAGCGACCACGATTCTCGACAGCTGGGGCTCGGGTTTGACTAGTATCATTGGTACAGACAGGAGTCTGCTGGTCGGTCTGGATGGACAGCTTTTCGTAAACGCAGCCGAGATCATGCGATGGGAGGGTAACTGGACCGAAGCGGACGCCTCGTACAAAGGCGGCAAGGGCTTCTCCATCCAGATTTATTGGTTGTTTGCTCGACAGTCTATCATCATCGGTCAGTCGAATTACGGCATGGCTAGCATATCAGCCCTTCTAAGTTTCGCCGTATACCTGGACGACGTCACCATGTATAATTATGCACTGGACATGTACCAGAATGACCTTTGCGGCGGACTGCGCGGTAACATCTACCAAACCACCGGCCAGAGCGCTGAGTCCGGTCGGGATCAATGTAAGTACGATCTATCATATCTATCTCAACGGAACCACTGACGACATGATACAGCGCACGCTACTTCCGGCATCTTCTGGGCAGCCACGGCTTGTCGAGTCGTACAGTCGCAAGGCGGCGACATGTTCTCCTTCCTGGGTTCGACCCTGCTCAAAGGTGCCGAATACTCAGCAAAGTACAACCTGAACTACACCGTTGAATACGACCCAGAGTTCTACCGGTGCGAAGCCGTGCTTGTAGATGGGCCTTGGAAACAAATTTCTTCTGTCGCCAGAGGACTGACACGACCTGTTTGGGACTTGCTGTACTATCAGTTCAACCAACGCTTGGGTCGTTCTACGCCGTTCCTATCGGAGGTAAAGCAGAAGAAAGACAAAGAGGGCCGCGTTACTAACAATGATGCACCCTCCTGGGGAGATCTGATATGGGCGTACGACTCAGGCCTGACGTCAAACAATTCGCTCTCGAGTTAATTTGAGGTTTGGACAATCCTCGCGGATGACTGAGCATCAGGGCAATCGTTGAGCCATCGTTGGTGTTAGCTGTGAGCAGTGTAGTTAGTGATAATCATCTTTACCGTTCCATTCATACCTATCATCATGAATCCAATCTGCAAACCCAAACACACATGTTTTCGAAATGGGAGATTCGAGTGCAACACAGCCACAGTCCGAAGTCCTGACAAACCGCCATGATGATGCTTAGTATACATAGATATAGAAGTGTAAAAGGCCACCCTTTTAGCAGAAAAGCAACAGCCGATGTGTAAGGCGGCTCAGCGTGTTCCCGTGTCTGCATAAGTGCTGACCCGAAGCATCTGAATCATGCATTAGCCAAGCTTCGGGAAAGAAACCCATATCCGACTCACTTGTTGGAATTGATCGTCAAATACGCCTTCGAGGCCAAGAGCCCACTCAAAGTCAACGTCTCCTGTGTCAATATCGTTCCCACTCGTTGGCTGAGGGATTGACAAGAGTTCAGAACCGGGATCGTAACCTGCAAAGAAGTCCGCTTGACCGTCCCACGTCAGGGATGGAACAGACAATGCTGGTTGACTTGGCTCGCCAGATGCTCGGAATATAGGAGCCTCGGTCGGGTTCAGCAAAGAAGTGGAACTACTGTTCTGTTGGAGTTCTTCGTAGTCAGCAAGGGTTACGCTTGCAGCTCTGCTGCGGTCTCTGTCTTCTGAGTATACGGGCCTGCTGATGTCGAGAGGAAGCCGGTTGGCTTGTGACGAAGTCATAGAGGAATTCTTCATGGCCTGCGCTTTAAGTAAACGAGAATGCAGACGCGAGGCTAGGTTGTTGTACAAGGATGATGCACGGTCTTTGTTGACTCGGGAGTCCCAGCGAGCACCAATCTCCTGCAGTGTGGCAGAAATAGCTGCAAACATAGACTGTATGTCCGTACCATGATGCGCAGCGTGAACCAGTAGTACACGGCCGGCGATGAAAAGGCAAAATCCAAGTTGCGGATGCGTTATACCACTAGTTTGTTGTAAAAATTCCTGCGCAATTGTGCCGATTTCAGACGCCGCGGATACGCAAGTCTCAGCTGAGCTTGTGGAGGGCAGTGCTACACGATATGCTCGTAAAGTGGCAGGGGGGAATGCAATGCACTGATGCAGCTGGATCACAGCCGTGTTCTGGGTGATGTGCGCCAAAGTCAAGTTTGGATCCATGTTACCATCTTGATTGAGGACCGATGCTTCTCGCCATTTTTCAGGGAGGGAAAGTCTCCACCTGTAGGAATATTAGCGATGTCAGCCAAAGCAGGCGGTTTGTGACTTACTTGACCAGTCTCAGATCAAGTTCTCGGAACTTCAAGAGCCACAAGCGCACTTGCTGAGGTGATCCAAACTTGACTGTACGTTGCAAGAAGAAGCTGGTCACAAGGTTCAGATTTTCAGACGCCTCGAGACAAAATGCGAAACCTCCAATGTGTTCCATGGCATCACTCTCGCCGGGCAGCTCTTCGCTTGTGGGTGTGGAAATCTGTGCTGCGGACTCGTTACCGAAGTATGGCGTCCGGACGGGAACCTCTCTCTCCCAAATGGTACCTTCGCACGGAAGTCGACGTCGCAATCCCACCCCACTGATGCTATTACCCCACCCAGTTGCTACGCTGGAAAACCTGTCCATCATGAAGACACACCAGAATACTCGCCTGCGCTCTTCTTCCTCGGTCCATGTTTTTGCACGTGGCAGAAAGGTCATGCGGCGGATCAAGTAGTCGACATCAATTCCAGATGACTCAGCGTCAGTGGACTCCGTATCCAGACGCAACTGTTCCACCGTTCGCGTCATGGATCCGACGATGCTCCAGCTGCTCGGGCCCTGGCCTCGGCCAATGATATCGAATGCAAGTATGACGAGTGCCTGCAAACTCTCGACAGAGAAGCGTTCCATGCTCCTGAGGATGACAGCGTGCCTACAACGGGTGCTAATCGCCTCACTAAGCTCTTCGCTGATGCCAGGAGGGCGCGTGAACCGGAGACCAAGGCTCGTAATTGCAAGGAGTATAATGTTGATGTAGGAACGGTCCTCAGGACTATTCAGTCTTTCTCGGAACCGACGTTGGTGCAGCACAGGGATCCATCTGTGGATATTATCGAAATACCACCCTACTAGAACGAGGACAAAAGACTCTGGCAGCATGGGATCATATCGAGACGCGTCGGCAGGCGCCTCGCTTTGGGCATTGGCATATGGTGAGTGGAGGGCTCCATCGCCACCTCCGCCTTGAGCTCGCGATAGAATGTTGGCTTGCAATTTATATTGAGTTGCCACGTGCAACGATTGCTCCCTCACTTGCGCCGTCGCAGCGAGTAGGGCATCTTGACTGTTATCTGCAATCATAGTCGGTGCAGCAGGAGACTCGCCTGAGGTAATCCCAAATTTGCCTTGCAGCAACAACGACTGGCCAAGGAACATCTGCTCCAGATTGGCAAGGCGCTGGCTCAGCGATTCGATTGCGCCAGTCTTGAAGCCAGGTCGGCGGCGCTCGTCGTACAAGCATTCGACCTGCAATCGCTCGCACTGTACGCACGGCTGCTGTTTCGAACACCGCGACTTTCGTCGGCGACATGACTGACATGCAGGGCCGTCTTCGCCACCATCATCAGCCTGGTTTGAGGTGTTTTCCTGAGTATGACTGGCATCACCCCCGTCGGAGGCGGCTGCTGGGGCGTGTGATCGTTTTCGCTTGCGACGCGGTCGACCTTCTTCTGGAAAGGGCATGCTGCAACGAGCATGAACCTCTAGGACAGAACAAAGCGCAAACAGAGGATCGCGATGTCAAGTGCAGCCTTCGCGGAAACCTCCTCCACACTCCCTCACAACTCTCGGCGCGGGGAACGGGGAAATTATTAATGACAGAGCCCTTCCACCCACCGCCAGCAGCATCCTCATGTCATCACCGACGTCCGTCCTCGCGCTAATCAGCAGCAGCGCATCCACGGAGTGGCGACGTCGTCATTTAGGTATGAGAGTACTTTTTCCGCAAAATGCAAAAACGCTTTCACACAAGGCTGTCGCCCCACTTCCGCCTCGCTATTGATGAAAGAATCCTTTCGGCGGGTGTCTCCAAAGGATTGCACATAGAACCTTTAGGAGCAAATTGAGTTAGTTGCACATGGAACGACTTGGGAACAAAACAAAAAGCAAAAACATACAACAGGCGGGATTCCCAGATGGTCACCCACTCTAGTACTAGTCGCCCGGTTCAGTGCTTATGTATGGCAGAGCGGACGGGATGCCCAGTTTTCACTGACCTATGGTCGTATGTATTAATGTCACTGATCGTGGAACACATAACCCTTTGAATATGGCTCATGGTATCATCTACATGGCCTAAGATGTTGCTTTGTTGCTTGATGGATGGACTTTAGGCGGCTCTCGTACACAGCAGAGATAAGCACGAGAAGCTACCACAAGAAGATAGAAGAAAAGGATGACCCCAGCTTGATGATGTAAATAGAGTTCGATGTAATCGTGAGATGAGGCTGATGGAGATCTGGTATGTGAAGGCTAATTTGGTTTAGACTGGAGGGCTTGATCTACAGCCTTGCCGCTGCTTGCTGATCTCCAAAGTCCATCATCGTTGCGACGCACCGCTGTTCCGCCGTCATCAGTCCCAAACAATTCACACGTTCCGTCTCTTGAACCGAGTAGGTCGATCATGGCAGGCTCGACTGGGCTCACTTTTCAATCTGTTGACCCAGCGTACTAACGGACTACCACAGGAGAACCAAAACGACAGCCAATATGCAGGTTTGAGAATGCCACGGATGGCTAAGCTGCAGATTGATCTATTGTGCATCCGCTCTGCAATGCGGATGGGCTGAAGGGCTCTCAAAAGATCTACGGCCTCGGCATTCAGAAGCCGTCTCTATGGGTGTATGGCGTGCAGCAAAGACTCTTGGTAAGATCCGCCCTCTGCGATGCTGCAGTGACGTTTTGTTGGCATAGTATGTTCTCAATATACCCCCGCATGCGGCATAAGGCTACATTCCAAGCTTTCAACTCGTGAAGTCAAAACAATTGCCATCCTTGATAGCCAAATGCTGACTATTGTAATAGATTCAACCTTACACACTCTTACAGGTGGAGACTTCGACAGTGTTCTGGAATTTCACAACATGCGATGGCCAACTGCACTCTCTAATGTACAGCCAAAAACACAACAAATCAGACCAACGTGTTCCTCGATACTGATCTCCACCGTGTTGGTCGAGTGGAGGAGATGCTGGGGCCTGCGGGGACTGACAGGCCTTGTCGTACCCGGGCTGCCCTGGTTGAGGACGTTTGGGCGATCAGCTCGTGGCTCAATGTTCATGATCGACATCCCTCACGTCCTGGGCGTGCTCACCAGTGTGTCACGAGGATAAATCGCAAAGGTTGCTACCATTCAGCGGCGAGAGTCCCTGATGTGTAGTTACACCGAGGGACGTACAGTTCTCGCTCGTCATCACTTCTGTCGGATACAAGTATCTCCCAAGCTGTCAGTGGTGGTTTCTTTCTTCTTCGACATACGTTAGCTACTGCCGCCATTTCGAAACAAGACTCCGATCCAGACACTATCTCCCATCATGGGCATTAAAAGCGCGTGTGAGCGCTTCCGTGAATCTAGAGCCAATCTATGGTTCCAGCGCGTCTTGCGCTTCATTCAATTCGTGTCCCCGGTCATCTCCATCGGCCTTTTCGCCTCGCGTCTCGTCAAGATTGTTCAGCAAGATCCTGCTGAAGGACGAGGCCGTCTTACAGCTTCCAATGGCGCCGTCGTCGGCATCCTCGCCGCTGCGATCCTCTACACCCTCATCGCCATGCTTCTCAGCTGCTTCTTGGAGCGCAAGCCTAAATTGATCCGCTGGTCACTGATGTTCCTGGATCTTTGCTTTGTTGGCGCTTTCATTGCCGTCGCCGTTCTGACTCGACCGAACGGCGGCTCCAGTGGACCATGTCGTCAAGAGGACGGAACCGGTCTTGGTCCAGCTAGTCAGGTTGTCCCTCGCAAGGCGAACTGCAAATTGCCATGGGGCACTTTCATCACTGCCATTATCAGCACGTAAGTTCACATTCGCTGCTTGCTCTCAGGTATGAATTCGACTGACATACTATACAGTATTCTCCACTTCATTACTGCGCTGTTCCATGAAGCTAAGGACAAGTACAACCGCCACCAGAACAGAAAGACTGAGCGTGAGATGTCTGGGTCAACTGCGAGAGGATCGTACGATCATGAGAAATGAGTGAGATGATGTGCCCAAGCACTGTATTAGCCTTTGGTACACCTTGACATGATACAATGATTACACGATACCTTCCTCCAAGGAATCAGATCGAGTCCTGCTGTCAAAAGATTCTATTTGCGACACTGGTAAATAGTTTCCATCAATGTACAACATCGACTAGCGACACGACGCGGTGCAAAGTGAAATCACCGATTGCTCGATTGATGCCCATCAGAACCGACCCTTACAGCTGCAGTCGTACGTCTATGCATGTATACTCTCGAACATTTCCAGGGATTCCGGAGAAGGTTTCGTGGTTGGAAGCATGTTGCAACACATCTTTTGGGACACAATCTGAGTCCAGCACAGAAGCCATCGGGAGCACGCTCAAACTTGCAGGCATCAATCCGTCGAGGCAATTGTTGACAGAAATCTTGTAAAGCATCGCAAACTCGACCAAGGTGCTATTGTTTCAGTGTGTGAGCCACATTGTACGGAAACCTGAAGCGATTAGTTGAGGCAACGGAGCATCGTATGTCTTTCTGCCAACAGTTTCCATCCATGTGGGAAGTATGTCTGACTTCCTCAACGGGTTTTATGCGAGTACCATATGACAGAGATATCAACGCGGCTGCATACACACAATTGAAGGTCAGTCTGATGCGAACTCGCAACGGCTTACCACTGTACTGTACCTTGCCCCCATACCTGGAGCCTACACATGTAAGGTCTGGTCGCCACTGGCCAGATCTACAGTGCATTGCAGTCTGGTGGCTCGCGTGGCTGGATGTATGCATGGTGACGTCTGAGGCCATCAGACCAGAGTCCAACAATCCAATACACGACAAGCAAGGCAAAGCCACTCCCCGCAAGCTGTCCTAGCTCCCAGCTAACGGCTCACTTGCGTCTCGCTTGTACTATCTAGCTCGCGGATCGACCACCAGGTTTCAAGCGCATCTCATTCCCTATTCCTCCAGCAGTATTTACAACGGCATCTTCTTTTTGCCATTGGATCACATGCACCGCACCGCAGAGACATGGACAGCAGCCGCAAGAAGGAGCAGCAGGCTGCGCTAGCCGAGCGTCTCAGTGCACCGCGACGAGCTTCTCGTCCATCCCTATCGTCGACTCCGAGCAGCAGCAACACGACTAGTCCCACCGCCGCAAGGACTGCGAGCTCCACCACCGCGAGACCGAGCACTCCCGCCAGGACCCCGAGCAGCACCACGACTCCCAGGCCGGGCACTTCTCTAGGCAAAGCCTCTACAATCACCCCCGGCAGACGAACGAGCACCCTTCCAGTGAGACCTAGCACACCTGCTGGTAAAACTGCGACTTCCACGCCTGGCAAACGGAGCAGCATTCTACCTCCAGCTACGTCGCCCATTAAAAAATCAACAGCAAAGCCTGCCAGCTCAGAGACGCCTGCGAGGCCTTCGAGCTCCAGCACAAACGCAGGAGCTTCTTCTAGCTCCACCTCGCCAGCTAAGGATCCCAAATCCCCTGCTTCCACGAGATCCACCGCAAGCGCCGCCTCGCCTCGCAAAGAAGCGCACCTCGCAGAGATCAAACGACTCCGCGAAGATCACGAAACCGAGCTGCAAAGAGTCCGTGACGAACACCGCGGCCACCAGAGACGCTCATCACAACTCGAATCCGTCGAAGAGAAGATCGCAACTGTCCAAGCAGCGCTAGAGGCTAGTCGCGACCAGTACTCGAGCAACGAGGAACTGATGAAAGCGCAGCTCGACGAGAAGGAAGCCGACAGGCTTGAGCTTGGCCGCGTGGTGCAAGAGCTGCAGGAGGAGATTGATAGGTGTCAGCTGAAGCTGGATAAGGAGGCGAAGGAGCAAGCCAGAGAGAAGAGGATTGCGCAGGAAGCGGCTGCGCTTTTGGAGTTGGAGCTTGAGCGCGTCAAGGCTGAAGCTGCAGTCAGGGATGATGAGTTGGAGAGCTTGAGGCAGAGCAGAAACACTGACACGAACAAGACTGCAGAGAAAGCTGGACAACTTGAGAAAGAGCTTGAAAAACTGCGCTCGGAGACTCAGGCCAAAGATGAGCAGATCGAAGAACTTACAGCTGCTGGTGCTGCAAAGTCAGATCAGTTGCAGCAGGAGCTCGAAGAGTTGAAGGCGAAAGCTCAGGCAAAAGATGAAGAGATCGAAGAACTCAAAGCTGCCAAAGAGGAGGAAGCCAAGACCGCAACGGAACAAGTGCAACTGCAGAAAGATCTGGACAAGCAGAAGCGTGTGGCACAGACAAGGTACGATGAACTACGGATCATCAAAGACGCCAATCATGTGCTACAGAACGAGCTTAAGGAGCTGCGAGCCGCCAATGGTATACCGGAGATCGAAACGCCGATGACAGAGACCTCTGAGCGGGAGCTTGGAAACCCAGCCATCGAGCCGCAAGCCGATGGTTTGAAACTTCTTGGACTTCAGCTAGAGCGCGAAAAGCAAGAGGCAAATAGCCTTCGTGATGTTGTGGCCAAGCTGCAGGATGTTGCAAAGACCAATGAGCAGAAGCTAGCAGACGAACAGGCTCGAAACACCGAGCTGTCGAAAGAGCTCGAGGAAACGAAGATTTCGCACGAGAAGCAGCAACGAGCCCAAGAGCGCGCAGAAAATGATTGCACCGACATGCAGAAGAAGATCGATGACCTGCAGAAGGACCTTCAACAAATGACCGAGAAGTCACAAAAATCAGACGAGCAAACCGACATTGTCGAGGAATTGAAGCAACAAAACTCGAGGCTGAGCTCGGAGATTGGCGAATTGGAGTCTGCCCTCAAACACGCCGAGAACAAGAAAGCAGCTCTCGAAGACGATCTTATGTCTCAGCTTGAGTCTCTTAAGCATGAGCACACTCTTGCGCTGATTACCAAGGACAGCGAAGCGAACCAGAAAGCCTCTGAGGCTACTCGCGAGTATGCAGAGAAGATCAACAGCGCGAACCAGGAGCACGAAGAAGCGTTTGAGGAGCTCAAGAAAGCGCATGCTGAGAAGCTGGGAGAGCTTAGCAAGGACCAGGAGGCTATTGATGAGCTCAAAGAGAAGCACAATCAGCAACTGAGTGAGACAAGGTCCGAGCACGAGAAGACTCTCGAAGAACTCAGAAAAGAGCTGTCGCAGGCTAAGGACTCTGCCGATTCTGCGAAAGAAGAGCTCACGAGCAAGGTCAACCAATTGGAGAGCAATCTGAAAGATCTTGAGACTGAGCGTGACAATTCACGCGAGCAGACCACAACGCTCGAGCAAGAGAATGCGCAGAAGATCGACAAGCTTAACACCGACCACTCTGATGCTCTACAGAAACTGAAGACCAGCCATGCCGAGAAAATCAGCGAACTTGCGGCTGAGAGTGAGAACAGCGTTGCTCTCAAGCAAGAGCACGATCGCAACCTCAATGAGCTCAAGGATGAGCACGCCAAGAACCTCGGAGCCGCGAAGCAGCAGCATGCCGACGAAGTGGATTCTCTCAAGACCGAGTATGATCAAAACATCAGCGAAATCACAGAGGAACGCGCGCAGGCGGACAAGCTTCGACAAGAGCATGCAACTAAGCTTGAAGAGCTTACACGCGAGCACGATAATGCCAAGGAGCACCTCAGCGAGCACGCTGCTCAAATCGAGAAGCTCAAGAAGGAACTGGAAGAAGCTGGCACGCACAAGGAAACTCATGCTCAGGATACAGAAGAGCTCAACCGCAAACACTCTACTGCTCTGACGAACCTTGCAACGGAGCATTCTAGCAAGATCGAATCCCTTGCCAAAGAGCTCGAGGACGCGAAGGCGCTGACGGAGACGCACGGTCAGGAGGTTGAGGACCTCAACCAGAAGCATGCCGCTGCTCTGGAGAGCCTCACGACCGAACACTCGAGCAAGATTGATGCTCTCACAAAGGACCTTGAGGAGGCGAAGTCGCTCAAGGAATCACTTGGTCAGGAGATCGAAGATCTTAAACAGGAGCATGCCACTGCTTTGGAGAACGCCACGATCGAGCATTCGAGCAAGATCGATGCTCTCACAAAGGATCTTGAAGAGGCGAAGTCGCTCACGGAGATGCACGACCAGGAGGTGGAGGCCCTTGACCAGAAGCACGCCACTGCTTTGAAAAACGTCACAACCGAGCACTCGAGCAAGATCGACGCGCTGACGAAAGAGATTGAATCCTCGAAGCAAGAGCATGACCAGCAGCTTGACGAGCTTAAGAAGCAGCACGCCGCTGCTCTTGAAACACTGGAGACCGATAAAACTAGTGAGGTAGGTAAGGCTCAGGAGGAGCTCAAGTCGCTGAAGCAGGAACATGCCCAAGAGCTCGAGAAGGTGAAGAGCGACCACGACTCTGCGGTTGACAATCTCAAGGATGAGCATGCTGCTTCTCTTCGGGATCTGGATAGCAACAAGGCGGGCGAATACGACAACAGCCGCAAAGAGATCGAGTCTCTCAAGGGAGAGCACGCTAAAGAACTTGAAAGTCTGAAGAGCGAGCACGAGAAGACGCTTGGCGACGTCAAGGACGAGCATGCTACTGCTCTGAAAGGACTCGAGGACAGCAAGGCTGTCGAACTCAAGGAGAGCCGCGAGGAAGTCGAGGCGCTCAAGCAACAACACGCCGAAGCTACCGAGGCCCAAGAGAAGGAGCACATCGCCAAGCTGGAAGAGTTGACGAGCGAGCTTGAGAAAGCGCTTGACGACGTCAAAAAGGAGCATGCTTCTGCCCTCAAGAGCCTTGAAAGCCGCAAGACAGATGAGGTCAACAAGAGCCGTGAAGAAATTGAGACTATCAAGAAGGAGCACAGTCAAGCTCTCGAGACGCTAACGAGCGAGCTTTCTGAAGCCATTGATGATCTCAACGCGGACCTGGACCAAAGGGACAGCGAGCTTGCCAAGCGAAATGACGACAGCGAGGCGGTCAAGCAAGAGCACGATCAGAAGATCAAGGACCTTACCAGTGAGCATGAGGCAGCGCTTGCGGCTCTCAAGGAGCAGCATGGTAACCAGATTGCGGAGCTTGAGAAGGGTACAGCCGGCAATGATAACCTCAAGGAAATCCATGCTGCAGAGATTGAGAGCCTCCGTAAAGATCACGGCGATGCTATCGCGAAGTTGGAGAAGGATCTCGACTCAAAGGCCGACGAGCTTAGTCAAGCGCAGAAGGAGCTCGGAGACAACCGCCAGGCGCATGAGCAAAGGCTTAGCGAGATCACCAAGACCCACGAAACCGAGGTCGAGGAGCTCAAGGAACAACATGCCAACGAGATTAGCCAAGTGCAGAAGGAGCTGGAAGAAAGCAGCCAAACGCACGAGCAAAAGCTCAGCGACCTCATCAAAGCGCACGAAAGCGAAATCGAGCAATTCAAGCAACAGCATGCGAGCGTCATAAGCGAAGCGTCCAGCGCCAGGGACGCGGCAATCGAAGAGCTCCGAAAAGAGCACGAGAACAACGTGAGCAAGTCCGACAGCGACCGTGCCGAGTCACTGAAGCAACTTGAGGCTAAGCACGCCGATACGCTCGCTGAGACGCGCACTGGCCACGATCAAGCTCTGGAAAAACTCAAGACCAAACATCAGGAGAATATTGATCAGCTGACTCAGGATCACAAGCACGCTTTCGGAGAGCTGACGTCTACACACGATGAGGTACTGTCGAAGCTCAGCAGAGGCAATGAGGAGCTCGAGAAAGTCAAGCAGGAGCACCAGGAAGCACTTGCCAAGCTTGATCGCGAGCAATCTGAGGCTTTCGAGCAAACTTTGCAAAATCACCAGACTAAGTTGAGCGAGCTTGTAGACACCCACAAGGCTGCTATTTCAGACCTCGAAAAACAACTGTCCAGCAACGCTGAGAAGCACCAAGACGATATCGCCAGATCGCAAGAGAAGCACAGCGGCGAGGCCACTGAACTACAGATGTTGCTTGACAGCGCTCGTGGTGAGATTGAGCACTTGACGGAAAAGCATCGCAACGAAGTTGTCGAACTTAGGAACATGATTGACGTTGCTCACGGAGACATTACGTCTGAACTGCAAGTTCAACATAACCGCGAGCTCGAGGAACAGGCTCGCCACCATGCCGTCGCCCTCAAAGAGGCACAAGCTCTCTACAGTCAGCGCTATGAAACGTTCAGCAAGCAGCTCGACACTGCTCTCGCCGACCGTACGAAGGAACTGGAGGCAAAGCATGCACGTGCTTTGAAAGACGAGGAGAACCGCCATCGCGAAATCTTGCATGATGAGATTCAGGAGCATTCCAAGCAGCTGGCCATGGCTAACGACCAGGAGGCAGCTCTTTACAAGCAAATTGAAGAGTTGAACGCCGGCGCAGAGGCCAAACAGCTTGACGAGTTGTTGCAGGCGCAACGTGAACTCGCCCAACGCGATGCCGAGCACGAGACACAACTGCAGACCGTGACAGATTCGCTGAACGAGAAGCACGCCTTGAGTCTCCAAGCTCTGCAAAATGAGATCACTGCTCTGAAGGGCAGCCATGAAGACATCATGAAGGTGGCCAGAGACGAAGCAGCCGTAAGCCACAACGCCGAGAAAACGCTGTTGGAGGACGCCCTCTCGCAGCAGGCGACTGGACAGGAAGAGGTCTTGCGGAAGGCATTGGAAGAGGCTGCCGGCCAACATACTTCGGAAAAGCAAGCTCTGGAAGATGCGCTCTCACAACTGAAAGAGTCCCACGAGAAGCAGCTACAGAGCAGTCTCAACGAAGCTTCCAAGAGGCATACCGCTGAAAGGAATTTCCTGGAACAAGCCCTTTCCGAGCGTGAGACCGAGCATGCCGAGGCATTGCAAGCCGCTTTGGATCGTCAACGCGCCGAGCTTACTGAACAATACCGCAACGAGCCCAGCAGAAGCTCGCAGACCCTCACCGAAACCAGACCTTCCACCGCCGAAGCGCAAACGGGCTGTCCAAGCGCTTCTGCCCGCCCATCATTGAGCCCCTCAGCTACTTTCCGCCGTCCCAAGCGCCTCTCAATGAGTCGCGGCGACTCCTCCAGTGGCCTCACTCTGGAAGGTACGCTCGAGAGCATCCGCTTGCAGACCGAGCAATTGCTGGAGCTGAACGACGACTTCATCGCAGAGCGCAGGCGGTGGTCTAGCAGACTCGGCGGCGTGAGGAGTAGCAGCGCAGCTACAGAGAGTCAATCGACCCCCGAGACCAACGGAATCGATGCACCTGCAAGTCCTAGCGTCGTCAAGGCAGCATCGTAGATTGGTGCTGTCTCTTGCCGATTGTGTTGGCTGAATGTTGAAGGATGGTGAGAGCTTGTGTCGTATACCCTTTTGACAGCGTTCTTAGCGCGTGTTTTGGTGTACTTGTACTGTACCGTACCGTATTGTTTAGAGATAAAGAGACAAGTTGTTGTGGGATTCTTGGATTAGTAGATCGGGGTTTGGGTCTATCTCTTGAATTTGCAATCTATATACGCATAATCGTATTCTTTGATCAAGTGTCTGTGTCACTCGTTATTGCCAAACCGTGCAGTGGACGAAGAAGAGGCATGAGAGGGTGGAGTCCGGCAGGCTATCCGATGTGGAGGAGGACGCCGCGTCTTCTGTTTGGCAAGGGCAGCATCTTCACACCCCCTGCTACAACCCTTCATCCTTCATCCTTCATCCTTCAAAACCATGATCCGATACACTCATGAAACTTTCGCGTTAGGCTAGTACAGGCGATATCGCTGCTTATCAGGTGTGTGGGCAACAGCTAGGCGGCACCGCGCGTTGTAGGAGGTACCTCTTATCAGCATCCCGGACGTGCCCTGCAGGTCTCCATATTCCCGACAGCATACCTCCTATCTCGCTATCTCGAAGGCTTAATCCGCCGATGCATGACAGCTCTCAATTGACGATCTGGCTTTCATGCCACGAAAGGGTACATTTACAGTCTAGCGGCGAGAGGGTACTTCAGCTGAAAGTAGCTGCTCAGCCAGCTGAATACTAATGGCTGTTCGACGAATGACTCGGTGGTGGCAGGCATTGATATACAACTGCGATGTGATTGGGGAGCTTGAGCGATCCTGAAAGAGCACACATAGAAGGTAGGCTGGAAATCTGGAATCTGTGTACTTGAGTCCACTGCCGGTGCTTCTTGCCCTGCAGGCTCGCATACACGGCACGCAGTCGCATTGATAAGGCAAACTGATCGGGAAGGTACTGCCAGGACTCTAAGCAAGAGGTTGTTACATATACTAAACCTCTGTCCATGAGCGCTCGACAACAGGCGGTTCCTCCGTCCATCTGCACATTTCTCAACATCATTACCCATTGCAGTTATGAACGAAAGATATACAGACCCAGCTTGGCCGCCTGGCACAGTCAAATTGCAGCAACTCCTCAGCAGCGACAAAGCGCAGAAGGATGCTAGGATTATTCTTCAACCACGGCCTACAAGCGACCCGAATGATCCTCTCAACTGGTCTACGAAACAGAAGAACCTCAACTTCTTCCTGGCCTGCTACTATGCGATGATGGTGTATGCGTTCGTCAATGCGACTTCTCCGACATGGGGTCCGCTAGGCGATGAGCTTGGCTTCAGCAGCCAGACTCTGACAAACACATATGCTATCGGGTGCGCTACGCTGGCACTAGGCGCCCCAATGCTGATTCCATTCGCACTAAAGTATGGCTCGCGGCCCGTCTACGTCGTCAGTAGCATGGCTCAGTTCGGCATCAGTATTTGGGCGGCGCGTACTATGACTGCTGGAGACTGGTGGGGAGTCAACGCGCTGCAGTGCTGGATTGGAGCTCTGGCGGAGGTGCTGATCCAGATGACGGTTGCCGACCTTTTCTTCGTCCACCAGCGTGGTCTCATGAACACGATCTACATCTGGGCCTACAACGTCGGCTCTAACCTGGCGGTCGTGGCGTCCGGCTTCATCACTGAGGGCCAGGGCTGGCGATGGGTCTGGTGGTGGTGTGCGATGTTTTTCGGAGTGCAGTTCCTGATGTTTTTCTTTGGATTCGAGGAGACCAAGTTCGCAGTTCCAACCGTGATAGAAGGTCGGAGTGGAAGTGTCCCTGAGATTGCTCAGGTTGATGAGAAGAAGAGGGACGAGAAGGAGGTGTCGGCGACTCCAGTAACACCGACATCAGACATTGAAGCTGCCAACGAAGAACCTGCTCGCAACCTCAGTGTCGTCCAGATCAACCCCAACATTCCCCGGAAGTCCTACTGGCAAAAGCTGGCTCTCACCCAGTCCACATCTGCCCCCTGGTCGCACTTCCTCCGCCACGCTTACCAACCCTTCATGATTTTGGTCTCAATCCCAGGAGTGGCTTTCAGCTCCTTGACGTACGGTATCCTGGTGGCCTTTGGCACAGTCATGACAACAGCTCTAAGCACATACATGCTCGAGCCGCCATACGAATTTTCTGCCTCGCAAATCGGCCTGATGAGTTTAGCTCCGTTCATCGGGCAGACGCTCGGATCAGTCATCGTCGGCCCGTTGAGCGACTACGTCGCTGTGCGCCTCTCGAAGCGAAACAACGGCATCTACGAGCCGGAGTTCCGATTTTACTGCTTCCTGCCGTTCATACCCTTCCAATGTGCTGGGGCGTGGTACTTTGCCTATTCTCTGGCAGATGGCAGACATTGGTCTCACGTGGCTGTTGCATACGGTATCTGCAACTTCGGCACGGCGCCGCTGATGAGTTTGTCTTTGACGTACATGCTGGACGCTTATAATGGTAAGTTTCGGCAGCAGTAATCGGCTCATCATTGGGAAATTGGTAGTATACTAACACGCCTTGCAGAAATCGTCGGAGACTCTCTCACTGCTCTCACGTTCTTGCGGAATGTGTTCAGCACGATCTTTGTGTTTGCTATGCCGGCTTGGGTCGCTGCGGTGGGCATCCCGAACGTCTTCAACACAATTTGCGCCATTGCCTTGTTCATCTTGTCGTGGGCTGGGATTTTTATCTGGAAAGGAAAGATGATCAGGTATCGGACTGCGAAGGTGTATTGCTATTATGCTGCGAGGCAGTTTGAAGCAAGACCTATGAACTAGCGAGCGATTAATGATATGTATCGAAAGCAAATCGACTCCGCAAACTCTATGACCTCGAAGCGGTTGTTGTCAGTCCGTCTCGTGACAATATGGCAGCACATCGCTTCCATACAAGCGCACTCACAAACCGCCATCGGCCACCGGCTTCGCATAGATTCCCGCAACATGTTCCACGTCATCCCAGTCAGCTTTCCAGATGCTCAAAATTTCGAGTCTCCACTTCGTACCATCTCGTTTCATCCTAGCAATCATCCGGCACATGATACCCTCAGCTCCAGCCTGGAGAAACGGTCTGCTGTCTTGCTCCCACAGAGCATTTTGGTCCCATAGTTCGAAGGTACCATTGATGAATGGCGGCTTGTCGTGATAGAGATCGTTGATGATGAAGTGCTGCTTGCGGCTCGGCTTGGGTTCTCGCCATGAACTGGTGATTCGTGCGTAGAGCTCGAGAACCAGGTTCCGATTGTTGCGCACAGCTTGACATCCGGCGTTCAGAGCTTCGCCAACGCGAAAGCAAGTGCGCAGTGCACTGGTGCTAGAGACTCCGAAAAGTGACGAGCGGTCCATGATCGGTGGAGGAAACTTGGCGCGCGTGATTGGTTTGGGCGCATCGTTCGGCGGTATTTTGATGGCGTCTTTGTAGTGTCAGCACACATACATATGTAATCCGAGCCAGAGACCGGAGCTTACCGAGAAGCTTTCGCTCTTCTTCAGAAAGTAGCGCGCCTCCATAGTCATCGTGCTCGTGGGTGTCACGTATGTTGAGCTTCCGCGCACGTGCGGGTGGTGACTTCTCCGTCCGGGCAGACTTCTCGATTCTTTTGGCCAGCTCGATGATCTCGTCATCCTCTTCGTCGAACGAGTTCCCAAAGTCTCCAGAATCGCTCTGTATCTCACGGTCATGGACTTCCTGCGGAACATAGTCGTTGCCCTCTGTCGGATCATCCGAAGCCACTGGCGTGAAAAGCTGTCCGCGAGAAGACTGTGTCGTGATCTGGCGATCTGATTCGGGCCGGAGTGTAGGAGTTGAGCCTATAGACGCTCGAGTGGGCCTGACGCTTTGCGTGGTCGATGGGAAGGCTTCAGAGCTTGTGTAGAGAAGTGAGATGCCTCTTGATGAATTTCGTACGGCTTGCATGGTAGTCTGGGGTAGCGAGTGTCGTAACTAAAGAAGCAGTCAGTTATCGGGAGGCCCCCTTGCGCACCAAGCAAATCGGCGGATATGTGCCAGGACAACGAAGGTCCAGTGGAAAGTGAAGGCCGAATGTGAGCACTCGACGAACAAGCTGTACTCACAGTGCTCATTGATGTCTCGGGCACGTATGAGACGGAAGTAGGCTGGATCGACTGTGGCTCACCACCACAGGAAGCTGCTGCTTGTGCACGTGTGTGACGAAAGCCATTTAGTTTAGCCATGGATGTGAGCGATACCAAGCCAGCGTCTGTTGAAGAACTGCTGGTGGCTTTGCCGATGAGGTTCTCGTCTGGATCTGCCGTCTTGGTTGCGCTGACGGCAGTCTTCGTGGTAGGCATGCTCGACTTCAAGCTGCCACTCTTGCGACGCTTCGGCTCTGGCTCGTCGCCGTGATGGTTCGCTCGTTTCTTACCTTTGCCACTTCTACGTTCGGGCGCAGTGGTATCGGCCGCTACCTGGTCTCCATTCTTCTGGGCCGCAGGCTTCTTGCGTGCTGGCTGTCGACGTTTAGTTGCTTTGCGCGGACCAGAGACCGCTGCCTCTGCAGTAGCGTCCGCGGTGGGAGCCGGCACCTCTGGAGTGCGTGCATTGATGGCTGTGAATCCTGGCATGATGATTGAGAGCCCCAGAAGTTTGAGTTGTGGATTTGCCTAACACACCGATGCGGCGGCGGACAACGTGCGGACTTCGACCTTCGCGAGTCGTTGTCTAGTAGCGCCTTCGGTTGTGACTCGTCATGTTGGTGTAGAAGTCAATGTTTTTGTGTCGTGTCATGGTACGTGGTTAAAGGTGAGGTCGAGATATGCTTTGGCCCAAGGCAGAAGGTGCCATCGCGCAGGCACCGTAACATTGGAAGGCGCGAGCGACTTTGGGCTCGAGATGGTAAATGCCTCAGCACATCCAATCTCTCGTGTCTCTCACACCACCGATACCGCAAACACGTGCTCCCTTATCGCGAACATCTTCCGTAACACGCCAAGACGCCATTGGATGACAACAGTCTGCCAACTCGAGAAGGCTGTGCCGAAACACCGTTGTGGTCTGTGGTCCTCCTCCACCTGCAAGCAAGCCCCCACCAACTTTGCCCACTGTCCCGCCACGTCATCACCTCACGCGACCTGACCAGCAAAACACTGTAGTCTTCTGCCCAGATCACACTTCAGGCACCTACGACTTGCCGTGTTACCGACCTTATATCGACTGCTCTACCGCTCGAAGGATTGCCTTGCGAGGAACCAACCCAGTGATTCAGATCCAGCCCTCCGTTACCCATAACGGCCCGAACCTCAGTGTATACTCAAGACATTACACCTGCTAGCTCGCACGTCGTGGGGCTCATCATTACCTGCTATTTGCCGGTCATCTACATCACAGTGCCGCGTGTCGAAACTCCTCCCAGGACTCAGCAATCAGCATGTTCAGTGGCTCAGTAAGTACAAGCCTCAAGCACTTGCAATTACGTGATGTGTCTTCGTTGTCTCGCAGGTGCTTTAGGCTGTGATATGTGCTGACTATGGCTCTCAGAAGAAGCCGTATTCGGCTATTACAGTTCAGATCGACCGCTTAACAAGCGAGCAGTTCGAAGAGGATGATCTGAGTGGCATTATTGATTTGATCGAAGTCATTCGCATCCAGTCATCAGGCCCCACTGAAGCCGCAAGAGCGATTCGCAAGAAGCTGTACGTATTGGTAAAATAGTAACATGAAGTGTGATACTAATAGAATATTAGCAAGTATGGCAACGCCCACCGCCAGATTCGTGCACTCGTGATCCTGGATGGCCTGATTCAAAATGCCGGCTCTCGCTTCCAACGTGCTTTCGCGGACGAACCACTCCTCGAAAGGCTCCGTATTCTCGCTCGTGATGACGTTGCTGATGCACAAGTCCGCCAGAAGTGCAAAGTACTTTTCATCCAATGGGCAAATGGCTACAAGGACACACCAGGCCTAGAGCGTATCGCAGCCTTGTACAAAGAATTGCCCAAATCATCACGCCCAGTGGCTGCGAGACAGAAAGTCTTGCAAGACACGCACGACTCCGATGGAGACAATGCCGCTTCGCCGACAAATGGTCGATCCCGTGCTTCGTCGAGTGCCAATCCGGCGGGTCCCGCACATCGCCCAGTCACGCTCACCCCAACAACTTCAACTTCTTCAAGCTTTGCATCTAAGCTCTCCAAGAGCAGACACAAGGACAAGAACAACACTCCCTTCAACTTGTCCAAAGAAAGGGATAACATGACAAAAGCAATCGCAAACTCATCTATGGCTTCGATTAATCTCCTCAACGGGCTACAGCTTGTGAACCGCGAACGCGAGCGCGTCTCAGACAATCCGGAGGTTGTGCGCCGATTCCAAGCTTGCAAGAAGCTTCGCAAAGAGATTCTGCGTTACATTCAGCACGTCGAGTCGGATGAATGGATCGGCAGTCTGGTTAATGCCAACGACGAGCTGGTGAAAGCCTTGACTGCGTACGAGATCATGGATCGCAGTGTAGACGACGACAGCGATAGCGATGCCTGGGAACATGCTCCGGCCGAAGCCATGCGCCCGCAACCCCACTCCGATGCTTCCGACGACCTTCGAAAACTGTCTCTGAATGAAGCGCCCGCGAAGCCGCCCAGACCTGCTGGTATCCCGATGCCTCCGCCACCGGCTTTCCCCAGCAAGCAAGCTGCAAAGACGCCTGTCGAGGAGGAGGACGAGGACGATCCCTTTGGCGACAGCAATGCAGCTCCAACGCCCGGCCAGGAGCGTCCGGGAATGACATGGAGGGAGGTGTGAGCTCTGGCTAGCAGACAATGATAACATCTGGTTGTTTACAGCGTTGCTTTATTGGTGCGGAAAGCGAATATATCTTTTCACATGGCAAATATATCTACCGTTTTATCGCTGTTGGTTTCATGGATCTCAATGTGTGATTACCAATAAGCCGGAACAAATCCGAGATCATCACCCTTGTGGCCAGGCGCTGTAGCCGGTCGCCGTCTGTGAATATTGTTTGGCCGTCCTCCCAGAAATTTGGCTTCCATCGAAGTGTTAGGGCCGGCTATAACGCCAGTGTCCCCGTCCCACTCATCATCATCATTCATCCCTGGTATTAACCATGTATCGTCTTCTGCGGGAAGGTCCGGTATCTCAAGCGGACCACAGACTGCAATATTGGTAATCTCAACTCCAGTCAAACTCAACTCCTTCGCTATTGACTCGCCGAACTTGCTCAAAGTCTTATCTATAGTATCGTCGTTGCTGACAAAGTAGATGTTGATGAGGTGCAGTGTGCGTAGCGTGGAAGCGTGGGCGAAGAGGAAGTCTTTGAGCGTGCTGAGTTGTATGCACCAGCCTTCTAGTTCGAGAGTTCTGAGTTTGGGGAAGCGGAGAGCGGATATGAGTTGTTTGAAAGGGCGCAGGACTTGGGAATTTGCTTGTTCGAGCGCTTCGTAGCCTTCGACTGGGCCTTTGGCGCCAAGTGCCAGATGCTCGATAGTGTCGGGGATTGCGTGCAATAGCTTTTCGACGTGCTCCTCTGGGAATGTCGCTTCCGTGAACAGTAGAGGCAGGCGCAGTGATTTCAGACCCTTCAGCAATGCTGTCCAGTCGGGAGATGTCTCAGGATCCCCAGCGTCCAAGTCTTCGACTGAAAGGTAGTGAGGCTCTTTGTAAGTTACCAACGGCTCTTGAGGAAACGAAACCATCTCGAAGAAATGAGGACCGAAAGACATAGACTGGAGCCCTACCTTTGACTTGGCAATTACCTCAAGCAAAGCAATGACTTCGGTCGTGCATATGCCGTTGTCGAGTGACCAGTGCCAGCGCTCAGGCTCGAGCATGTTGCCGAACAGACGCGTGCAAAGCTCCATGTAGGTCTCACCTCGTCTTGCTAGCCCGCGATAGTCCGTGAATGTAACTGCTCGCAATTTGGGGAACTTTTTCACCACGCGATCCAGTGTCTGGAGGTACTCTCCCTTGTCTGAAAGACCCTCGTGGATCTGAGCGTGGCGCTTATAGAGCGGAAAGCTTTGGTAGCATCCCATACGAAATGAATCCCCGCCCACCTCGCTGAGATGATCCAGCGCTTCGCCCTGGCCGTCGACCTGTCCTCTTGACAGATCGGGTTTGTAGTTCTCAAGGAAAGCCTGCGCGTCACCCGCTGAAGGCTCGCCCTTGTTTCGAACTACATTCGCGTAGAACTCGCTCTCGGCCTGCACGCGGCGAGCCCACTCCTCGTCCAGGAAATGCCGGATATCGAGTTCTTCGGCTTCTTCGCAAGCTGCGATATATTCCATCATCTCGGTCGGGTCGTTCATTTCGACTTCGTTGAATTTCCAGAAACTCAGGTCGTAGACTAGATTTGTCACATAGCGGCTGAAATACGGATGGCATGCTACTTCGTGGAGTTTTGCGATCTCGGGCAGTCTTTTTGCGAAAATGACCTCTGTGATCAGGTAGGGCGAGCTGGTGTCTTTGAAGGCCTTGTTCACCAGCCGACTTGAGGAGATGTCACGGCGGTCTTCGGCGAGATATTCGAAAATTCTGGCCAGTAGTTCGGGCGGTAGAGCAAATATTGAGCCCGACATCACTGCGATCGTCGTAGTATGCAATGCCTCTGTTGTACGGTGGCACTCCCGATAGTCCGAGGGTCTTTTCGTCAAGTCGATCCAACCGGTCCGTGGGAATGCTTGCAGTCAATCTGGTGTGGCGGCGATACGCGTCTAGCATGCAATGCGTGTTGATTTCCGTTTCGTCTACGAGTCGTAAAGCCGTGGCGCATATGGTACGTTGCTAGAGGCTGAGCAAGCGTGGATCAATGCAAAGAATCTGAGGATGCGCTCATTGGTGCATTGTCGCTGTCGCCGCCGTTAGGCTAGTGTCGTGTCAAACCACCCACCCCAGTCCGAGGACCAAATGTCTGCGCCAGCGTGTGACGTACGCGCCTGCTGAAACAAGCGTCGCAGTGAACATGCAGATGTCTGTGCCCACTTCTGCGATCTCCATGTCCTTGTATAATTAATACTCCAGCACACCTTCTGCACACAAGTCACGGCATTCAGCATTCCATAGCAGGAATTCATACCATTTGTAGGTAAGCTCGGATCCATGGAATATGCTTCAAAGCTGATCACGCAGTTCACACAGCTACATCTTAACCACCAACCACCACCACGAGAATGCCTCCATCAACCTCCTCCACCTCCTCCTCCTCCTCCAAGGGCCCCAAGGTCCCCATCAAGCAAGGCTGCTGGTGCGGTGACGACTGCAGCTGCTGCTGCATCCCGATTCCTTGCACCGTCATGTGAGATGATCGACACACACACCACAACCTGCGCCTAGCTGCTGGAATTAAGATGGGAGGGATGGACAGGATGCAGCCTGAATCTGTATAGGAAAGAGATACTTGTTTTCGGGATCATGTGGCGTTCGACGGTGCAAGGGATTTTGCTTTGATGATACTCCACACACAGCACGAGTGCGTCTCCACGATAATGTTGGCTGAACTCGGGTTTGGAGTGCACGATTTTGCATGGATGGAAGCGCCGGAATACTTTTGAGAATACGAACCTGTGCAGCAAAGCTCCCTCTTGTATGAAGAGTGCTTTTCTTATGTGCGTAGAGGTTCGGCCCGAGAGCAGCGTTTTGAAGTGTCTTGACGAGCAGCCCAGATACGACAACTCCTGACAATATTTCGGGACAATTGACGGTATATTACGAGCTCGCATGCTGCAATGGGCCACCGCATTTGCGTACGTGTTCACCTGGCCAACTCATAACCCCTCCTCCTCTCGGGTTTAGAAGGTCATGCCTTAGTTCGATGCGCCTGTATGCCACATCCTTTCTCCAGCAAGCTCAATAAAAATGGTTACACTGTAAGAGATATTGAATGCACCTTTTGCAAGTTCGATAAGATGCAGTTTTGAATGCATTCAATGCAGTGCACTGTTCAATGTTTACAACACGCTCGGGTGAGATTATTGTCAGGGTTGGGCTAGTAAGTCTGTTTCGCAACGTTGGTCAGCTTCTCCGTGTTCAAAGAGCTGTTCAACATCTTCTCCTCTTGCCGCACTCGTACATATACATGTATATCGGACCCTATTCACATCTATGTGCGGGGCATGATGTTGAGGCACACGGACTTGTATCTTCGCGCCTAAAAGTATAGTCTGAAGTTCCTGCTGATGAAAGGCGACGCGGGTAACCAGCAAGACACTTCCATGTAGAGACGACGACATGAACAAACTTGCGCTCGAAGGAACACATGTACCAGGGCTTCACGGTGGGATGCGACGAGGGTAATGCATAAGAGTGTCACTACTACTGACTAAATGCATTAGCTCTGGCGATTCCTGCAGCTACCGCTCCCTCGAGAGGGGAGTTTTTCCGTGTCGGCTAGAGCTGTGATCTGGCGAGCGGGTAGCTATGTTTATCCAGAACATGGTCACCCTCTCCTTTTCAATTCACAAACTCTACTGGTACCATAGCCAAGGATCTATTGTAATTCCCTGTTATCAAATCGTTCCAGTCGACATCTACAAACATGAAGTTCAGAGATGGTAAGTCCCTTAGGGAGAGACTAAAGTAGTTTGCTAATACATTTCCAAGGTATGTGGATGGTGGCAGAGGGCAAGAGACTGAAGTATGCCGAGGACATCTATTCGATCACATCTTCTGAGGACAACAAGAAGCTCAGCCTGCTTTGTCCTACTGCACAAATTCGATCTCGCGGCGACACGCTCAACAGGCCGACAATCAGCCTCGTATGGACAGATCATCTAGGCTTAAAGCCATCTGCTGACTTTGTTACAGGAACTCGAAGCAGTAGCCGATGGCATTATCTCAGTGGAAGCCACCCACTGGCGTGGTGCTCTCAACAAGGGACCGCACTTCGACCTGTTTCCAGCTGGCCAGCCCGAGTTTGAAGCTTCGATAGACAAGACAGAGAGTGGGACTACTCTCACATCAGGTAGCATCGGAGTGACGGTCACCGCAGAGCCTCATACTTTCGACATCAAGTTCCACAATGCCGATGGCTCACAGAAACTGACATCACTCCTCAACCGTAGTGTTGGCTTTGCTTACACTCCGGCTACAAGTTCTATGATGCAGACGGCCGATATGCGAGACTTGCAGCATTACATGCTTACCCAGACGACTCTTGGTGTGGGTGAGCAGGTGTACGGTCTGGGAGAGCGCTTCGGAGCACTGAACAAGGTGGGCCAGCAAGTCGACCTCTGGAACGCAGATGGTGGAACCTCAAGCGAGCAAGCTTACAAGAACATCTCGTTCTGGCTCAGCAACAAAGGCTATGGCATTTTCATCGATGCAGCGGAGAAAGTCGAACTCGAAGTCGGAAGCGAGCGCAGTTGCAGAGTCCAGACCAGCGTCGAAGGCCAACGCCTGAAATGGTACATCATCCATGGCCCGACGCCCAAGGAGATCATCAGTCGCTACACTCTGCTCACTGGGCGATCCAACAAGCTCCCCGCGTGGAGTTTCGGACTCTGGCTCAGCACATCCTTCACAACGGAGTATGATGAAGCGACTGTTGGCAGTTTCCTTGACGGCATGCGCGATCGTGACATTCCCTTGCAAGTCTTCCACTATGATTGCTTCTGGATGCGTGGCTTCCAGTGGTGTGATTTTGACTTCTCAAGCACCCACTTCCCCGACCCGAAGGGGCAAATAGCACGCATGAAGGAAAACGGTGCTATCAGCAAGGTCTGCGTCTGGATCAACTCGTACCTCGGACAAGCCTCACCGGTCTTTGCTGAAGCAGCTGAGAAGGGCTACCTGCTCAAGCGTAAGAATGGTGATGTCTGGCAGTGGGATTTGTGGCAAGCCGGCATGGGCATTGTCGATTTCACGAACCCAGAGGCTTGCGAGTGGTTTGTTGGTAAATTGAACAAGCTTTTCGATACGGGCGTCGACTCTATCAAGACCGACTTCGGCGAGCGCATTCCCACCAGAGATGTTGCATGGCACGACCCTTCTGTCGACCCAACCAAGATGCATAACTACTACGCCTTCATGTTCAACAAGCTTGTGTTTGAGGCCTTGCAAGCTCGTTATGGTGACAGCGAAGCAGTGTTGTTTGCTCGTTCTGCTTGCGCTGGCAGCCAACGCTTCCCAGTACACTGGGGCGGTGATTGCGAGAGCACATTCGAGGCAATGGCCGAGTCGCTGCGCGGCGGACTTTCACTAGGACTGTGCGGCTTTTCCTTCTGGAGCGTTGACATCGGCGGTTTCGAAGGCTATCCAGACGCCACAATTTATAAGCGCTGGGTGCAATTCGGCCTTCTTTGCTCGCACTCGCGTCTGCATGGTAGCAACTCCTACCGTGTACCCTGGTTGATCGACAACGATGACCAGTCGGAACAAGGCTGCAGTGCTGTGCTCCGCAAGTTCACACAGCTGAAGTGCAGGCTGATGCCGTACTTGTACAGTGAGTCCATACGAGCTATCGAACACGGATGGCCCACGAGTATTCGAGCCATGGCGTTGGAGTTCCCAGAGGACCGTACTGCCTGGACATGTGATGCGCAATTCATGCTGGGCTCTTCGATCCTCGTCGCGCCTGTCTTCTCAGAGACCGGAGAAGTAGAGTTTTACCTCCCTGAAGGCCAGTGGACCAGCTTCTGGGACGATGAAGATGTCATCCAAGGACCGAGATGGGTGAAGCAGACACACGACTTCACGACACTGCCGATGTATGTTCGCGAGGGTACAGTCTTGGTGTTGGGTCAGGAAGAGGAGAAGCGGACGGTGTACGACTGGACAGACCCGGAGAACCGTGTGGTCAAGCATTATGGCAACACGGACGACGTGAGCTTTGAGCTTTATGATGCAGAAGGCAACTCCTCAGAGGCGGTGTCGTCTTAGGACTTCGAACGGGTCATTGCAGGTAGACTACTAAAGCAATTCTTGAGTAGCAGGGAATTTTGCATTTTCTTCGATCCTTCTTTCTTTCGTCGTTAAATTTGAACATATCAGACTCCATATCATAGTCACTTATGCTCTCTCTCGGAGTAAGCGTGGTGTTGCCACCAGTTCTTGATCGACTTGATGACAGCAGTAATGGTAGGCTATGTAAGATTTTGATCATCATTCATGGCATGCCACAGGTTTCTCCAGAGATCTGCAGATCCAATCCAGGATGCGTGGCGCAGTGGTAGCGCGTGTGATTCCAGTTCCCTTCTAGACTCATCGTCTTGAAGTTTTTCGGGATATCCACAAGGTCATCCGTTCAAATCGGGTCGCGTTCATCGTCTAACGACTCATGATTGCTCGCATTTTTGGCCTTTTTGGTCAGACTTCGAACACGAAGATGGATATCCCAGTCCCGCTCTCGCCCTACATTTTTGATATCCTGTTCAATATATCGAAGCTTATTATCTATCGAACACATCAGAGATCAAAGCACAACCCTGCTATTTCAAGAACTCTGGGCCGCTAAGTTTGGGATTAGTGAATCAAAACTGCGGTACGCCGTACCATGAGCGCTTTTGGCAACCGCACTTTGATGACATACTTTTTTCCAATGTCAAAGCTATGGTTAAGCCCGCTGTATGTTATAGGGCTTCGAGACTGCCGGACTAACATTACATGTACTGCAGGTGACGGAAGTGAAGTCTGCCGTCACGTGGTACAACCGCAAGCACGCATAGGGTTGGAGTTAGGGCAACATCAGATTGTCGACATTCATCCACTGTCGTCTACCTTGTCACGATGGGTACTGCATACTAAAGAGTCCGGAAGGACACTTATCTTTACATCATTGCTACATATCACTTCATCTTTCTTACTGACTTCAGGGGTATGAGCGAGGGGGGAGCTCCAAGTCCATCGCAGCGCAGACTTTCTGATGCAGTGGCGTATCAGGAAGCTGTCATGTTAGAGTGGCCATGATGGTCAAAGCATAGGTCGGAGTACGTAGCAACGAAACCAGGAACATTCGTTGTCTCAACTGTAAGGACTCATCATAGCTTCAACGTGCCTGACATTACCACGACCTTGCGGAGGAAGGAAGGTGCTACAGGAACACAAGCCCCGCTTCACCATCAACCAACATCTCACCCGTTGACCACCCACCAATGTGAACACAGGCGATCGAACCAAGCAAACCAGCATGTCCTCGCGTATACCCGTTGTCGACTTCGCCGAACGGTCAAACACCAGCGACTCAGCCGAGAGACTCTCACTTGCAAAGTCACTCGTCAGCGCATGTCAGCAAGTAGGCTTCGTCTACATCATCAACCATGGTTTTGACGCAAAATTTCTCGACAACGCATTAGAAACATCCAAACGCCTCTTCGCTCTCAGTCACAAAGCTAAGATGCAAGCGCCACACCCCGACGGGCCTGCAGTCCACCGCGGTTATTCACACCCAGGATTGGAGAAAGTGAGCCAGTACGCTGGCGGCGAAGAGGAAATCGGCGAGCAGCTACGCGAGATCACCGATTGCAAGGAAAGCTATGAGATCGGTAGTGAGTGGAACCACGACCAGCCGAATGCTTGGCTACCTGAGCCGACCCTACCTGGTTTCAAAGAAGCGACTTCGCATTTCTACTGGAAGTGCAACGAAAATGCACAAAGCATACTGCAAGCACTAGCCGTAGGAATCGGACTCGATGACCCGAGCCACCTGACTAGACACCACTCTGGACACAAAAACCAGCTTCGCCTCCTCCACTATCCGCCTGTTGCAGCTGCTGATCTGGAAAGTGAGAAAGTGGCGAGAATGCCTGCGCATAGCGACTGGAGTACGATCACTCTGCTCTTCCAGGATGACTGTGGTGGCCTGGAAATTGAGGATCCACATCGGGCCGGAACATTTGTGCCGGCCACACCGATGGAAGGCGCTTGTATGATGAACGTCGGCGATTTGCTGATGCGCTGGAGCAACGGCAAGTGATGCACAGCATTTCCATGAGTTGACGGCAGCTGACGTTGTTGCAGATACCCTGAAGTCGACACTGCATCGTGTGACGCTGCCACCTCTTGCAGACAGAACCCAAGGCGAAGAGAGGATGACTAGAGAGCGCTACTCAATCGTCTACTTCGTAGGCGCGGATCCGAATGCTGTGGTAGAGTGCCTACCAGCGTGTGTCGACGACGAGAACGCTCCGAAATACGAGACGATCACACAGCAAGCGTGCTGCGAAATGAGGTCCAAAGTCCAGTATCGCAGCTCTGATTCTACAGCTCCTTCCTAGGCTCAGAGTGGCGAGACCGCTCTGTTGCAACAAGGGTGACTCTTGAGAAATGGACTCGTAGCGCGCGACTTGTGCGAATGAAAATGAGTCCGTGATCGTTCAGCGGCGCGATATTCAGCGATGTTAAAGCTTGCTTCTTTTCGTCGAAGATCATGGGTATCTATAAACATGAGTGATGCTCCAACACCTTAGAAGCTCCGTCTGCGAATCTAAACATAATAATACCTGCTTCCAAGGCACTTAGTTGCGAGGCCTGCTGGGCTTTTTGGATGCGCTGGGGCACTGCGCCTTGATGTGTCCCTTCTTTCCACAATTGTGACACACCGTCGATGCCGCTGATGCTGAAGGCTTGCCAGATCCAGATATGCTCGTGACCTTGTTGAGATTCACCTCTTTCTTCCTCCGTGACTCGGCTAGCTTCGCGGCTGCCTTTGACTCTGCCTTTCTCTGTGCTTTGCGCTCAGCACGAGCCTTGTCGCCGGCTTCTTTCCTTGACTGCTTGATCAAAGCCTTTGCGCCGGTCGGATCATCTGATTCGTCTTCGTCACTCTCAGATTCGGACTCTGATGAGCTCTCCCCTGAGGACCCTGAGTCTTCTTGTGGTTTCTGTGATTGATTGTAAGTATCCGTGCTCCATCTCAGTGTACTAGTCCTCATCTTACGACTTGTTTCCTGTTGAAATTGCCAAAGTTCATTCTACCAGGCGCGCTTGTAACCTGAAGTCCATCATCCTCTTCTTCGGAGTCGCTATATTGCGCGCTCTTTCCTGAATCCAGTGCGCCGTATCCTGTAGAAATGATTCGCAAAGGCGATTGCTCTGTAGTCTTGGGCGCCTGTTGCACACTGAGATACCACTTTGTCTCGCCTTTTGCTGCAGCTTCGCGTTCAGAGGCTTCCATTCGCTTCTTCTCTTCAGGCGTGTGGATCATCGGCGAACCTGGCGTTGAACCGGGGCTCGAGTTGTAGGTGCCATTGGACATGCGTTGCCTCTTACTCGAGGGTTGTTCGGGTGTTCCTGGTTTCGGCGACTCTGATGCACCTGAGCGTTGCATGAACTGTATCGATGATCTGTCAGCTACTTTCCTCTTGTTCTCGCGTGAAGCAAATACAAAGGCCTACCTTCATGTTCGCAAGACGCGAAGACATGGTCTTCGCGCCTGCGCCGGCCTTATTAGGTGTCGACATGGCGCGTGGATTGTTGCAACTGTGCTTGAGTGCAAAGATTTGTTCAGAAGAAGAGTGGGAGTCGCTGAACGAAGTCAAGTGAATCTCTTGAGAGAATAATGTTTCTCAGAAAGTTGGATTGACATCAGCGACAAGGCGCGGAATTTCGCCGCTTGTTGTCGCTTTCTTGCTTGCTTGCAACACCTCACCCTCACTTCCTCCTCCATTGCAGCAGAACTTTCACATGAAAATGCGAATATCAATTGATATCACATGCAGACCTCACAAGGGTCGCTTCTACGTCATGCTGTGACCTGTTTCGCGTCTCGCTGAACGCTTTTTGCTGCTACACATCTCACAGGCGAGTGTCTGCCTACGCGACTCAACTCACGCACACCCAGCACTCAACTTGCTGGATATCAACATTCGCGTGCGGCGGCTGTTTGCTGTTGCACGACCCTCGCTAGTCTCTTTTGTGGAACAACAAACACAGCCCAGAGTATCTGAGCATTCAAGGTATTTTCATCAGTGAGCGCGGTCTTCTGCTTATTCCGCCCGCTACCATATCCTCTACCCAGTTCTCTGTGGATATCTGGGTCTCACGCAACAAAGGCGACATCATGCTCATGCTTTGCTTTACAGATCTCCTCTCTTCGCAACCCGCACCATAATGTCTGACATTACCATGGACGATATGGAGCCTGACGACTGCACCGACGACCAGATCTCACCGCCACCATTCGAATTCCTTCTCTCATCTGCGGTCTGGTCGTTGTGTCAATTGCGGCCATTCCGATTCCTCGACCTACCCCCCGGAACTTCGCAATCGAATCTACGAACAGGCTTTCACAGGCTCCCACAGATTGTCGCCACACCACCTCACGCAAGTGAACCGTCAAATCGCGGATGAAACAACGCGGATGTCTTACGACGAAACGCATACTTTGCAGGTTCCTCTGCAGACACCAGAACAGATGACCTGCTTCCTGAATTGGATTTCCGAGGGCACTCCAAATTCACTCCGTCGTGGGCAGGTCTATGAGTTCACCTACACTGATATTGATGTCGGAATCACCACGCTTCAAGCCAGTACATCATTACCCTACAAAGGTGCATGAGATGGTCAGGAGCCACACACCTAGTGTATCCGACCAAGATGCCATCATCTGGACATGGCATCTCCTACTGGGAGTGTATCACCCAGGCCTTGTTGCTGATTTCGGTGAGCTGGTCATGTCACAGCCACCCCCGAACCTCTTCCGTGAAGCCATCGGCAATGGCTCTATGTGGGAGTATTGTTTGATGGAATTCGTTGGCGAAAGCGAGCCATTGTTTCCGGCTACGAGCTTCTATGCCCAACAGTTCTTTCTACACTTCATACGCCTGCTCCCTAGGATGGTAAACAAGGATTGGAGTGAGAACTTCTTGAGGGATATTGCAGGGTTCTCATTCATGAGGAGCATGCAAGCTGGGACGAAGGTGAGTCGTGAGGCTTAGGTCATGGGGAGTTTGTGGGTGAAGGAACTTTCGACGATTGGGCGACACAAGGTGCTTGTGATATGGATTTTGTTCGGTCGGATGAGAGATTTGAACTTCAGGGTACGTTGCCTTCTTCTTTGTATCACGCGTTCACCTGCAGTCTTGCGTGAGCTCACATGATGTCTTGCTCAAAATGTTCTCTCTGCAGGAGTATTCTTGTCTCTGCCTTCACTTTCACTTCGGATCCGTGCAGATACAGTTGTTTGCTTAGTTCAACTATCTGTGGCATGCACCGCGCTTCCTTCACTTTTCTCTCGTGTAATTCCGGCTCTTCTGGGACATTCCCGTCATGTATTTACATTGATCCCTACACACTAATATCGCTTTTTCGGTTGCACTTCTAGATCGACCAGCATTCTACCATACCCGCAGGAATCCAAAGCCAATACATCTGCGATAAATACCACCACAGCAGCTAGAAAGCCCGCGCAGCGTCTTATGAGAGCAAACCTCTAGCCTCTCATGTCGAAACCATCAGACTCTCCGGGGAAAGCGTCGATTCCCTCTCAGCCTGACGTCTCAAGAGCCGACTTGCCCGCTGCCAAAGATACAATCGTTCAACCCTCCTCTGCACCATCAACGAACCATGACAACGAACTTCCCGACTTTTTCAAGCCTGGCCACATCGTCCAGATTCCTCTTCGCACTCTTCAAGACGTCACTCGGGCGAGAAATTGGATCCAGCCACTCAGCTCCCAGGCACGTCCGATCCTGTCGGACCTCCAATTCACTTTCCGCACCTTGTACGACGGGGTTAACGGCATCACTAGCATCCGCGTCACGCGTCTCACCCATCGTCACAACCCACACGCCGACCCCAAGATCGAGCTCGCTGCCTGCCTCAGACTGCATAGTCAAGATTCTCGCGTACCTGCGCGTGCTCTCAACATGTTCAACGAAGCTACTAGAGATGGGAGAGTTTGGGTTGCCCGGCATTGGACTGACGAGAGTCAGAATTTGCGGACTGATGGTTGCATTTGGCTGTGGTACTACAACTTTTTCAAGGACATTTCGTTACGCAAGGAGGGCAAGGATTGGGATGGTGCTGATTTGGAAAGCGTGGTTAAATTTCTCGCTGATATTAGAGGGAGGTGAACTGGGAGGGAAAGCTTTGTTTGGGGCGGCAGACCTGGCTGAGGCAATCTTGACGTGGTGCAAATGTCTGGCTCACTGCTGGTAATATCGTCGCTTCTTCATGCATGCGACCGTTTATTTGTTCTCTCGATCAAATGATTCTCCGAAGTAATATATACAGCTTCGCGACTTCACTTCCCTTGCCGCTGCGGCCACACTTCGCGTTATCTGCTTCGCGGGGAAGACTCCATTGCATTCTTTAGCTTGCGGCGCTACACTGGACGTCACAAACTGGCAGTCTGTCGCCAAACACGGCAACTTTCTCGTACTCAAGAAGTCGATACACCGAGAGCTCGCAGGTCGCCAAAGGTAACCACTAATCTCCACCTCCGTTCCTCAATCACTTGCGCCCGAGCACACCGCTGACATAACGCCCACCCAGTATTCCGCCAGCTCAACACCACTGTACATATCCTGACCACCAATCGAGGGTTCAACGCCATCATGTCTTCCTCAGCCTCAGCCAGTCCCCAAGCCTCGACTGATCGCGCCAACCAACCTTCACTCCTCGGCATCCCTGTTGAGCTTCGCAACACCGTCTACGACAATGTCTTCTCGTCAGAGACCAAGCGCGGCCTCGCTCCACACGCCTTGACCCGTGTCAACGAGAGCATTCGTCGCGAATCATTGGCGATATACTACGAATCAATCAAATTCAAACCCCTGGAAATCCCGTTGCACAATCCCACACAGTTCACTCACGCAAAACAATGCCTGGCCGAGGTGGACACGAATATACACCCAGTATTCCCGGACATCGAATTCTCATGGGCTGAGTACAGGGCCTTCGGCAGCTACAAAATCACCATGCGTTGTGCTCGCCAGGCGACCACCATCAGCGAAGAGTTCGGCAGACAGCTTGACTGGTGCATTCAGACTGATGTAAATAGTGGGCGTGTACTTAACCAGGCTGTGCAGGAGGCGTACTACCACTGCCTCGGATGCAGCAAGCTTGACATTTGGATTCCGCCTGCACCTCCGGACTTCTGGGACGCTATTTATGAGGAGCACGCTGAGGACAGAACTTGGGTGGTGCGTAACCTATCTCTTCGATCTGACTGTTGGCGGTACCCGTGTATCTCTATGTTCACAGACCTGGCAATCTGCAAGAATGGTGACGAGTGGGAGACACGCGATTTGAGATACATCATCGAGAGTCTCGAAGACTTCGTTGGCAAACCTCGTCAACAGCATCAATGATCAACCCAACACTCACCGTTCGGTATGAAGATAAGAATTTGTTACGGAACAAGGAGATGAGTCGCATGTTAGTTCCTACAGACCTACCAACACTCTGGTAAGCCATTCACTATTGAACAAGTGCGAGGCGAAGAAGTTTCAGGATCGTGCTATAGGTCGGTGTAGTCGGAGGAGAGCGTAGATTACTGAATTTCAAGGAGACGAGATTCAAGCCCAGTCGTGTTCCTCTGCCCCCACTAGTCGTAGGATCGGTTGTGTCGAGAATTGATGTTGAGTAGTGATCAGAGGGACAGCATGGCAGTCACGCCTTGCTGGCGTACAATTCACAGCGCTCTTGGCGTTGCGCTTTCTGGAAGCATATTGGGGTTTGATTTCGGCGTGCATCGTTTCTGGTTTTTCGGATTCGATGAAGAGAGTGATGGAAGTAGGTTGCGGCAGTCCGATAGGGTAAAGTGGTGATGGGTAAAGTAAGTTTATATAGCGTCGGCTGCTTCTTCAGTACTCAGACGTGGTGCAGAGTATTGACTGCGGCTTATGATATCTGTATGCTTGAAGAGGGCGGCCTGAGAGCGGCCAGAACTGCTAGGCTGAGAGTAGTGTTGAATGAGCTGTCCGGGTGTTGTCTACCTCAATATACAGATGGCTTCAAACTTGCTTCTAAAGACTCATCACCACAAGCATAGTTCTCATATTCGGCAAAGACAAACAGCTTGCTTTACTTTGAGCTTGACGATCATATGCTTGCTTGACACTTGTCGATAGTCTTCAACATCCCCGAAAGCTGAAGCTAATACATTCATACCATGACTCGGCGTAACACAAAGCACAAATCCAACCGATTCCACTTGGTGACTCTGTTCTCGCTCACCCTCCCTGGGCAGCGATGTTATCCCAGAAGCTCAATCCTGTGGCGTACAGCTACTTCCCTGTAGTAAGCGCGAGGCATCCGACAGCCTAAAAAAGCTTGCAAATTCCCATGGTCAGCTCCGCCAGCGTTATGACAATGTCGTAAACGGCCACAAGCGTCTGACAGCCCTTCGCGATCAACTGCCAAGCTACGACGCTCACTTCCTGCACACAGTGTACTGCTGACCGATGACTCTCGGCGATCTTGATCGTAGGAATGTCATCGTTGTGGCCGGTCGTTCGACGATCATTGAGCTTAATGTGCTGGACAGCTGACTTAGCAGCCACCGAGGGCGTATAGAACATTGACCGCGGCGGCGTATAATGAGTCGTTGTCGTGGCGGACGAGCATCGGCATCTGCCCTTCGTGACAATTGATCTGCTCTTGTGGTGATCGCACAAGCCGTTGGCGCAGGTAAACTTCATTGGGGTTGAGAAGGCCATATTGCTCCGATGAAGATCGAAGAGTGATGCAATTGGAAACCCGGAGATGTGAAAGTAGGTTAGTAGAATGAAAGTATATATGGCAAGCTGCGGCTTGAATAGTGCGAAGGTTGCCCGTTGTACAGCGTTGACTGTTGTGATCGCAGACCACAGCCCGCGTCAGCCTGCAAACCTGCGTGAGAAAATGAACCGCGCTGGCAATCAAGGTCTCGCACACATCCACAAGCGTCCGAGACCCCTATGCAATGGGCTGATGGCTGATGAACGCAATCCCCTTGTTGCATTCTGCCGCTGTGACTCTGTTTTCTGTAGTAATATCGGTGGTATGTGAGTCTTCCATGTGAGTGACGCTGCGACTGAGCCTTCGTCTTTGAGGTCGCGACTTGTCGATGCTTGGTAGGTCTCAGGACGATGGCCTCATGCCTTTTTGCAATGGATTAGTGCTGCAGAGCAGTCGTGATAACACGCTTCGTACTCGGCGCTTGAAATTTCTGGTGATCGTGCATCATGCTTATCGCGGTGCTGCTCGGAAAAGGGAAAGTAATTAGTCAAGGGAAGATTGCGGCGGGTCAGGTAGCTTGTTGAGTGTGGTATATATGAGGGTATAGGTGGCACAGGATTCACTTGTTGACTATTGTGTAATGAGGTTTGAGCGCCATTCATCATGTTCATGATGTAGGTATGGACCAGGCTGCCAGTAGAGGACGCGACCAACAGACATATGTAGCGTAAGCCTGGGCGCTGTCGGCGTTGGGTCTGAGAAAAGTGCCATGTCCTGATATCCGTGATAGATATGTACAGGCTGCAAGATTGCTCTCGACATACTCATCGCCCCAGTGTGCAAACAGCTGTGACTCTTCGTGTGGTTTCCAGGTAGCCGGTACCTGCTGGATCCCAGATGCTGTTCCAATATTAGTCGACAACCCACACCTGGTGATTTCTGGCACCACGGCCGTGGTCCTGGGCCTGATGCCCTGATCGTGCACTTGCACCAATCCTCCAGACTGGAGCGATTTGACTCGCGTACCTGCAGATCATCATGGAGATCTTCAATGGCTTACAATTGAAGCGGTCATCTCCTCACGTATTCGTAGTTGATGTCTTCATCAGCAGTGAAGAGTGTACCTAAGCATGTCTCGGGGTGCAGACCGCTTCCAGATCCTCGATGGTGACGCCCGCTCAGGCCCGCCACACAGAATCCTTGGATCTCCTCCCTGGGAGTTGTCTCCGAGTGACAGAAGCACAGACCAGAATATCGCGGCAAATCACGATGGTGAGCGAGTCTTTCGATCGCGGGTGTCTGGGGAAGTGGATGATGGCGGCGGGCTGCCTTGGGTGAGTTGCTTCATTATTGCGTACTTGCTGCTCACAGGCGACCGCGAAAAAACTCCTTCCTCTCCTCCGCGACCTGGCCGCATGTGGTGAGCGAAGACAGCGATCTACGAGCTACTGCCGAGAACCCAGCGCGCAGTGCATGTAAGCAGGTCGATTGAGTGGTATTGTTTGTATGTGCTGAGGCAGAGACGCGCACATACCTTATACACTGTCTTATACAGACAGCGGAGGTCGAGTCGTGCAACGTCAGGTCAAAAAAACACCCCCCCAGGCCCGCACCTACTGCCACCCACGATCAACAAGCAACAACGTGGGTCTCCCAAAACATCAATCCCTGCCTGCCAGCCCTACAGAGCAAACTCGCATATCTCGTTCGCGCGCCAGCCTCACAAGCATCACCACCATTACACGGGCACAAGCCCGGTTCGTCATCGCGCGCCTAATCGGACACTCGAGACTCTTCCAGTGCCTTCGCCTGTCCGCAGCGCCTGTGGCACTGCCAGATTAAAATCCGCCCGCCCACCACCCACCCCCCTGCCTGGCACTGCCTGACTCGGCGTGGGACTGCGTCGCAACGACAGTCCGTCTGTCGATGCACTGTCCTCTTACTTCTTCTCCGGGGTGCCTCTGGAAATGGTCTCAACCGAATCCATCCGCGCCAGCAATGCTGAAGGCCACCGTATCAAGGACTTTGTCGCCATCTTTGTCGGTGGCACCGGCGGCATTGGCGAGTCCACTGCCATGGAGCTGTTCAAACGGACAGTGAGGCCACGCATCTACATTGTCGGAAGGTGAGTAAATGTCGCTCCTACCCTAATCATATCATGCTCTTTCCAACCCAAGTGGCAAATGGCATGGCATGACCGCGAGCAAAGCTAATCTTAATGCCCACCAGACGAAAAGAAGAAGCCGATCGCATCATCTCAGAATTACAACTACTCAACCCCGAAGGCAAAGCCACATTCATCCAAAAAGACATCACTCTCATTCGCAGCGTTGACCAAGTGTGTGCCGATCTACGTATCAGAGAACCTCTCATCAATGCACTCTTCCTGACCGCTGGCTACATGACCCTCAAAGGCCGCCGAGAATCCGAGGAAGGCCTTGATCAAAAGATGGCCGTCAACTACTACTCCCGCATGCGCTTCGTTGTCAATCTCATGCCTAACTTGACCGCTGCCTCAGACGCCGGCCAGCTCAGCCGAGTCAACAGTGTCCTGGCCGCCGGCTCCGAAGGAGATATTCGCCTCGATGACTTTGATCTCAAGCACAACTTTACCCTCCATGCCGCGCTCGCCCACTGCACCGTCTTCACTGACTTCATGATGGAAGAATTTGCCAAACGCTACCCTGGCACAACTTTCATGCATTCCTATCCCGGCACTGTGAAAACAGGCATCGCAAACCAACTCAACGGCCCCATCCGCCTCGCAGTCAAAGTGATGTACGCCGTCATGACGCCCTGGATCCTCAACGTGCAAGAAAGCGGCGAGCGCCACCTCTTCCAGCTCACCAGCATGTGCTACCCGGCGAAAAAGTGGCAGAACGCATCCTGCCGCGGCGACAGCGACGCTCCCGGCATCCCTGTCGAAGCTCGCTTGGACGTCATGGAGGGTTCTGACGACGTCAAAGGCTCGGGCGCTTACTTACTGGACTGGGACTCGAAGCCGGCAGGTGACGAGCGCGTGCTGGGCAAGTACAGGGAGATAAACCTCGGTCCGCGCGTGTGGGATCACACCATGAACATGTTCGCGCAAGCAGAGGAGAGAGGCAAATCTATTGGCGCAAAGCGTGCTGCATTGGAGGAAGCAGATGGCGCTGGGCGGTCTAATCCGATTGGGTGGCGGGCTGGATGAAGGTCCGCCATGGAGGAAAGAATTGAGCCCGCGTCGACTGAGGCAGCTGGTGTCCGCGTGTTCTCTTGATCTCAGGGCGAGCCTAGACTTCAGTTTGGCACTGGGGACAAAAGTCATCACATCACGTCGGGCACCGAGTCGTGATTGACGAATCACTCCCACAACGCAGCCATAGAGCACATCGGCCCAATAGCTCGCACTTGAGAGCACTCAACTGGACACCACCACTTGTGCCTGCACTGGCTCACTGGAACCTGACATTGCTCGACTGCACTTCCCAGCCGCAGCCAACCAGGCCCAGACTTTTGACCACACAACGGTGACCTCTACAGCAGAGCATCGGTCAACGATTAGACCAAACCAGGCCTGCGGGACAATAACATCCTTCGCCACCCTCCACTTACGCTCAACCGATCGGCCAGTCTGTCTACGTTCCGCGCCAGTGGAGTGACTCGCTTTGCTTTTATTTCTTCTTCTGCTTTTGGTCCCGCATAACAGCACATCTGCGCTTCGCTTTCCGCAAACCGCCTTGTTTTTCTTAATCTTTCCCTTATTAAAAGTCGAGCTGAAATGCTCGTGTACTATGTCTTCAGATCCGGGCTGGATATCTGAAGTATCCAACGCGTGGAGTTTCCGCGAGAGAGGTAGAGAGGAAGATGCTCGGAGGCACAAAATTCAGAAACAAAGCAGTGCAGATCTATATGTCTTGCTCCAGAAATACAACAAAAACAAACAACGATTCCAATAGTCATATTGAAACCTTCTCACACGGACATATGATCCAAAAAATCAGCATGAATAACAATTTTTTCTAATCATGGTGGTATTGGGGGACGAAGTCACGTATTGCAATATTTCTATCGACTGGTATGCTGCCAGTGGTAGGCTTTCCCCGCATGGACAACTTTTCTAAACAGAAGCAAAAAGGTTCTATATACTCTTCGCTCATGCATAGCCCAAACATCCATCCTCGCCAATCTTAACCTTCTTCCCACTCTTCCACTCGCCAGCCGCAACAGCTGGTCCCGAAACAACAAGCTCGCCGACCGGTTCACTCTTGCCCACCTCCTTGTCTCCCTTGCCGACCACGCGGATCTCAACGCTGCTCACAGGAGCGCCAAAGTGGCTGTGGCCCTCGCCTTCCTCGCGGCGGTAGTCGAAGACGTGTGTTTGCGTGACAGCGCCGAAGACGGCGCTGGCTGTGAGGGCGTAGACGATGCGGGCACGGGTGAAGACGCGGAGGTTGGAGAGAGTACTGGAGCTTAGAGGTGGGGAATCGGCGTCTAGGCGGTCGGAGGTGAGGATTAGGCGGAGTTTGCCTGGGGTATTGGTGTTGCTTGTGGAGGGGAGGAGGAGCGAGGAGCCGGGCATGCGGCCTGCGGAGAGGGATTGGGATTGAGTGAAGAGGCCGAGCTTGTGGAGAGGCGAGGTGATTTTTGCTGAGGTTTCGGTGTGCAGTTCGGCGAGAGTGGAGGCGGAGGCGATGATTATTGTTGGTGAGATCGAGCGAGCCGCTGCTGCGAGAGAGGCACCAGGGCCGGCAACGCTGTTTACTGCCACAGAGGCGTGCGTGAAGAGGGCAGCGAGTGTCCAGGCGAGAGTGTAAGTGTGGCTGAAGCTGTCGGCTGGGAGTAGAAGGTCGCTGGGTGTGATCCTTTGACGAAGAGGGAGAGCAGTAATGAGGGCGGCAACAGCGGATACGACGTTTAATTGAGTGAAGGTGGTGATTGTTGGCTTGACAGCACTGTCGGTGGATTGCCAGACTGTAATAATATCACCAGCTTTCTCAATAATGTCGTTGCCCGGTAGAGTTGCGGATGCAGTAGATGCGTTGTCCTCGAAGATGTCGTTCCAGACGCTAATCTTAAGTCGGCTTTGGGCAGACTCAGGCACACCAGTCCAGTCCATGTGACGGTTCGACTTTGGTACGACCGAAGTGATCAAGCGGAGGTTCTGGCATGCGCGGGCTACCCCATCGATAGGGAGAGTACCAGCTTCGCAGACCAAGGTGTCGGCATTGACCAGGTTGATGAGCTCAAAGACCTTCTCAGCGGGCAGGTTGTGAGGAAGCAGTACTGGTGAAAGACCGTAGAAAGCGCAAGCTGCGATGTGTTAGAAAGAAATGCATCCCAACAGTCAACCAAAGAAACACTTACCGAAGATAGTCACAAGATATTCAATGTTATTCGGCAAGTAAATAGCCACTTTTCCTTCGCTGCTCTCCTTCCAGAACTTGCCCAAGATGTTGATCTGCTTGCTGAGCTGGGCCAGATCATGCTCCTCGACCTTCTCTTTGCCAAACACGCTCATGATAGAGCCTTGCGGCACTTCTTTTCCATCTGTACCAACACGGCCACCCCTTAAGACCTCTCTCCAAACGTCTCTAAGGTCTCCATCTTTTCCGCTCTTCCAACGTGGCTCATCCGGCTGCTTGACATTCAGGCCAGTCTTGAGGGGATAGCCATGAGGGATTTCTGGACTGCGGTAGACGGCCGACTCATTCTTATTGCGTACAGGCGCTGCTGAGGCCTGCCGGGCAAGCAGGAGAGGGTGAGTGTCCGGTTCGCTCGGGTAGACGATGGGGTAAGCGAGGAAAGCGACTATGGAGACTGCGATCAGAGTGGTGTAGAGGTTCCAGTCGGAGAGGGTGGTGGCGATCTTCTGATCGAGGGTCTCGAGAAGGACGGGCATGTTGCTGTCTTCTCAGCCAGGGTGAGAGTTTGGCTGAGGCACGTGAGCTTGTGAGTGAATGTCTTCTCTTGTCAAGCTGTTCAGGTGGAAACACACAGCTAAAGTTAGCCTCAGCCTCGTTCGAGTAAAGACGTCAGTGGGGTACAGCTGTCAAGATAGGGTTAGTGCTCGGCAATCTGCAGGGTCGATGCCGGTGAACGCTGATTGGCCGAAGCCTTCCATAGCAACGTCGAAAGCACGACTCTTTCGCGAGCGAGCGATGATCCATGCGCCTGCGTCTACTCTATCACCACGCGACGATGAAATGCTGAGCCGTTGCCCTCCTCACCGCCACTACTAACCATACTAACACCACAGCACAGCAGGAGTACTACCATAAACAACACACACTCAGCAAAAAACTCGGGAAATACACCACCAGACTCTCCTCCAGCAGCAATGTCGTCCACCTCGCTGGTCCAGTCGAACTCGACAAACAACTTGTCCCGCTCCACCAACAGCTCTCAATCACCGGCGACGAAAGCGAAGGCTGCTATCGCGAACCCAATCGCCGCTCTCACACCGCAAAAAGGCCTTTTCTCTCCCTCAGGTGCACGCAATGCTTCGCCGGCTGTCTCGACGCCTGGCAGGTGGCAGCACCCTCGCATGGAAGAGATCGTTCGCCGACAGAATGCTAGCTGCTTCAACCCTGGTGATTCGCGTATCGTCGTCCTCAATGCGGCTGCTATTGTATTCGCCTTCATCGCGCAGCCATACCTCTCCTCGTACCTCTCACCAGTCCTCTTGCTCAACCTTCCCACGCTGACATCCTCTTAGCATCCCCATATCGATCATTCGCAACACACCATATGCAGCCTACACCATCCACTCAATTCAGCTCCTCCTCCTGATCAACATAGCCATCACGCTTTCTCCTCTCTTCCGCCGTCCAGACGCCTGCGAGGACATCCCTCTCACACCGCAACAAAGGCACGCCTTGGGTCTACCTCCCATGAGCCGCCCAGCAACACCACAAGAGGAAGCACAATATGTAACACCGCCACGCTACTCCCGCAGCGCCACACCCCGCTCGTCGTTCGGCTCCGCCGGTAGTTTCGCAGACTCTCTACGCGTGCAGGCGCGTGGCTCGCCGCTTTCCGGCCGCGGCAGCCCACTCGACGCGAGCGTGAGCATCAACTCGCCATTTGGAAGCACACGTAGGGAATCAGGAAGCGGTAGCCCATTCTCTGCTTCGCCCTTGAAGGACAAGATGTTCGGCAACTCTGAGCTGGGCAGAAGAGGAAGTTTCGGATCTTCGATGGGCCGGAGGGGAAGTCTAGGATCGTCAAGAGGGAGCCCAATGGGTGGAGACTTAGACAACATGTCGAGCCCTGCAAAGAGTGGACGGGCGAGCGTTGGCTTGAACAGCAAATGGTTGTATCAGAAGGGAAGGGCCAGCCCGGGTTTGGCAGGCAATGGCTGGGGCACTGGAAGTGTCTTCAACTAGAAGAAGGCGAAACGCTTTATGATCAAGCGAGATTTGTATGACGATACCCTTGTACATTGTTGACTCGAAGACCTTCGCCTAGTGAATTGTTCCGACATCTCAACAATCATGAATGCATTCCTTGATCAGGAGCTTTACGCTATTGAGGCATTGTTGTCCTTCGCGAAGATTGTACGCTTCTTCGCTCTCCACGGAATTGATCGATCCGATACTGCGCAAGCAGTGGTTCGGGTCGGCTCACAGCCCACCACGTGCGCATACAGCACAAGGCACTGCCACTAAAAGCCAGTTAAGTAGTGGGCTGAGCCAAGTTTTTTTTCACCTGCCAGTACAGATGTATGCATCTGTGATAGCAACCCTTCGCGACTTTCCCGTATTCACGTCAAATGTCGCAAGGCTCCGGTTCTTTCATGTTGCCCGCACAGATAATGGTGGCTGAGCTGGGCAGCGGCGGCGAATCCAGAAGATTGGGCGCAGCACACGCGCTCATGCATAGCTACAGATGCAAGCCCACTCCAGCTGGCTGCCGTACTTTTGTTGAACTGAGCTTCACTCTGTCCATCTGACTGGAACATCCTCTCCTCTTCATCGCCAGGATCGCACTGCGGTTTGCGGAAGCCTCACCCCGATTCTGTTGTGGCTACAACGAGTTTGTCGTTCCCGTCCACACCTGGGTCTACCACAGGCCATAGGCCGGTGAGGCCAGCTGCAAGCACTTATCTATCGCCTGCAGTATTCCAGAGCACACCGGCGTACAGTCAGCAAGCGACTGCTTCTGTCTCGGTCACAGGTGCTGGAACGTCGACGACACCGTCTGTCTCGCGTCCAACTTCTCCCTCAACCTCGCATGCGGCAACACCTGCTGCGCCGCATCCAACATCGCCCCCGAACTCGACCAGTACATCTAGCAGTGCAACTCCACCAACAGGATGGTCTCCACCACGCGTAATTTCGGCAGCAATCAGCCGCTTCATCAAGGTCGCAAAAGAAGTCGCCGTCTGGGTCGCGATAGCCTTCACCATCGCTTCTTTCGTACGCTATTGCCCAGATCTCACCAAAGACAGCGGTCCCTCGGCGGAAACAAAATACCAGCTTCGCCTTGAATTTCGTTCGAGGTGCGAGGATGATCTCAGAAGAGGGCAAGGTTCTGATAATTGCGATCTGGAGCTGTCACAGCCTACAAGTCAGCTGCCATAGCTTTCCAAGAGGCATGAACCAGGCGGGAAATCACGGCATGAAGTTGAGCTCGTGGACTATCGTTCGCAGTGGGCTGTAACACTGATTATCCTCGCGGTGATGGTGGCTATGTCTGCTATTCAGAAGAGGTTCAGTAAAGGCCGTGATCAAATGCCAGAACCTTATCCGGTCGAACATGCTATTTCTTCCTCGACGGACGGACGCAATGGAACCCAGCCTCGCGCTTCCAATCACCCGCAACCTTCGCCAGTCGAGCACGCTTTCATACCTACTGGATCGCAGCCTGAGAAGTGGTCTGATACATTGAAACTCCTCAGCATGGGTGCCATCTGCGCCTACTCTGTTTCCAGCGTGTATCTGAACATCATCCCGGAGATAAAACAATTGAGCTATTCCGCTGAAGTATTAGTCCCATGCGGTATCGGGGTCGTGTTGGGCCTGCTTCTCGTGGGCGCAGTACGCTTCTTGGGCACCATTTTCAGCTCCCCGGGTTTCGTTGTGGTTGCGGCGACAGCAATGTACGTTCCTAGCCCTGGCCCTCTTTCGCGCCACTAAACGCCGATAGACCTTCGGAACTAACCGAGCAATAGGTTTATCGCCGTCCATGTCATCATCTCGAGCGACGCTTTCCACTCTTGGTTCTATCGTCAGACGTAAGTTCTTAGTACACACCGGAGCGTTGAATCATAAGACACCAGCTAATGCCATGATTGTTTTGTACCAAATAGTCCTCCACCCTTCGAACTTCCCGATGATTTGTTACTTCGGTCTGAAGCTTTCAAGAAAGAGTTACTCAGCATGATGAAGACATAGCTTTTTATAAGAGAGTGTTCCTGCGGTTCGCTGCCGATCTTGAGAGAGAACCGGAAGATTATATGCAGGAGTGGCTGTAACAGGAGGTTCCTCGATTTCAGTGACGATAGGGACCATCCAAGCTTCCACATGAGTCGGCGTCGTATGATGTCTTGCGATGGACGAAGTATATACATGTATCTGGTAATGCAAAGCTTCCAACCAATGGATCAAGAGCTGCCAGCAAGCGCCTTGATGGGTTTCTGGTTCGGGAAGAAGCTAGTCGGCATAGCAGGAACAGGAATGCTGACAGTAAACCCAAAGTCCTTCTGCAAATCATCAGCCAGCTTCGGCGCCGCGTAACCTGTCGGAGCGCTTGTGGCTGTTTTAGTCACAGCCGCATACTTCGCCCCGGATCCCTCCTTCAAGCAGTAAGAGTCTGCGGCCTTGAGATCGGTGTACGCGCTCCTGCAGCTGTAGAACTGAGAGGCGCCCTTTTCGGTCCACATGTTGAAGTCTGTCACGTCTACGCCGGTGCAGGGGGCTCCGTCCGCGCATTTGATCTGGATGGGACCGCGTTGCATGCCGTTTAGGGCGGTGCCGGTCCAGTTGGCGATCTTGATGTTGGAGAGTTGCACACCGTTGCCGGGGAGGGTCTTCATGCTGGTCCAGTATTGCTCGATGTCCAGGCTGTAGGCGTTGGAGTGGCCGATGAAGTTCTCGAGGACGAGGTTGGAGACTTTGCCGCTGCCGCCGTTGGATTTGAGCATGAACTGTCAGTGGAGGGAGGAGGTTAGTGATTGTAATGTGTCATCAAAGCTTGGGGTTCTGTACCATCTGGTTGGATTGCACGGTGTAGATGTTGCGGTAGGTGATGTTGGAGACGTCGGTGTCTTGTCCAAGAGATCCCATTGCACAGCCGCCTGACCAGTTGCAGTACACGTTCTCGACTAGGATGTTCTTGGCTGGGGACTTCACCGTGACACACTCGTCCTGGGCGGAAAGTTAGTATCCGCCGAAAATCCCATTGGCTAAATTCCAACCAACCTTGTTTGTCACCATGACATCGTGGATCCAGATGTCCTCAGACCAGACGTCGATTCCATCAAGTCCACCATGGGCACCGCCTCGGATTGCCATGTTGTAGACCTCACCCCTCGTGCAAGTGTCGATCGAGAAATGGAAGGACGGGGAGTCTACCAGTGAGATGTCATGAACAGCAAAGTTGCTCACGTCGTACAGCCTGAGCAGGCGAGGCCCACTAATCGAACCAGTCTTGTGGAACTCGTAGCCATGGCCTTGAATGGCACCCTTGGACGTAGTCGAAAAGAGCTCAAAATCAGAAGTGTGCTCGATGAAAATCATGTTGCCTGCAGCCGTGCCAGTCCTGGTGATGGTGCCATCAATTTGCAGGGCCCATGCTTTGCCGTTCTTCAGAAGCACCCAATTCTCGAGGTTGTAGTTTCCAGAGGGGACGACAACCACGCCACCGTTTTTACAGGCGGCAAAAGCGCTGTTGATGGCTGCAGAGATGTCGCTGCCGGCTTTGCCACCATATTTGGTGATGTCGCAGGTCTTGACTGCTCTCTTGGCCGCAATAGAAGTCAATGGGCCGACCTTGCCTCTCAGATCAGCCGATTGAGCAGATGCAAGTGAAAGTAGTGCTGCCAATGCCGCGATAGGGTAAGTAAGAAACATGATGGCTCGAGATCCAGCTCGAGGGCGAATAGTAGATATAAATGAGGGACTGAGGTGAGGTTGAACTTGACGAAAGATCAGACTGGACATCCGCTTTGTTTGAGGCGGGCTCAGGATGATATACGGATCGTCTTTGACACCGACTGTCCGCTCAAATGACAGCCCTAAATGGCGCCCACAATGTCCTGAGTCCAGACACGCTAGATATCCATGTTGATGGGCCCTGATTCAGGGCACGTTGCGATATAGCCATGTTCAAGTTACTTACCGCAGATGGATATCTACAGCACATGTGCTGTTCTTCCGTGGTATACATATGTCAAATGGCAGTGGCATCTCCACCAGCGACAGCAGCAAGTCCGTTACAGTCAATGTATGTTGGAGAGATTCCAGATTGGAGGCAGTCAATATGAAACACCCCAGAATTGCCGTTCGTACCGCTCCCCTGTGGCGTAAGGCGACACGTCTAGAGCGGGAAAATAATATGTCCGAAGCTGTTGCAAAGGCCTAAGAGAGCACACGCGTCCTATGGGTAGTGTAGAGGTAGCAATAGGGTTGCTAAGAAGTGAGGTCGTCGGCACCAGTGCTGCTTGTTAAAGCCACTGAAGTCGACGCCAAGCCCCTGTCGTCACAGCAAGCAGGAGCAGGAGCGAGAGTTCGGCCGCGCTTCAGCGCCTGTGCGCGATAGTCTACGTGCAGCGAGATAAGAGAGAGCATCTATACAGCGATTAAACACAGCTCCCCGAAGAACCACGTACCCTCCGGCACCCATTTCCAACATGAGCACGCCGGAGCGTGGTAAGCGCCAGAAGCAGCGCAAGGTGCTGCTCATGGGCCGCTCTGGTGCGGGCAAGTCGTCTATGAGAGCGATCATCTTCAGCAACTATGTGGCAAAGGACGTCCGAAGACTTGGTGCTACCATCGACGTCGAGCACAGCAACATCAGATTTATGGGAAACTTGTTGCTGAACCTGTGGGATTGTGGAGGGTAAGTGCTTCGTAGCCTTGTATTGAATCACTTTCCACAGGCGGCTAACACATACACCACAGTCAGGACTCCTTCGTCGAATCATACCTCAACAACCAACGCTCCCATGTTTTCTCCTCGGTGGCAGTCATGATATTTGTCATCGACATTTCGTCCCGTGAGCCCGCGGCTGATATGATCAACTTTGCCGCCACATTACGGGCCCTACGCGAACACAGCCCTGGGAGCAAGCTGTTCATCCTAATACACAAGATGGACCTTGTGCCCATAGAGCAGAAGGCCAAGATCTTCCACCAAAAGACCGAAGAGGTGCGCACCCGATGTGCAGACGAGGGCTTCACAGACCAACAGGTCGAGTTCTGGGCAACATCGATTTGGGACCAGAGCCTGTACCGCGCGTGGACCCAGGTGCTCTACTTCTTGGTACCGAATGCAGCAGTCATTGAGGGCATGCTCCGTAAACTTGCAGATTTACTGGATGCTCGTGAACTGATACTCTACGAGCGAACCACATGCCTGGCCGTTACACACATCACACGGGACGAAGAAGCGAACAACCCCTACACGGACCGCTTCGAGCGAATAAGCAGCATCCTCAAGACACACAAACACTCTATGGCGAAGCACACGGGCATGCTTGCTTCCGAGACGAGTTTTGCCGAGATGCAGATCAAAACGGGTGCCTTCATGTTCTTCATCACACGCCTGACCGAGAACACGAACCTGGCAGTGGTGATGCCCAGCGACGAAGCGACGTTCAATGCCGCGCGGGTCAACGTGCAGCTCGCAAGACGGGAATTCGCGCAATTTGATATTGTAGAGAAGAAAGCCAGGGACTTGTCGCGGCAAGACGGTTCCCGAGGTCATGGCTACAGCCTGGATGATAACCCTCGTGGCATCGACGATGTGGATGTACCAATACGGGGGTATGATGAATGATTACGAGGGCTTAGAGGAGTGGGTGTCGTGTATGGGGCGGCTTGTTATCTAAGCCATCCGAAGAACGTCGTCAAACGCGGCTATCTGTCCACTCAGGACAAAGTGTATGCGAATCGCCTGGCTCTCTAGGCAATCTGCCCACGAGCACTTGTGCCGAGCGTTCTTCATGCATCGGCGTCTTCCCCAGCTCCCCAGACACACCTCCAGGCCTACCGAGACTAATGGCGTCTCCCGTGAATATGACCGTGGCATGATGCATACCCCGGAGTCTTGACAACAATCCTGAAGCTGGGCACACGCGGGCTCGCGGCACGTTGTATCAGCGGCACGCTGTACAGCAGCGATGGGCAGCTTGTACCGGCACAAGCATGCTCTGGAAGGCACTGGCTGTGCGTCCATATCGCAGACACTGGACACGTTGACTCACGGGGGACGAAACATGTTGTGACCGCCATTGCAAAGCTTTTGCCGCGCCACCAACGGCAGCTCAAGCGCGCACCAACTTGTGCATCTTCCGTATCTCATCAGTGGCACTCATAGTCACGCCACGTCAAAGTCATGTTTCCTCACATCATGCCCTCACGCGCTCGCAAATCTGCTGTAATACTTAGCTACCTTGTCACAGCAATGATGTTTTAGGAAAGTGCACCAGGGTCCATCACCACTTGCCAGATCCGTCGGCAACTATACCTCTGAGCGCCCAGCGATAGTAGCGTACAAATTGCTAACGCAGGGATCTAAATAGCTCGGTTAGTGGCTGCCGTGAGATCAGCACTGCCGGCCGAGGCGGAAGATTGGATGGCCGAAGTCGTGTGATATTGAATGCTTGCGTGCGTGGCGCCCTCATCAGCCGCGCATATATTGCTGCAGCGGGGTGTCTCATCACAATTCTCGCTTAACTGCATGTACTCGGGAGATGCACTCTACCGGCAATTCTGGTCCCGGAACGAGATGACCCCGGATCGAGACGAGCATGAGCCTCGGGATAGCGTGACGGATACCGTGTGATCGCACATGTGGTGGCGCTGGCCCTGGCCACCTGAGACACTGGATTTCCAGAACAATGCCTGATGACATCTATCACAGCTGGGGCAAACGTTGAGATGTTCCAGACTTCGGATCTGGTGGGATGATGTCGCAGCTTTCGGAAGGATGTGGGTGTGTGTGCGGGCAAGAGTAGCGGCGATTGCTGTTGCGAAAACAACCACGCCCAGAAAGATAGCGCATCCGACGCGGCCAGGGATGAGAGTCAACCACGGCACTTGCAGACAGCATCATTAGCGCGACCAGGATGCCGCAGAACGTGATAATACCGAAAGTCTGGCTAAAGCATGCCCTTAGAGGTCCAGCCAGCCACCCCGGTAGATACTTTACAGTACTCACCTCTTGTGCCAAAAGTGTGCGACAAACCGAGCGGGCGCTGAGAACTTCACGCTTGCATGTCGACGGTGTGTGCTTGTTGACGACTCCTTCGACCTGCAGCCACGCCAAACATCCTCCGCGGGCACGCGCAACCGAACTCAGCAAGGACGCCGTGTTTGCAGCTCTCCAAGGCGTTAGTCGTCTAGGGCTTCGGATTGCATTCGCCAGCGGACGTAAACCGCACGCTGCTGTGAGTTCAACGGTGCTCCGTAAGGAACCGCACAGACACGATTTCGAGGAGGAAGCTCCGACACCTTCGGTAAGGTATTCGAACGTGCGCCTAACAAAGCCCTTCACGCACGAACGTACGCGCATATCGTAGCGTTCAAGGCCCCCTGCAGCTTGCCGGTTGCAGTTGTCGCTGGCGGAGAATCGATCGCCGGCTCTCCCGGCAGCAGTACAAGGGTCGAGTGTGTAGTAGCTCGGGTGTCACATATGTACACAGGCGACGTCTATACGCATGAATGCCGTGCCACCTTGGGCGCAGATTGACACGCATCACACTGACGGTCCTCGCTACGACAGGTCGGCACAGAAGCAGCACCATGTCTTCCCCTCCACTTGCACGCACGCGAGCTTTGCGGGGCCGTGCTGTCAAGCTGTTGCCAGCGAAAGTCTGCGCGACTGGTGGCGTAGACTATAACCAGGATGAGGAGGTGCATGTTGTACAGATGACGGAAACGATCCTGCAGGCTCGAAAGCCAAAGTCAAATCATGCGCAATCGAGGCAATCTCAGATGCTGTCGGTGTCTGAACGACAAAGGGCCGATTCATGCTTCGATTGCAGGAGTGCTCGAGACTTTTACGATGCACAGCAGATGAGCATCGGCTATTGGCGGTGCATGTGCATACATGTGCCTCTTACGTGTGTATGTAGCAGAGGCGCTTGCGTAACGCCAGGTTGTTTCCCGCATGTCGGTAACCATGGATCACGTACGAGGGTCGAGTTGAGTCGATTGAGACTCATCGTTCCAAAGCACATTTGACAATTAAATCACTGAGCTCCAAGTGCGTTGCCATCAACAAAAGCAGCATTGCTGTATGGTTGCGATATGCTAACAGCTCAATCTAAGTTGCGAATGAAGATATCAAGATGTGTGGCCCAGCCGTGCAAGCGAGCATGGTTCTGTGGTCCGCAGGCATCCTTTGCACATGGTTACCGCCAATATCGTGACATCTTGCAGTGACACCCCGTGTCAGCCAAGCATCTCTACGCCGAATATACAAATTTCAAGTACGCCCGATCCTTGCTGTGGCTACCATGCACTCAAGCACGAGCCCGCCCATTTGCAGCATCGTCTTCTAGCGCGTTGAAGTAAATCTTGTTGTCGACGCCGTAGATGCAGTCGGCATCAAGCTCGAATTCTTGTTCGAGTGGTCCTTCCAATCCCCAATTCCGGCCGAGCCAGCAGCCACTTGAAGCTTTGTAAGGCCGAGATAGGACGTTCTTTAGTTGATAATGTCGGCGTTCTGCGCTTCGGGTCTGTTCGATAGCGCTGTTCCAATATTGCGCAAGCTCCCGGAGACAATCGACACCATTTTCCATGCCACTCATAGTTGGCCCGAGAGTTGAGTCGGGGCCACCGCCGCCAACAATGTCTACGGCCGACAATGTCGCATAGCCGGCAAAGGGTACGGCAAGTACAAATCGTGGAGACTGGCCTGCCTGAGGGTGTACAATCTCCCGTCGGGACTCTCTGACGGCGCGCATGATGCCAAGCAGACGATGTGCGTGATGGTGCGCGGTACGAATGTTTCGAGGCGCCAAGTCAGCAGCAAGAGTGTGACGCATGCATCGGTTAAGCTTCATGAGCACGAAGTGATGCAGGACGTGCAGCGAGATGTATGTGCCGGCATAACCATCCTGGATACTCCGGTCCAGATTCGCCTCGCTGTATCGCAAGTAACCCGGGAGGTTTGAGGCCCACTCGTCCATGGCAGTATGTGTGTCGTGGTAAATCTTCTCGTAAGCGACCCGATAAGTATTGCGGCTGTGGTTGTTGGCGCGGTAGATGAAGTTCATTGCTTCGCCCCAGATTCCTCCAACTACAGCAAGCCACGCCATTGGTGACACCGGGCTCGAAGCGTTGAGTGCCGTCAGCGACCTGTCAATAGTGCCGTTGTTGTAGAAAGGCGCAACAGAGGCCATGCTGCTCTCATACGCATCGTCCGCGCACGGCAGTCGAAGATACACATCAGCAGGGTTAATGACGCACAACATGCCTCCGCAGAAGCCGTTGTATCTGTCCATCAGAAATCCGGCCCAGAAAGTTCGGCGCCGGCATTCCATCACTTGCTCCCTGGTCAGTCCGTATTCCAGAATTGGATCTTGCTTCTTAGGCGAGATCAGGCAGCCTTCCTCATGGTTGTAGCGCAGTGCACTTATGGCACGTATGGCAAGACCACAGTATTCCCAAGCCGCGCCTTCGTTGCCCTTGGCAAAGTTGTACAGAGCCAGCAGAAGTCGAACGTGAATCACGGGAAGACTGAACCTTCCAACCTTGGAAGCCAAGCCTTCAGTAGCCAGCTCCGCGCATCTTTTTCCAATGCTAGCGAATCCTGGGGCTGCGAATACCGAACCCATCGCAAGCATGGCGTAGAGAACCATTCGCTCGTTCTGGCACTTCTCGCGCGACGTTGTGAGCCAGTTCATGAAAGTGACACGTGGAAACATGCAATAAGTTCCACTGTTGACATGTGCAAAGTACTCTTCCAGAAGGTGGACTGTCGCATCAGAATCGGTGTTGTATGGGTCGTCTTCCCAGCTCATGAATGCTGATCCTTTGGATACCATGGGCATCCTGTGTTCTGCGTATTGCTGGAATTGAGGTTGGCTTGCAGCCATGTTGTGTCCAAATGCTACAGAGGGCGACATTGACTGGTGTCTTTTCACCGATGCTCCTGGATTGGCTTCCTCGTCCTGTGCCCTGCGTTTGGAGAATGGATCTTGGTCCGACATTCGATTGTTCTTTGCAGCCACCTGGTCGACTGGTCTGTGATTCTGCATGCTCTGTTCTGGTATACGCTCGGGAGGCTGCGGGTGAGATGTGAGAGGAGGTGAACCAGCCTCGGATGTCCACTGAGGGTTTCCAGCGCTGTCAGTCGTAAGAGTTTGATTTTGCGCTCTGTGTTTTGTCAGTAGGATGTCATGTTGCGCGCAGTGAACCTCATACATACCGCCGGCACGGCCTTTTGGCTTTTTCGCACTGCAGACAGCTGCTGGCACCAGGCTCACACTTGATCTTTTTCTCCCGGCAATCAAGGCAAGCTAGTGCTAATCGCTTTCGCGGTTTATTGGCCTTGGTCAACCCCCACTGGGGATTCACAGTCTCTCCATCCACGGAAGTCGGTATCCGATAGCCGCCATCGTAGACGTGGAAGGCTCCTTCTCCAGGGAAATCTTTGATGCCAAGGTATTTCTTCGATGCTTCAGGTCCAGTGGGAGTAAAAGGCGGATTGCCTGATCGATCGTACGACGCGTTCGAATTCCTGTGGCTGACTTGTTCGCCAGTAAGGGGTGTGTACGGACTTGGCGCACCCGTGGTCATGTAAGAGCTCGAAGATGTTTGCCTTGGCCGTTCGTATCGAGCATCCATCATTTCCCGTCCGTCCCCATGGTGGCTTGTGTAAGAGGGCATTGTCGTAGGTTGGTTTTGTTGTCTGGGAACCGGTTGTGTGTCCAAAATAGGCAGATCCAGCCGTCGGTCATGTTGCCCTGGATAGGAGCCATGAGGTTCTGAAGAGGGGTGTATACTGTGTGGTGGGTGTGGACCACTCGGATGCGTACTAGGATGATCGATGTTCCGTTGCTCATACCTGGGTACGGGCGGTTGCGACCATGATGACTGCGACGGCTGTGGTGATGTGTGAGAAGCGGGAGCCAGAATGATATCCCGTAGTCCAGGAAGCGTCTGTCCAGATGGACGATAGCCGTTCGACTCTACATGCCGGGGCGTTGCATCCTGAGCAGGAGGACCTCGAAAATGATGACTAGATCGCGGTTCAAGTGGCTGTGGGGGTTCCATCGGTTGATGGCGACCAATTTGGGGGTGAGCCGCACGCGGCGCATAATCTGAGCGGGCCTCATAAGGAGAATACATCCTGGGTTGCCCGTTCTGGGGCACCGTACTGGGAAGCATGATGCGTAGTTCACCTCCGCTCATGTCGAAGCCACGCCAGTTGGTCGTTTGGGTTCAATGGATGATGTTGGATTTGATTTGCACGAGTAAAAATGCGTCATGAAATTCGTCAACGATGCAAACGAGCAGTAAATCTGGCAGATGTGAGCAGTCGACGTGCAAGCCGAGTATGAGCTCCAGCGTGGTGGGGGATGATGCTCCTGAAATGTTCCCGTAGTGAAACGGAGGGGCCTCCGGTAAGACGCCGTCAGGATGTGGTACGAACAGCTGCGAGTCTATGCCCAGGCGACGGTCAGTGGCCGAAGACAGAGCACAAAGCAGATAGTATCCGAGCCAGAAGAAGCCAGGGTGCAGTCGTGCAGGTGCAGTGGCCAGGCTCGGGAGATCCAGCTCTCGGAAGTTGGAAGCTGGGGCGAAGTGTAAGTTATACCTGGGGGCTGACGTCGAGTAGTGATGATGGTGGTGCTGCTGTTGATCGGGTCACAGACGCAGACAACAGAGAAGCGAGAGGTGATCACGTAGACGATCACAACCAGGAGGAGTGGGAGTGGTGAGGAGGACTAGGGTCGATTGATTCGACGAAACGAGAGAGGGCTCGGAGGAGCCAGGCTGTTGGCTCGGAGCAATGCACTACTTGTCCAACAAGCTGATTGACCGACGAGTTGCAACGGGCGTGCCCTGTGTGTGGCTGAGCTGGAGCAAGTGGAGGTGAAAGAGCTGGGCTCGTCAAGGGCAGAACGGGCGTGGTGCCTGAGACGGGACGACGAGGGTGGTGGAGGAAGACGACACGGACGAGCAGTAGTGACAGCGACATTTGCTTTGCAGGATGCTGGTGAGGATTGCTCTGGGATCGACGCCTTTGCCGACGGCCATCGAGATGTGCGCCGGACGGCCGCGCGCACTGGCTGGTGTGAAGGGTCGACGACACCCCCCGACCGAGCCGACGATGCCTGCTAGCGGCGACGCCTTTTCCCCAGACGACCAGACGACCAGTCGCACCGTATGGGAGCATGGGAGTGGGAGATATGATTGATGCGCCTCGCGGGGCGGCAGATCACTCGCGTCGCCCATGCCAGGTGCAGAACGAAACCCTGAGCCTGAGCCTGAGCCCTCAACCCACTAATCCGACTAAGTCGCTAGCTCTGGCACGGTACCCTGCTCTCTCTACCACATGCCGACGACGTGCCCTTGGCGTGCCGCATGACTCTCGCCTGCTGTCGGCACGCAGCCTGGCGATCTCTGCGCGAGCGCGGCGCGGGACCGTGTTAATGCACTACAGTATTAGGGTGTATATGGAACTGACAGCGCTGGATGTCTATGCTGCCCCCGGCTATGCTGCCCCCGGACCAGTGCCATCCGAGGTAGCACGCCTTGCTGTCAGGGCTTGTTCTTGCATGGACTGTCTGTATGCAGACAACGATCATGCCCTTTTGGCCCCCAGGGCGTGAACTTGCTAGGCGAAGACCTCTCTCTCATCTCGTTTGGGATCGTTGCTGGCCCATCTCGTCTAAAAAGCCTATCGGTTGGCCACGCAAGGCTGGCTCGACCTCGTTTGTCCCCTGCAGCCCTTTTAGCAGTTTAGCACTTTGTATTGCGCTCTCGCCGCTAGCATCCATGCTCAGGCGTCCCATTTCCCCCATCTGGTGGAGCCCAGCAGGCCGGCCAGCGGAGAAGAGTCAAGGAAAGCGGTATTAAGCCGTCCTGGAGTCGACGGCACGCAGTCCCGGCGGGAGTTCAGCTCTCGCACACCACCTGGAGCCGCCACAGACTCCTACGGCGGTTCTGATAGTAATTGGCTTGTTGGCTCGATGGCATGCAAGCAATGCACACTTCCTGCAGAACACGCCGCTGGTAACCGCTGCGCCAATCGCCTTCCTACCGAGCAGATTCATTATGCAGGCATGCAGGGTATATATCACCGCTGTGCCGTAGATTGCAGCTCTTCTCGGCTCAACCCTCCGAACGCCACACTCTGCACAACCCGCAGCATTTTGCTTGTTTCGGGCTGTGAGGTACTATACAGAAGTCGACGCGGTCGCAACAGTCAAGCAGTCGTGGCTGTTTATCTATACGGCGGCATTTGCCATTGTTTCACACCCGCAGGCTCGATGTCGGTGCATATGTCCCTCTGTTTGAAAAACGGAGATTGGCGGCCTACCAACATCACAATCTTAGCTTGATGCTATTTGCTTTTTGCATGGCACAATGCACACCATCACCTCCACGTATGTGTGGATAGAAACATGACCCCTCAATCGCCGAGCACGGTGTCGATCAACGGCGGAATAGCCTTGAGAGGCTGAAAGCACGACTATCACGTTCCACGAACGATAATAGTACATAACATTAAGATACGTGTGGAGGCTGCTAATGCAAGTCTCGAACTTTACTAGCGAACTTTGCCGAGCGCAGATAACTCTCGGCTCTGACTACAAGGTTGAAATTCTATTAGACACGGCATTGTCATACCGCGGAGCCGCATTGCACACATGGCGAGTCTGTCTTGCGAGTGCCGAGGCCGATAGTCCAAGCTGAACCAAAGGTGCCCAATGCCAACCCTAAGTCCCCAACACGACGACGACCTCTCTATGCAGTAGCTGAAAGAATGATCGATCCCATCTCAGACAGGTGCTAGCAACTATCCTGCTGCCTGGGCAGCTATGACAGAAGTCTAAGTGTGACTTTCAAAGGAGCCAGACGCTTGTTCGAGGGCAGGCATGCGACTTTTCTCATCAGCGCCTTCGCCAACTGAAAATGGAAGGCAAGTAGCCTCCGTGGCCTCGTAGCTAGCACCGGTACAAAGTCGCTTCGCATTTTCCAGCTATTCATGCGCCATTAAAATGATATGGAAGGAGAATTGGCTTCGATTTGCGTTTGCATTTTGAGTGGTTTGACAAGAATAAAGTTATTGAAAGTTATCTAGAGAGGCTATCACACTCATACTGTATACACACACGAACCTGTATTCCTTCGTCGAAGCACTGACTCAGGACATACTGATCGTTATAGTCATCTGCACAACAGAGTTCAGTTGACAGCGCGTAGCTCCCCCGATCGGGCTAGGCCTCCTGGGCCGGCTACGGCCGAGAGAACCGATGCCGTATACATAGGCGCAGGCACAGATTGCAGCGAGGCAACAGCTCAAACAACTCACGAGCCATTGGAGACCGCTCGGTTCGACGTGAGAGATTCATGTGTCAACAATTACTCCGAGTGTCTCCAATCTCCTGATCCTTCTGCGGCCAGCTTCCGAAGTCATGCATTAGTTGTGGAGATCAGGTCTGGCAGGCGTGCCGCTACTGGCGCACAGCAAACGTCGTGTCGCGTGCACAAAGTCTATTCGACAAGTGTAAACTTTGATTCATGTCGTGCATCACACCGCGACCTGGCGCTTGTAATCCATGCTCCAACATCTTATATACTCACTCAATATCGCTCGCGCTTGGCACGTTGAAGGAGACTATCTGGCAACATGATGCTAAGAAGCCAAGATCTTGTAGGGTTATATTGCTGAGATTTGTGTGACCAGGGCCGAAGTCATAGTGCGAAATCTGGCAGAGTATAGACACAGTCCATGGTCGCACCGACTATGCTTTTGCAGTTTTCTGGCGTCGTCGGTTCTGGTTGCTGCACACGTGTACATGCAACGCACGCACGATCGAGATCGAGTTCACTAATCTATCGTCAAACGCAGTGCTTGTTGTTCTCGTGCTGCCGTCTATGGCGTTGACAGGGTTGATGACATATCCGGGCTTGTTCAGGCATGCCGACAGGGTTCCTTACTCCATGAATCGTCGGAGCGCCACCTACTTGGGAATAACGATCAGTCTTGGGTCTGGCCCCTTCTAAAAAGTACCCTGGTTGCATGAACGCAGTTTCGCAGCATGGAACTGCTTACGCGGGTGTGCGGCACGCGTTACGCGCCGCTGCCATCATACACGCTGCTTGGTCCTCACGTCTCACCAGATATCTCGTGGATGCAGTCGTGGATATACGGATTATTCCCGCTACAAAGAGAGTCGTGCTTGTCATGGTCCGTTTCCGGTCAACGCTGGCGAATACTGGCGTCGTTGCGCTAGACACGATGGGCTGTATCATCAACTAACGGCATAAGTCGGTTGCAGCCTACCTCAATTCCCAGTTCTCAGGCCGCACTCACACCGTAAGTTCCTGTGGGCGCGGACCTGCAGATGGGTGCTGAATTACAGTATTCTTCCACGATGTTGGACCCTGAAGACTCGGCCCACACTTGCTCATTCTTCGGAGAGCAAATCCCGATTTGCAACATCCCTTTCTCCGAGCCGGCCGATCAGAACTCTATCTGCTTCAATAGAGTTGCCCGAATGTCAAAACACACTTCGGCTTCTCTCAGCAGCAGATCTCACGCGGGGCGCTTGATTTACTTTTCCGGCAAACAGACTGCCGAAGAGGTGGTTAGCACAACTACGGCAGGACGCCTGAACATGTGGGAGAGGGGGCTCTCTTGATCTACAGGTCCCTAAGGCTTCGAGGCTCCATCTCTACCTCCCGGGCTCGCCGGCAGTTCGACGTCAGCCAAAACTCTATACACGAGTGTGTCTCAAGAGTCGAGATCCGCGTCCCTGCAACCTTTGCCGTAGGTGGGCCTGGAGATATGTCCAGTAACAGCAGTACAGACTCCGCGGGTGCCGACTCGGCTCGTGTTTTACGAGGTGCATATCTGCGGAGGTTTTCCATATGAATGTCACTGATATGGGTCAGGCTGTGCTAAGTCAATCCTGGTATCTTGCTGAGATCCCTTCCACCCACCGGGCGAACACGCCATCAACCGGACTTCACCGTACGATGATCCTGTCACTTAGCGCCGCCAACTTGCAGCGTACAAATTCGACGAGTGCCTCGCGGATCTCGGAGGCAATTCCGTCGATCGACAGAGCCTGAACCTCATGTCTCGAACTTACGAACTTTACTTCAAGTTCAAGCTCGTTCAGTGAATGGTAGCCTACTGATTGACTCAGCCTCATGATAGTGCAAGGTAGCTGGGATACCAGCTCTGACATGAAGCGATATTCACAGCTCTCGCGTGTGTTACCAGGCGTCAGCTGTCATCGCCCAACACGTTCTCAGGCGGCGCACCAGAGTCATGGGCCGTGATGAAAGGATGCACTACGACACCCCACATTGTAGGCGGCAGGTGAAGCGAATACGCCTCAGGCTTTACTGTGATTGAATCATGGCAACTTCTTCAAGTTACGACGTTTTCGATCAAGCTGATTCAAGTCGGCCACTCATTTATGCAGATTTCCATAAAGATATGATTCATGGATATGGTCCTACTAATGGGCTCTGGTCTGGAACGTGATAAACACCCGGTATAAAAAATGCAATGATGACGATTCTGTTCGAGTCGTAACAACCTCCGAAACCTCGTCACAAGCAAGGCGCCCAGCCCTAATTCGATGTTGTGGTTGTTTCTTGACGCCCTCGGGTTCATGAGGCAGCGCACGGTGTGAAGAAGGTGGTCGTGTCACGCCACGCCAATTTGACATATATTGCAAGTTGCAACACACCTGGTGATGCCGCATCCAGGGTCTCTAGCAGCCAAGACTGTTGGTATGCTCGGGAGTCGAGATATGTTGCAACGACGGGGAAATCCCGACAAGCTGCACTACGGCACACAGCAAGATCGCGAGTCTAGACGATCATGTCATCAATGTTAATCTCGTGGTATCCGCTTCACTTCGCTTCGGCAGTACATAAACGGGGCGGTAGTATGAGGCAGTCCCGGTGCCGAAACTACGCTTTCGGTCCGCGCGTGCGATTACCGTGTCGTCGATCCGAAGTGAAGATTACGATTACACACATCATCTGCAAGTTGTCTAGATGGAACGGATGGGTTGAACATCCGAGTTCCATAAAACATGACTTGTCGTGACCAGGTTTGTCAGCTGTCGTGACTCGCGCGGAAAAAAAAACATGCACGCAATCTGAAGTCATGATTAGCTCGGGACAGTTTTCGTGCTACCAGGTAGTGGCAGGTACATAAAGACGGACAAGAAAGTACAAGGATTAGCTGCTGCATTTACTGCAGTAGTCGAAATTTGGCCCACTGCCGTCTGGGCCATTACGGCACCATCTTCTCATCCTCATGGGTTTGCCGTCTCTCGATCGATGGGAAAAGACCGCCACCTCAACGAATATACGCCGCAATGAACTTCGCCGCCGGGGAAAATTGATTCGCCTGAAAGCTGACCGCTAGTATTTAACAGCTTATGGCGAGTCAGAGGGTGAGGGCTGCGTTATTACAACCACTTGTCTTGCCCTAGAGAGATTCAATTGCATGATGTTGTGTATAAGCAAGTAGCAGACCCTATGCTGCGTCTAATCATCCGTTGCTTCTTGAGAGAATGGCACAAACCAAGTATGATACTGACTGATTCGATCGAACCTTCGTGAACTTAGGTATGTACACGTTGAATCGAAATTTTGACCTAGATGCTCTGGTCAACATATTGGAACGGAGAAAATGCATTCCAATCGCCATTGTCGACCTGAAGCCCTAACGGAAAAATCACACATTCGTCAGACGGACCCAACGGGCCGAGAACATTCTATCACGTTGCTCGACTGTAGCGTGTTCCAAATGGCGAGCACTATGTCGAGGATGATTCCTAGCTCCGAAAAGGTATGCTTCCTGTACACGATGGCCTCGTTCTGGAAGGAAGTCAATATCCGCTATTGATTCTCGGATGTCTCCTGGGCTCAAGGCGAGGCAGCCCTGCAAGCTTGCTATCAGGCTACCCTACCTTTCCTGGCCGAGGACAAGAAGAAGAAATTATCATACGAGCTCCTTGTTTTTGCTCGCACATGTTTGAGAGTGTAACACTGCATCGCAGGCGGACATCCGTGCTTCGGAGGCTCATCCTGAGCCTTGTTCATAATGTCTCCACCTTCCCACACACGATCTGTTGATAACCACGCTGAGGAAAGTTGCTCTGGTTCCCCTGTTGAACACATCACAGATCCATCGCTCCAGTCACATCGCCCGCACACATTGCGCCAGCTGCTTAGATCACCAACCGATGCTCAGTCGATAGCATCTTTCTCCTACTTTGCTATCAAGGAAACCGTGTATCTGACCAATATCTGGATGGCTGTCCGAGAAATCATGGCAGCTCCAGGATTTCCGTTCGAGATCTTACATGGCTGAGCCTCGTCGAAAGCGTGACCACTTGAGCCGACCAACTGCAACACGGTATGAGCGGTCATTTGGTTGATCATCGGGAGCTCTGTAAATGTGGTCTCATATTCTGCTTCGCGTCCTTTTCTTACTTGCTATCAGCGCCTGACTTCCCTGAAACTGCAAGGTACTACGGTTGTCGAGCCTAGGGGAGCAGAGATCAGATTCTTCTTAGGCTCCGACGCGACGCGCAACGTGCAGGACGCGAGAGATAAACGAGCAGTCAGACAACGGGGCCTAGTCTTGGGGGTGCTTCCGTTCGATAGCCCAACTAACGGTTCATTGCGACAATGGCCTGTTAACACCTCAGTTCAACGCTTCGAACAGTCAGTATGTTGACAATGGCACGCAATCTCGACAAGGCAACCTGGTGTCAAGGATTCAATGTCCTTACGCCAATGATGTTAGCCTCGAACCTCTATACTGCCCGGACACGTCCTTAAGTTCTAGGCGCACACTTCTGGCTCACTAGTCATAGTTCCTGCAGAGAGTCTGTGTAGTCCCGAATTGCTTCGGCGTCAGTGTCTCAATGGCAGTGCTTATCGGTCAAATGCATGTTATCATAACATCTGCAAACCCACACCTCTTGCAGTAGCTGTGCGTCAGTGGTAAGTTGACCAGACGCCATATACAAACCTATTGATATCGTGTTGGTATATATTCTTCGGCGTGAAAGTAGATCGCTGCATGAGAAGGATACAGCAAGTGCTCCAGATTTTCTCAACAGGAGATTGGACGTGCCTGTACCCAACGAGAATGCTATGAGTACTATCAGGATGTCATTGCGCGAATGTCTGTATGTCCGTGGGAAAGGATTCCGTTGAATTGTCTATTGCCAATGGTAATAGGTGAGAGCTACAAAGACATGTGCAGGTGTACTCTAGACGGCCTTGATGGCCACCAATGCGGACCGCTCACAAGTGTGAAGCAAGTCATGCACGTCTCTGGCTGTGTTATAGCTTCTACTGTATGCAACTGTAACGAATGTAGGCTATACGTGATGGCGGTGCCCGCATCTGGGAGCAGTTCATGAATCAAACCAAATCCGAGAAAGACGCAGAGAGTTTAGGAATTGGTGCCCCAGGTTACACGGAAAGCTCGATGGATCTGCATATAATATATCCTTCATTCCTAAGCTTGATTTGCAACGCATACAATACCATCAAAGCAGCTGAAGAACTAATATCCAATCGCAGTACCGTTCCCGAGCGCCGGCGCAGTGGTCCTCACGGAGCCGTTCGCACGCTCATAGTAGTGAATAGCGCCAGCGGCCTTCGCGCACGAGCTGCTTCCAGACCTCTCAAGAGCTGTACTGTGTCCGTCTTGGGGTCGACCCGCCACTGTGAAGTAATACCACATCTCCGAGACCTGCGTGCGGCCATTGTCCAGTGATCCCTTGCCCGCTGCAGTCTCGTTGTATCTTGCACCAGAGCAGCCAACGTACGGGGTAGCGCCGTACTCAGAGCTAAGAGCCTCCTCGAAGTCGGAGAGGGTGTATGTCGTGCTGTTGGAAGGAACAATGTCGTTGTCGGCGAGCCATTGGTAGGTGTTCAGGCGGCTGTTGTAAAGGATGACGGTCTCGAAGAAGTCGACCACCTCTTCGTGCTCGGTGTACTTGGGGCCATAGCAGGGAATGTCGAATGTGCTGAAGCAGGTAGCGTGCTTGCTGAACTCGTGCTTTGATTGTGTCAGCCGTGGTCTGGATTTAGATCTCATATAATCAAGCAGACGTGTGACTTACACCCCAAAGGTCCTGGTTCGGGGAGTTTTGCGCAATCCAGTAAGTGTTCATGTACTCGAGCAGGTCGTACCGACCGAAAGGTTCCAGGAAAGTGCCAATGCCGGAGCCGTTGTACGCAGGAACAACTGTACCATTGGGCAGGCTATTCGTGGTGTTAGGTGAAGGCACCGGGTCGTATTGACGACTCAGATCGCAGTATTGAGTGTAAGAACCATTGCTATTAGCAGACGTCAGTCACCTGAGTTTTCTCAGCGGTGCTATACTACACTCTTACCAGAAATCAGGCCATAAACCATGAATGGTCCAATTTTTTTGCGGCAACAGTTGGCCCTCAGACTCGAAACCAGTGTAGACATCCCAGAACTGCGTTGACAGAAGCAGACCGCCGAAGGTCTCAACACAACACGAGTCCACCGTGAGAGGGTTGGCTTCAGGCGAGCATGACTGGTAGTCCGGAACGAGAACGCAAGTGTGGTTCTCGTTGCTCTGCCCGTAGAGCGAGGCAGACGTGACAGCAGCAGATGCCACAGCGATAGCGATGGCGGTCTTCATGTTGCAGCTGGTGAATTGGAGACGACGAAAGCAAGAGAGTAACTATAGAGATAAAGTGAAGACAGACAGCTTATTGTTCTTATAAGCATCCGACCAAGGCAGTCAAGCTACGCAATGGCGGAACCTAGACATGTTTTTTTATGCCGCCGACGGGACCTGCATATTGAAGCCGCACCTCGTGCTAGATAAAGTCCACGCGATTGGTATCAGGACTAAGATCACCACGTCCGAGATAGGAAGGTGGCAGACGCCAAGCGATGACGGCCCTGTTTCTGCTTCGGTGTCCGCCGTTCGATCTTTCTAGAGCCTGAGTATTTGTCCTAGGTATTATTATTGCCACATCCTGTGGTTGGTTGGTGGAAAGCATTGCTCTGTAAGTATATGCTCAAAACTGCCCGGCTTCACAATGGTATCCTGACTATCTTGAGGTTGACTGTCATTTGACTGAAGAGGTTACTGGCCATAAGTCTGCACGTACATGATGTCTCCGAAATCGCTCTACCAACGCGTCCGACTATACACATACGGTGGTCGTTGGTTGCCATCGAGATACTCGTGTCTATTCAACACTACCTCGATGGTACTCACACTTTCATGTTCAAGCATGTGTGAAAAGCAACAATGGTTGCCAGTGAGTCAGAAAATGCAGACTGATGAGGAACTCTTGTAGCACATGCCGTTCCGGATTGTTTTTATCGTGAAAGCGCCCAGTGAACCAAGATCACATGATTGATCCTTTCCTATAACGTCTCATCAACACAGCGAGGATCTTGGAGTACGTATTCACATGCAATCAAATCCTTCCAACTCGACACGCAGATTTGATCGTAGGGTAATTAGGGTTGCATAGCGCGGTCCTTTCTTCCACCAAATGCACTGATGAGGATGATAGGTTATTGTTGACTGTACTTTGCACTTGGACTATATCCTGGCATTTCAAGAGAAGCATCGTTGATGAAAGTGAGAACTCGCTCGGAGCAAGGTAAGGAGGCCAATGTCTCCCCTCTACATCCTGCTGAGGATTCACATAAGTGGTATCTTCGGTTTTTCCAGAGACGACGTGGCTAATAAGTTATCTTGCAGTACCTGCACATCGGCGTGCTCTATGCCACCCTGGAGTCTGTGGGTCTGACCGGCTCAAGATAATGTCATGTGCTGTTGTACTGCTAGACGCACGCACATGCCTGCACATGCATTTCGGAAATCTCATGTCTCATGCTAATCAATTGAACCATCACAAGCACTAGAAGCACATGTGCAAGCAAAATTTCAGCTGTTGACTTGGTTGCATATGCCTGCACGTGCATTTCGAGCATCTCATGCTCGTCAACGAAGAATCACAAGCATGAGCAGCGCATGTGCAAGCACATGTCTAGCCGTCGATTAGGTCGCCACATTCACGACAGACTTATAAGTATCTCCTTTCTCCCAGTTCTCGAGAACGAATGCGACATCCAGTCACCTCCTATACCCTCTGACTACCCACAAACCTAATAGACATCCTCTTAGATTCTAACAACACAGCAAACATGGCCGAGTTCTTTGGTCGCATCGAAACCTTCGAAGACTTCCTCGCAATGAGGCGTCGTGTTCTCCCGCACGCTATGGTACCTGATAACGCACAACCTATCGACCACGCCAACAACCACTGTTACGTTACACCAAGAACCACTGCCTACAACCCTGGACATGTGGTCCACCCACTGAACGGACAGCTCCTTTTCAACAACGCCGACAACCAGCGTAACATTATACCAAGAACCGCCACCTACACCCCCCGACATGTAGTCCACCCACTGAACGGAAACATCTTCTCCCACAACACAACAGACATGTCCCAGCTCCGTCGGGTAGACAATTTCGAAGATTACGCCACAATAAGGTATCGCATCTTCGGACGACCTGCTCCATCGGCATACCCACAACACAACGACAACGCCAATAATACAGCCAACTTTGGCGAGTTCCTCGGTCGGGTCGACAATTTCGAAGACTTCGCCGCAATGAGGCGTCGTGTTCCCCCAAACGCTGCGGCACCAGAACACCCACAACCTCCCACCAATGCCACCAATGCCACCAATGCCAACAACGCCAACAATGCCAACAACCACAACAACCACAACAATCGCCGTAGACTCACACCGAGCGAGTCCCTGGAGCCCGAGGTCCCATTGGAAGTCGATATCAACCCATTCCTCCAAACCGTGAAACCCACAACCGGCAAAAAACACATCGCTCGCTGGACCCGCGAACAATTCCTAGAAGACGCCATCCGCGCCCGCGAAGAAGATGAAGAGAACGAGCGCGGCCTCAACCCAAACAGTACCACATGGCGCACAGCGAAAGACACACACATGGTTAGCAGAAACACGTCCTCCGGCAACGTCCCTCTCGACTCCAAGCGTCGCCTCGAGGTGTTCATGTTCCGACGGGGCAAACTCAAGGACAACACGTTGAGCGCCGTCATGGAGGACATTCCTGGAAAGAACGAGTCCAACGAAGAGCTGATCCGTAGGCGCCTCGATGGGTATCAGAGTCGCGCTCAGTGTCAGACGCTGAGGTTCCTGAAGCAAAGCATGCAGCACCTGGTGGAGATCTGCCCAAAGTTCCATGATGCCTCATACCCAGCGCAGCGTGAGCTGCTACTTAGCCTCTTCGACCAGGAGAGAGCCAGGCCGTGGACTTCGCGAACATGTTCCGCGGCGACGTTGGCGAGAGGCCCAAATGGCAGAAGCTGATGAAGTCGAGATTCTTGCACCTGGCCATGGCCACCTACAGGCACCGCATTCTCAAAGAGTCCAAGGACGACGACGACGAAAAGGTCTTCGAAATCTACAAGAACCACATGAGCGGCCGTGCTATCTCCAACATGAAACTTGGTGACACCGGAGACGTTCTTACCCACTCGCGCAGTTCGACCGCTGCTGCAAACAGGGCCAACCACAGCAAGAGAGCTCGCATCCAGGAAATGGACGTGGTTGAGTTGTGAGCATTGGTCAACGGGAGAGACGTCTTTTGGCAGAGGTATGTTGGTTGTCGGTGTTTTTTCGCCTTCGAATCGAAAGCATACTAAAAACTGCGTAGCTGCATATTATTGCATTTCTGGTTCAGCGTGCATGTTCAAGGAGGCGATGCGTTAGGCGAGGCTAAAGTCCAGATCGCTACACGAAAGCAGACACAGTTAGACAAAATTCCTTTCTTTGATCCTGTCATTCATGTCTATCGCTCGCTGTAAATGGCAGATTAATATTTATTCCGCATTTACGGTCATCCTTCCACTCACAAGAACATCCCCCGTGCTAACATGAATTCCCGACCAAACGATGAACACCTTTCGCCAGCGTAAGTACTCTGAGCTTAGAGCCGAATGCGTACACATTCTGAAGAAGCACCTCTAGGCTTGTGTTGAGCAGGACCACCATCGCACGATGCAGGAGATAGACAACAGCCAACATCCTGCAGTTACCAGATCGTGAAGCACATTTAGGAGGCTGATCGAAGCGGTGGTCTGATGGACAGGCCTATCGGATCTTAGCTGCTAATGTTGATTCCGAGTCTGTGGAAAAAGTGTGTGTATTGGAATGTTTAATGAACCGCATCTGATGAGTCTTTTCAGTGTCGAGGACGCTTCTAAAACGTCTCACGCCATTTAAATTTTGGATCATACGGTGGTGCAATAGCGTTAGTACATATTAGAGAGGCATCGTAGGACAGCACTCCAACGTTCCAAGTATGGTCACAAAAAAAAAGCCTCGCATTCTACCATATACACACCCCCATCCAATCCTTCTATCTTCCTACAAGAAAGCCAACGCAAGCGAGCTCACAACACTAAGCCCCACAACAAACCATCCCGTCTGCTGCACCTGCTTGTTGTTGATCATGCTCGCAGTATCCCAAGCCAAATGCCTCAGACCATTGAACGAGTGGTACGTGAAAGGCATCGCGATAGTAAACTTCGTCAAAGCCTTAAGAGCCAGAGGCCAGGCCGCGAAGCTGGCGGCGAGGACCGAGCTCTCGAGGTGCCAGCCGACGGTGGGCGCGATGAGGTACAGGATGCCAAAGGCGTAGAAGCCGCCGGAGAGGGCGACGCCGGTGACGCGGTTGAGCGCGCTGCCGTACCAGGTGATCTGCGGCTTGTAGATGCTGAGGTGGGGAGCGACGGGGCGGTTCAGGCGCTGCTTTGCGAGGATCTCGTCGTGGGCCGGGGTGGTTGCGGCGTGTCTGTGGGTTTGCTGTGGTCAGCGGGCAGAAGAGGGTGGTGGAGGATTGTCGGTATGCTCTCACCTGCGCTGTGTGGTGAAGGCGGTGCCCATGGCGATGGCAGCAGGAGCCGCGAACCTGCTGGCGGGTGTCTGGGCGGCCACTGGGAGGTGGTTAGCATGAATGGATGGATGGAGGCGCGCGGATGCGGACAGAGAGGGAGGTTCTTACGCCGCCTTAGGGATTGCTGTGCGATTCTCTGAGCCAACATGGTTGCGGGTGTGGGTGGAGTGGAGAGGGTGACGGTGGTGGTAGTGGTATAGCAGCAGCTGTATGGATGGATTCACAATGCTCTCATGCCTCAAGTCTCTCGGCAGCAGTCGTCAACTCGAATGCGCCTGCCGCCCGCCTTTCTCCGCGATTGCCTCGCTCCAACGCCAGCCAATCGGGGGAGAGGCATAGGAAAGCCCGAGCAACGGCCAGCGAGCACACAAAACCCAAGCTGCCCGCGCGCAACTTTTCCTTTCCCTTTCGATCAAGAACACCAATTCAACCGTCTGGACTCACATGAAGGCGCGGTTGGGGCTACACCGGCGCAGGCGTTATGTCTGTGCCATCGTAGTCCATCACGGTTTCGAGACCAATTTTCGCCCGTAGTTAATCGCACATCAGATATACAATAATTATCTAAGATGTGTTTCATATCAGGGAAACATACTTGTACATATTTTGCTTTTGCTTGCATCGTGTCGTCTGATGCTGGCCATGTCTTGATATGAGACAGCTAGATGACCACGAGGCTGAGTGCTCCCTCTTGTTGTCTCCATGTTGATGCCTGAAGGACGCTACATGTAGATTGACACGAGATGACCGAGTCCTCATGTTGCGTCATCAGAGAACGTCTACAGGACATGTTCTAGTGGCAGCAGAGGTGTACGGCCATAGACTTGTGCAACCTGATAGCACAAGTACCTCATCCACAGGCCTGATATAGATGACCTCTCAAATCACAAGGTACCTTGTCATCAGAGGATGTCTGAAGGACATATTTGAGTGGCAAATGTAAGACCATTGGCCTCTGCGCCACGAGTGTACAACGGCCTAATCACGCAGGCCACACGAAGATGGACCTCTCAAATGATACACGTACATTGTCAGCCTGACAGGACACACAAGCACATCACATCCCAAGAAAAGAACACGCGCTCTCATCTCATCTGTCATTAACCTAGGTATTTCATACCATCTATGACAAACCGCCATCTATACCATAGCGTAACAAAACGCTACCGTGTCGTGAGACTTGCCGCCTCAGCAAAACACCTGTCCTCTCCCATGCAAGCAAAACACCATCCGTGCCTGTGTGCCGCGCTGATTTCTCTCAGCGGGCTTCCTTTTTCCATTTTCCGATTCCTTTGAATGCTCGCTGTCGAACAAAGTATAGCACGATGTTGCTGTCCCTTTTTGGTTTTCGCTCTCTCGCCCAAAAAAGTAATGCCTCAGCCCTGGGTGTAAAAAGGAAACACATATAATAGTGTGCAAAGAAATGAAGGACGGTGAGGAATGTAACCGAAGGACGCTATAAGCTGCCGTGAGGGCCGTGAGGCGTGGTTTCAAGGCTCTGCGCGGTGGAAGCCAGACTAGAAAGCGTGCAGGCGAACGAGGAATAATCATCACTCTTCTATAATGCTGTGTCCCAGGCTGCTCGTGAAGGTGGTACGACTCCTTCGCACGAGGGGCCTTGCAGGTCGTTCGGAGGAGTTCGTGGTCGTAACGTATCTTCCAGGAACGTTGGGTGCCGGCGACTCTAGACCCGTGCTGTGCTTCTGTTGAGCATGTTCTACGGCGGTGCCGCAGCCTGCACCATCCAGACCAGTGGAGCTCTGTCTCTCGCAGGAGTCCTCATAAACTGATATTGAGGAGGCAGCAGGTGAAGGCAGAGCAGAAACAAACGGACTGCGGCCAGGATTGGCCGGCGGAGTAGGCATATCGCGCTCGAAGCCAATCAGCAAGGAAGACTCCTAGAAGACCGTGCCGTCGGAAAGAATCATGATGGGAGGTTCTTTGGTATTCGGGCGAGACACTTCGGCGATTTCACGACCACCCTAGGAGAAATGTTAGCATCCAACATTGACATGCTGATCTCAAGAATTCAAGCTTGCTCACCTTCCAAGTGCCAGCCTCGAGCATTTGCGCAAGAGATAGCTTGCTGTCGCCTTGCAGACCGAGCAAAAGGTTGACTTCGGCCAGCAAGTCATCCAAGAATCCGACGGTGAGCGCACGCCATTCGACAATAACGTCGTCGTCGGCCGTGAAAAGAGGCACAACTTCCATGTTGGGTTGTCCCTGCCTTGTAGCATTTGTCTGGTATTGCTCTAATCCTCTCTTAGCGTCTTCAGGCTTGAGTGTGAGCAAGCCTGTGTCTACAAGTAGTCCACCGTTGCGGTATTCAGGAAGACCAGTCATGAGCTCTACTCCGACAAAGTGCACATTGGCGAGTTTCTGCATGGGCACCATGAGAGAGTATGTCAGCCACTGTGTGAGTTTGTGGAAAGGCACAATGTTCTCCCAAGGCTGGGTCGGGTGTGAAGGCATGGAAGCGCAAGGCCAAGCATCACCGAGAGGCTGGCCATCAATCTGGGTGCGCGTAGCAGGCCAGATGGGTGTCAAGCCGTCCATGAGAGTTGTCCACAAGGTAGGCAGTGGGATCACGGGTACTGATGATGCAGTAGTGGAAGGGTGAGACAATAGGTAATCCAGCATGTTGCCGGGTCTGTTGTCGGGGCCAAAGATTTCCTGGTTCAGTAATGCGTCGGCGAGACGGACAAGCAAGTTGGTGCGGCCTTCAAGACCGTCGATCGGGTTCTCGTCGGTGACCTGCAGACCCTTGGCCATGGTTTGAGGAGTGAGTTTCTTGAGACCCGCGCTGTCCACTTGGTAAGGTTGTTCGGGATCGCTGGAGAACATGCCAAACTTGAACATCTCCAAGCTTGCAACTGCAAGGCCCTCACTGCGACGGTATACCTTGCCGCTCTCCTTAGACTTGTACTGCCATTTGGTGCCTGCACCAGCATCTAAGAGAACCGAAACCAAGAACAGATCTAGAAGACGGCGTGTGCGTTCCTGGTTATCTAAAGAGGACGGCCAGGTAGCCATGAGCTGGTCAATGCGTGGGCGGCCGCCGACCTCGAAGTGCTGCCACCTGCCGTGAGGTGGGATGGTCGAGTAATCGTCAAAGTCGCGCTGTTGCTACGTATCAGCTTCCACGTGTCACAAGAGCGTTGCCTCGGCATCTCGTACTTTAATGATCGACACAACATAGTTGGCCGTGTCCTGGAACTTGCTCATGTCGACATTGAAGTGACGCAGCTGGTTCTTCTTCGCCTTCTCCAGCACCAAGTGGCTCCTCTCTCGTACTGCATAGATGCTCTTCAAGTAGCCTGCGGGGTCGAGGTTTGGATCGGGCGCGCGAGGGAGAGGGACCTGAGGGAGGTTCGCGGTGGCTGCGGGGTTCTTGGACATGTTGGTGTACTTGGTGTTGCCGTTGAGGAGGAAAGTCGAGTTGCGGTGGTCGGGCGAGTGTTCTTGGGTGGCAGCGCGGTTGGTGCCGTTGTTGTTCCGGCGAGAGAAGAAGCCCATGGTATATATACGCGGTGCGCTGCTATAGCAGCGGTTACCTTATCTGGCCGACGGGCAGCTGCTGGCAATGCGGGGCGGCCAGGGCGGATTTTCTGGGTGAGGCTCAGCGGCGGACGTCGCCTCTGGAGGGGCGCTGTTATCTGATATCGCTATCGCCGAGAGGGCGTGTAGGTAAGAGGAAAGCTGGGAAGTGGTGGCAGCGCTGGTCGGTCGCATCAGAGGAGGGGAGGAGAGAGAGAGTTCGACTGCGACTAAGGTAGAGCCCGCACTTCACCAGACAGGCCGTGGGCGACTCCTCCTACTAGTAATGAGAGAGACTGCTGCTCCCACAGGCAGGAGTCAGTGCACCTGGCTTCAGGGTATGTTGTGGGTGGTTCCTGGCCCATCGGCAGTGGAAGAGATGAGCCGGCCGCTTCAGGGCTCGCGCTCCGGCGGCGTGAAGACGGCTGCGCGGTCCAATGGGCAACGGTCTGGCAGTATTTCACACCGAGCACGCTCTCGCAGGATGGCATGGCCGCATGGATGAATTGCAATCGCCCGGCTTGGGCATCATCAAAGAGGAGGGATGTGTGCGCAGGTACCGGAGTGGCACACGCCTTCTGGCCTCTGCACCTGGGGTATTGCGCCTCTGCCACCCCTGCCGAGTCTGTTGCTCTGCTGCTGCTAGGGCTCGACTGGGGTGGTGCTGAAGAATAATGGCACTCTTAGCAGCACCGTTGTCGACCATCATCTTGCCATTGAGAGACAAGTTCGTGGTAGATCAGCTCGGTGGCTTGAGGTAGTGCTATTCCAGCGAACCATCTCCTATACTACGCCTTCTAGTCTGATTGATAGGAGCGGTTTTGAGTGCACGGTATCACAGAGCACTACTGTGGCACCTCCTACGCCTCTCACGCCTTCTCCCATGCATGCTACCTCCTAGCAAGCAAGAAGCGAGACACATGCCAATCGTCGTAACAACCCCGTCTGAACTCTGAACTCTGAACTCTGATATTGACTCGCTCGCCTCGCAGCATGCGCCCAGCCTTAGCGAGGACACCACCTTCCTGTCCCGTCCGCCCTTCATCCGCGGCGGAGCGGACAACAGACCTCGTTAGGTGCATGTCCTTCATGCATGTCTCACAGGCGAAGAAATCTGCTCGTGCTGCTGCTTGTTGAATGCTGCTTTTCCATTGCCATTTTGCACGCTCGCCAAACCGGAGCCAGGGTGCTGGGAAAAGCTCATCTCGGTACGGCTAGTGTCGCCATTTGCATGTGCTTTCCACACCCTGTAAACATAATCTGGAGCGCTCGGCAGGGCGATCCGGATCAACCCTCCAAAACGTCGTTAGAGATCCGCTTCGCTCGACGCAAACTCAAATCCCCTAAGGTTTGCGCGCTAGAGCAGAGAGGGAGAGACGAGACGAAAGGGCTCAAGTCCGGCAAAGACGTGACAAGCTCACTGCAGCCAGTCTCATGGGCACAGTGGATTATAAGCATGTATTTCGCCGAGCCGACGGAGGATGGCCAGCGGCAGTTGCAGTAGTAGGCACAGGAGATACGCGCCATGGAACAATTCTTCTCCAGCGTTCAACAAATAACGTACATTGCACCTCGGAGGAGCCCCAGAAACGAAGACAACCCGCCTTATCCTGCCATCAATTTGATCCCCAACAAGCTCGAGACCACACGCTGCCTTCCGCTCGGTTGGCCTCAACCTTCGGTCATCACTCCACCTTCGCCCAAGGCTGTCCGCTTCCTGCCGTCTTCCCATGTGCCAGCGGCCTTCTCCTAACCTAACGCACCTAAACATCTCGCTGGCAGCCCTCCTTTCAATATACCAACAGTGCGCAACAAGCCACCTCCTCCGCCTGCGCCATGCGAGCTGTGCGATAAATCAAGCCTTACAATAGTGCCACCCCTTCTTCGCTTACAGCGCTGCCGCATTTTTCACACGTGGTAAGCGACGTCTGTGTTGGCTTTTCGCATGTGCCCCAGACGAGTGGCACCTGTCAAGCTGTGTCATCAGGCCTCCCAGGTTGTCGACATAAGATTCATCTATCCCGGGATGTCGCGTGGCAGAGAGTTTCCGTTGCAAAACCTTTTGCGCATTATTATGGATCTCTTATCCTGTTCCTTTCGCGCGCTCCTAAGGTTAAAGTTCACTGGCATACTGTGACACCCGTTGAAGAAGGCCAACTGCGCTGTCGGTCCTCCAATACATACGGCGTTATACTTTTTGACATCAAGATGAGAGGTACAAGCTTAATTCCCGCCGCAAAGGATATGATTTACGGATCTACAGCACAATGCGGATAATCAAGGCGAGGTCCATGCATCTGGCATCTGGATCTGCTTTATCTTATCGAGGAGCTGGCAACGCACGTGTCCATTTCGCGCGTCCGTTCTTTATCGATCGTGAGGTTCCCCGAAGCCTCATCAGTGCACAGAGTTTCGACGGAACTCCGCTACCAAAGTGTACGAGCCTAAATCGCGGACGCTCTGTGCTCTCACACTCCTAACAAGATGAAAGCTCCACTGTTTTCGCATGAGATACAGATCAATCCTTGTTGGCCTTTGGGCATCAATGGCTTCTGGTATGATTTTCACATGCCACCAATACGCCTGTACTTTCCCAAAGGCACGGAAAGGGGTCTGTCAGCCACCGAGATACTGCGACCGGCGCATATCAATCTTATGAGCCATATGCTGGGATGATCAACCACAGGGACCAGCATAACCTTGTTTGCCATTGAGATTCCGTGCGTAAATTCCGACATAATGGCTGCTCGCTGGTAATTCGTCCATTGACGATCGCGCGGAGTTGCTCGCCTTCGCCGTAACTCTCGAAGCTTGTGAACTTCCTGAGCTAATATGAACATCATCTCGGCGGCAAGCATTGCCAGATATCTGCATGCCATCTCAGACAATAGCTTTCGATCCTCAAATAGTAGCACTATCATTGGTACCCAATCAAATCGCTCACGCCGTGCAACGCCCAACTAATCACAAAAATCTGTCATTCATACGTTAAAGCTTACTCACACTTACTCACATATCCCTACGTTCTAACCAAAGAAGAAACAATCCTCACCTCCCAACAAACTTCAACTCCGCCCACCGCAGCGGCAAATACGCAACAAGCGTCATAACAAGCGTAAGCTCGTTCGCAATGTCTCCACCACCACTGCCAATCAACCCCCCAATCGGCCCCACAAACCACGTCTCCACCATGCCCATGCACCAGAACACCACTCCGATCAAGAAACTCGCGATCGCCGCCAGTCCCAGAGGCAGACGTGCCGGGTCGTTCCACGCTTCGAGGTCGTAGCGGTGCACCACGTCTGCACGGCGGAAGATGAAGTGCTCACTCGCGACGATGACGAAGTAGGATGTGCACCAGTAGCCCAGCAGCGAGAGGAAGTTCTCGAGGTAGTCGAGCAAGTGGTCGCGGCCGGCGAGCGCGATGGCGAGGATCACGGCGAAGCATGCGAAAGTCCAGAGGACGCGGGGGATGCGCGCGAAAGGTCGCGCGAATTGCTGGCAGGAGAGGGCGGCTGAGTAGGTGTTGATGATGTTGCAGTTAATACCACTGAGGACGAGCAGCACGAGGAGGAATTTGGCGAAGCCGTTGGGGTAGAGGGCTTCTTGGAGGAGGAAGCCGAGGCCGCTGCCGCCGTTGTTGGTGTAGGCGTCGTTCCAGGTGGGTTCGTTGTTGAGGGCGGAGGAGACGACGCAGCCGGGAACCATGCCGAAGGAGGTGGGGATTGCAACGCCGAGGGTTGTTAGGAGGAAGACTTTGGTGCGGCTGGTTGTTGTTGGGTAGAGGACGTAGTAGTCGGAGGCGACTGTGCACCACGATGCTGAGCTACCGTAGACGATGGCAAGGAGAGACAAGACGTTGCCGGCGAGGTCCGCTCCTTCTAGCTTTGTGGCGGTCGAGTTGTCGGCCGAGGGTCCAGTCTGTCCTAGGATGATGAGGAAGACGATAAGATAGACGATCCATGCGTATCGCTCAAAGGGCAAGATGGCCTTGATGCCGAAGAACGAGACGACAAGACTGGCAACTGCAATGATGACAATGCCGAGAGCAGTGCTGACCTTGCCATCCGCGACAGCATTGAGCGCAATACCGCCAGTAATGCAGCCGGCAGAGCTCCAGCCGATCTGTCCAATGGTGTTGAGGAGCGCAATGAGCTTGGTCGGATACCAGCCGAAACTGTATCTGCTGACAGAGATCTGACGCAGACCAGTAGGAGCGCCTAAAGTGGCGCAGAAACCCGAGAGAGCGCCACCCAGTATTGAGCCAAAGATGCAGATGAGAATGCTCTGTCTGCAGGGAGTTGTTAGCGTCTGCGCCCAGGAAGTCTGTATGTGCTGCCCCCGTCTTCAGGTCTTTCAATGGGTCATTTGCCATGATTTTGAACCGGAGCCGGGGGAGATCACAAATACGCGCAGGGCAATTGCTCACTTCAGATCAAGGCCAAACTTCCATCCGAGGAAACCCGTAGCGAAACAACTCAGGTTCATGGTGCCCGACGCCCACAGTGTCGCCATGGTCAGGGTGTCCTTCCACGTCAACGCGACCCGATCCTCTGGAAGCTTTCGCTCAACTGCTTGGCTCTCGATTCCTAGTTTCTTGTCCAACATTGCTTCCATTGCCCGCATTTTTGCTAGGATTCCGGCATGTTCCTTGACATAAGTGTCGTTTTGTCGCGTGCCGCTCGCGTCACCCCATTCTGAAGACTTTGGCGAAGACTCAATGTCGTACTTTGTTTGCTCGAGCTTCTCCTCTGCTGTGAGCGGGCGCTGTGGTCTTGTCGTTTCCACTGGCGCAGTGAAAATCTCTGGCTCGCCGTGCGAGCTGTGAGTAGCCATAGTGGGAAAAGTCGTTCACGCCCTCCAGTAGTAGTAGTATCTCCAGTCCAGCGTAAGAAAATCCGGAAACGTCGCGCACGTCCAATAGCCGGTCCACGACCTTTCTCTCTCCCAGACTGAAGGAATTGGCGAAACAAGAACAAAGATAAGAAACAGAAGAAACAGCTAGCAGTCGATCTACACGTGGGAACATCGTGCCTCGCGGCCACCTACCTATCTGGACTTACGGTGACACAGCTGGCCGGCCATAAACGGCACCGCGGCACGTAACACGTCCAAAACTTCTGGCTCCAGGCTCTTACCTTATCATTTCTCGCAGGCTTGTGTGCAAGCCGGGGCCGAGTCGTGGACCAACCGTTGCGCGAGAGGGTCCACGACTGAGGTAATCGCGGTGGGGCTATCTTCAGAATCGAAGCCTCGGCCAAGCCCGTCAGAAAAGCTTGCCAGACGCAGGGCTGGTGGGAGAGATCATCCTTTCTCGTGCTCCCGGGTTGGCGGCGGTGTCACTTTCGATTGCGATAAGAGACAGAGTGCTCATGTCATGTGTTTTCGCATAGGTTTGCGATGCTCGAGCTTTAAGCATTAGCAGACTTGAAACCCGGAATGGACATCGCGATCAAAAACTCGTTCGGGCCCTTCCGAGCCCTAAGTACATGTAGCAATAAGGCCGGCAATACCAAAGTTAGATAACACAAGGCCCTTCGTTCACATGGATACTCGGCGACACGAACCCAGAACTTCCATTCCCAAATCCGATGGAACTGATGGACTATACATATGTACTCTGAGATACAAGCTAGGCTTTGGCAATCTCTCAGTGGCAAAGATGACCAGAGCATCGCTCTGCGTCCAATGGGACTAGTACACTAAATGCTGAAGAAACGTGTAGCTCGAGTAGTATCTCAATGGACTGGATCAGGTCTTGTGAGACTATGCGGCCAGATCTCACCTGATTGTGATCACTTTATAGCTGAGAAATGTCATGTATCTCAATGGACCGCACTGGTCCACTTGGTGCTGGGGGATCGTGTCGGCGCTTCAATAACACATCGTGGCCTTCAGATCAAATTCTCCAACGCAAGTCAGCCATTAATTGACAACCGATGTCCATCAACACTCTTGTGGGTATCGTTTCTTTTCATTTATTTCGTATTCTTACGGCGCACATAATCTACAAATGGTCGTGATAGAACGCAATAAACAGCAAAAATATGAGCGTGCGCAAGATCCAACGCCGCAAGACCCGGACCCGTCGGGTACTCATCGTGATCGAGGCTAAAGCTCGCGCAAGAAGAAAAGGAAAGCATGGCACTTGTTGCTCCGCCACCAACGCCATCGCTGTGTATGAGGCATCAGCATGCATGAAAATGAAAAAAGCAAAAGAGCAAAAAAATTGTTCGTGACCAAATGCAAAAATGTGCCCCCGCGGGTCTTCAAAATGACCCTTCATAGATCTTCGATGCTCCAAACAGGAGCTCAAGGAAGTCTTTCCATCTCTTCTCTTTGCCGCAAGAACTCCCTTGCGAGAGCATCTCCTCCCTTGGCACCAAGCACCATCCAGTGATGGGCCACACACATCGTCCGGGGATTGCATCTCTCAGGGTCTCGGTCCCGCTTCCATTTGCCCTCGATCTCATCCTTGAACACATCTCCAGGCGAGGCAAAGGGCGCGATGACATGGTCCATGAGCTCTGGATGCGTCAGGTAAAGCGTGGCAAGTTCACGCTGTGCAGCTGGGTCGCCCTCGCGGGCAGTGATCTGAAGTAAGTGTGCAGCATCTGCCATGCTGTAGTGGGCGATCAGCTCGGCTGAAGGCGTACGAGAAGGCGCGGTGAAAGTTGCTGAGTCGCGCTGTTGTTGCGCAATCGAAGCAGTACGGCCGTGACCACGGTTGTTGGTGTGGTAGTCGATGATACTGTCGGCCATCTCGACGAGCTTCTTGCGTGCTTCGGACTTGAGACGGATGGCTGCGACGGCGGCGTTCCAGAAAGCTTGACCTTGTGATGTGCTGTCTAACATCGAGTGAGGCAAAAGAGAGGCGATGTACTGCAAGTCGCGGAAGATGGCTGAAGGTCGTATGTTGCGCTGACAGAACAGGATGTAGAAGCCGTCGGTAAGGATTTCAGAGCCAGGTGAGACATGCTTACCAGCAAGACATTGCGGCAGCTTAGTCGTTGTATCGGCCTCGGACAGGATAGCGTCTGAACTCAAGTTACGTTGCGCCAGGTACGGGCGAATGAGCTTCTGAATCTTGTTGAGGTGTCTAAGTTTAGCATACGGATCAGAGTCAATGGTGAAAGCTTCGAACATAGACTTGAAGGCGTGTTCGTAGTCGAAGTTGCGGCGGCGAGATCGAGAGCCTGTGAGACGAGTGCTTTTGAAACTGTGATGGAGGTTCTCCTGGCTTGCAAATCTGACTTGGGACTCGAGATGTGGCTTGGTGAGTTCAGCACCGAGGCCAGTGAAAAATGCCTCATCAGTCTCACTACCGCCGACGAAGACGGAAGTGCCGACATCGCTGATCAAGAGGGCGGTCAATTGCTCGCAGAGATCGTCAGTCGCCTGCGAGTCTTGAGCGATGGGTCTGGTGTTCGTTTTGTGTGGAGACGTGTCCCATCCTCTTCCCATATGAGAGGCGACACTCGTGGCGCTGGACGGAGACCGTATCTCAGTGGCCGCGGGCGACCAGAACGGCGTCGATGATCTCGCCGCCAATGTCGGGCTCCTGTCGAAGTACTCGCGCGAACTGGTACTTGACAGTGTTCGAGATGCGTTCGAGATGTCGTCAAATGAGATCGGCTTGTTCGCATGCAATGTCAACATGTCAAGACGCCGATATGTAGTGTCGGGCGCGAAAAGTCTTATCCCGTCTGTCTTTGGGGGCCGTGTTTCGTTCGAGTCGCGTGTGAAGAGTATGTTAGACCAGAGAAGTGGACTGTCTTGTCGCGAGGGTGTCACGATCTGCTCGACGCACTTTCGTACCTCCATGCAGAGCTTGTGGAGCCTCTCTTCACCAGCGCAAATCAGCTGAACATCATTGCCTCGTAACCAAGCAAGTGTTAACTTCGCTTGGTCGTCGCTGAGTTTGTTTGGTCCGCCGTGCTCTGGGTTTGTTCCAAGTAGTTCCAAAATCTGTGCTTCAGATTTGAGATGAATGTTCTGACTGGAAAGCCTGGTCCCACTCCAGTGTCGAAGTGGTGGAGCTTGTTTGGTAGTGCTCGCACGTTTGGGCTTTCCCATAACTCGTAAAGCAGAAGTTACTGCGCGCACGTTGTCATATGAGGAAGACGTGCGTACATCGACACTGTACCAGATCTTCGTCCGCAAAGCTTTGTTCGAGACGCATGCGGATGCTACACGTGATGAAGCAATATCCAACGTTGGACGAACGATGCTGAGCCATTCGTCGCAGTGGTCGATGATTGATAGAGATGTGGCCAAAGAGTTCCTTGCAGAGTTCTCGATGCTTGCGATGGCAAAGCTGATAGCTTCTGCACCATGCGCATTGAAGAACTCCTCGAAGACCTCGAGGTGAGAGAGCCAAGTGTGGCTTGCGACGAAGTCGTGTTGATCTTCGCATGCTGTAATTTGATCGTCGAACAAATCCATCACCTGTGTGGTTATTGAGGTGGCATCCTGGAAACCAAGTGGTCTAGCGAGGTTTGTCAGGGCAACAGATCCGTGTGTGTCACTCAGGAGAGTCTCGAGTGCGGTCTTGCTAGACGACGGTAGCTTCGCCCGACTCATCCCAGGAGTGTGCATGACAGACCAGTCTCCGGAGACGGTGTCCTGGTTAAGGAGTTTGCTGTAGCTTTCCAGCTGCTCGACGTCGTCGGAAGCCACAAGCAGTGCCCAGTGAGTTGTGTCGTTCGCTCCGTGTCCCGCAACGTACTCCTCCAGCTCGGACCGAGCGTCCATGACATCTGTATCAAGCTTTAGGTCATGCTCCAAACCAGGGAGACTCTCATTGACGTGATCTTGTGGAGCCGATAGCCAGGGAGTGGATGATGGGGTTGAGGTCCACGTATTACCTGATGAATTCGCGGCGCGGAAAAGTGAGAACCCAGACACTGAAGAAGCAGATGACTGCAGACCCGACCGCAGTGTATCATGGTCCGAGGACACTGATACAGGTCTTCTGGCAGGGAAGAGAGCATTCATAGCAGCCACAGCATCAATCGCAGAGACAGCTATGAATTCTCTCGGAGGTGCAGATGCGGCGGACAAGCCACCTGATGAGGATGAGTTTGAGCTTTGGGCCATCGAAGGATTGAAGCGGTTGATGACCTTCTGCACACGGTCAACAGTCTCTGTCGGTAACACGTTCCCATGTTTCCTATACAACAGTCAGCAGTGGCTCAATCATGAAGTTTGACCGCGCAGATACCATGAGTAGATCACGTCGAACACAACTTTCTGAGATCTAGCAGCCACTTCCCGTAGTATCTTCAAGCGGGCATGATCTGAAATGTGATGGCCGTTCAAAAGTCCGTGACTCTCTGGCAACACGATCATGTTCATCAAGAATTGTCCAAAGAGCCAGCGGGTAGTCACAAAGCTGGGCAGATCTCTCTGGTGGCTAGGATTGCCGTCGAGGCTTGCATGAATGGCCGAAGTGAAGTCCAGCGCAGTGTTTGGCACAACACTTGGCCCATTCGAATCTCCAAGAAGGTCAAGTAACTTGTCTACGGCATCCTTGTAGAACGCTTCTGTGCGAGCAGTCTCCTCAGCTGAAAGGTCCATTTGGCCTTGAACACGCATCCTGAAAGACTGTCTGCTGGGTTGCTCCAAGATGAACTGGCCGCGCTGCAATGTATGCAGCATCCACGTACGCAAACGGTCCTTGCCTACCCAGTCGCCCTGGAAGGACCAGATGTCCAGCAATGTAGATGTCAGTCGGTCGCCACCAGCCTTTCTCTCAGATATCAGTCGGCCAGCAACGTGGGCCCACATCTCCGTGGAACGAGCATAAGCCAGACTGTCCTCGCCTGTGGCATTGTGCAAATGGACAAGGGTTTCCAGTGAGCATCTGTAACCAGCAGTAGAGATATCGTCCACTACACGGTCCACAACGAATCCCAAAGGCTTCGCACTTCTTGTGCTCGCACGTTGGGACCCGCCTAGGACAGATTCTGCGCGCCGTGAAGACGTGCCATCGGACAACATTGATGTTAGCTCTTTGTGACTGAGCAATGCTACACGGTCAGCGACAAAATGTTTATCGTACCGAAGTCGCGTGAGCAACTTGATGGTGGTCTCCCGCGAGGAATGGGATATCACCTCCAGGAAGGAACCGGTGAGGGCTTCTGTGAGATTGGGACCAAGCTCTGAATCACAAGACTCCGCCAGTAAAAGATCCGGCAACTGATCACAAGCGGCTTGGAAAGTGTTGAACATATGAGCGAAACTGTGCTTGTCCTCCGAACGTAGACATTCGGCGAGCGTCCGGCGCACGTGCCTTGAGGCGATAGCAAGGCGCTGGGTCCTTGATGTAGCAGTCTGCAAACGATGAAAGAGACGTTGAGCCTGTACGCGCCTTTGCTTGTAGTACTTTGCCTGGCGCAGCAAGTGCGAGACCTCATTCAAGTCCGGGACGGGAGAGGAAGGCATTACGGATCCCTGTCTTGACGGTGGCTGAACAGCAATATCTGGAGTGGGCGCCGTGCCATTGGGATGGAGGTGTCCATTCAAAGGCTTCGATATAACAACATCCTCGGACTGGACGGCGTCCTCCAGGTAGGTCGACCTGATCGCCATGTCCGGCAAGGGAGCTGAGGCCGACCGAGACAGATGGAAACGAGACGAGTTAGTTACATGAGAGGTACTTGGCGAAGGCGAAGTGAAAGAAGAGAGTTGTCCTGGAGTGCCATCCAGGCGTGGACGGAGCTGGGGCGTCGATGAGCTTCGAGAAAAGGCATGACGAGGGCTCATCGGGGGTAGCACGGCTGCACGTGGACGAGAGAGTTAGCGGGTATGCTCGACAGATGGCAGCAGCAGTGCCAGCTCAGCAGTACAGCATGTAGGCTTCGGGGCGGCGCGGGCGTGATTGGAGTGCAGCGGGCCCAGACAGGCGCGGCGAACTGCTGGCCACTGCGAGAGAGAAAGGCAAAAAGGGGAGCATGGAAAACGGGACACGTACGAGCTGGAGCGGTTGCCTTCTTCTTGTCCGGACAGTCGTCCAGACACGAGTTGCCCGGGTAGGGCTCCAGCATCGCTCGCGGTGGTGGCACGATGCGACGCGGGGAAGACGTGGGTGGAGAGGTAGTGATGACTCGAGGCTGGTCTGTCTTACATGTTGCTTGCTGGGTCGCAAGGGCTACGTTCCGAGTCGCCGCGCTGGCAGAGGTAAAGGCAGTGGCAGTGGCAGAGAGGAGGTTGGTGCACTGCAAGAAGCCGAGCGCGGCATTCCTCAGCCGAGAAGGACGAGGACGGCGGCGACGACGATGATGAGGAGGAGAGCAAGCGATACGGTACGATGGGAGCCGTAGCAGCAGTAGTAGCAGCCGTGGCCGTGGTGCGCTGGACAAGACCAAGCACGGCGACGGATAGCCAACGAATAATGGCGCACAGCTGGCTGGCGGAGGATCAGACGCGACGACGGGAGGAGACGGCGAGGCGTTGTTGGCAAACAACGGACAGCAGACACGGCGAGGAATTATGAGCAGCGTGTCGAGCGTGTCAGCATATCCGTGGCAGGAGTGCGCGCTGCCAGCGACGGCCTGCGATCACGAGTGCAGGCGTCGTGCTGAAGGCTGCGTCTACGTCGTCGTGATTTGCTGCAGGACAGAGAAGAATGCAGCCGCTTGCATGTCGGTGCAGGTTGGCCACGTCGGGCGCGGCGCGCTAATGCAGTAGAAACACAGGGCGATTGGTGCGACAGCGGCCCCCCTACGCATCCCGTGTCACCTTGTCTCTGAGACATGCAGCACTTGAGAGCTTGCCGCAAAGGCCACGACCAGGCGGCCAGCTCTGATGCTGCGAGTGCTGCTGCTGCTGCTGCTCGACATGCATGGTTGCGAGCGGGAGGCGTTGCTCGGCGTGGAGTCCTGCATCTTTCGTTCGTCAACATGAGCATATCGCATTGGATGCCTTTCGGCATGCAGTAAGCTATTGGTGTCGACCTTCAAAAGAGCTCTCCTCGTTTCGCGTGGGGTCGCGGGACAATATGCATGTGCTATCCTGCACGACAGCGTTGCTTCGATACATGTACTCGAGGTACCAGACCAGACGGAAACAACCGGCGGTTCTGCTCTCTGCACCGGAAGCTTCTCCAGACGACCACTTCTCGGCTATAGGCTCAGGTTTCAAGATCAGAAGGGACGATCGTTTCTACTCGACGTCGCTGTGCGGATGCTTACCTCACGTGATTCCGCCCTGAACACTCGCGCACTCCCCACGCGTAAGGGCCACTGTATGTCCAAGATACATGCACATGCAATGACAGCTTGGAGTTTTAAGCAGCTCTCGGTGGAGGTCCAGGTGATTAATATCACACCCTGCCGGTAATGATCACGTCGTTCGCTTGAATTCAGGAGTAGAAGATTGTTCTAGTCACACCTTGCAACTGGGCATGAATCTAATGCACGTATGACGGTATGATTGGATTGTACGACCTATTTTAAGAAGCCTTCTCCGGTTTGGGATGGAAAAAGAGCGGTACTAATGATGCATGATCAACGAGATGAAGTCCTTCTAGGGATTATGTTGCTATGGAACTTTTGAATCAACGGCAACATACAAAGTAAACAGGAAAACATCTCGCCTAGTACAAGCAACGGTAACTTTTAACGGAGCGCATGTCGAGGAACACGTGACCATGAGTGTTTTGTTCTGTACCTTAGTAACGTATGGTCAACAAAGTGTGAAGTCCGTCCGTGACCATACGTCGAGGACAGCGCTATCTTGTAGAGACTGCAGGCTTTACCAACATGCTTAAGCTTCTCGTGACTGGTGAGCAGCCATAAGATGTTTTAGACTCGATATGGCTCTGTTGGCTGGGATCGGCATTGTCTGAGTGGGCCGCTCGTTACCAGAAAACACCACGCGGAAGGACGCATAGTCTTCCGGGGCGCCCATAGACACTGCCGTCGTCCCACAAACAGGAATTGTTCGCCCAATACTGCTGATCCGGATAGTCCGCATCGATTCTCTCACAACCTCCTGCTTAGGCCGAAACCCCAGTATGCCTCTGCTTCTCGTTTTGATGCTGCCGTCGCTGCTTCCTGAGCTCGCTTCCGGCACGCTCGTCAGCGCTCTGCGCATGTTCGTTCTGCCAAACGGCTGTCGCACGGGCGTGGAGTCTGTTGAGACGGCGGTGATCTCGCCGACTGGAGGCAGGTGCGAACCATATTCTTCTGCCAGACTCATGTGATTCTTTGCGCATATCTCGGCTATACCATCGATCGCTGACTGCAATTCGGCGCTGTCTGCTGCGCGCAGGATGTCGGCGAAAGAGAAAGCTGCTATGGGTGGGAGGACATGGCTGCGTCCGCCAGGGGAGCCGAATGGCGTGGGTTTAGGAGAGGTGTAAGATCGGACGAGCACTGGTTGCGCCATGAACGGTATTCATGAGGACGGCATCCGCTTGAGTCGAGTGGCTAGACCATGACAGGCAGTGTAGCCTCGTTTGATTGTAGTGTTCCGATCGGACGGCAATGTTGCTTCACATGGTGCATCTGCGATGTATCGATGTTGATGGTCTTGTCATTAGACATCATCCCCGCATCTCGGAACCGGAAACCGAGTCTTGGCGGTGCTTCTAGACTTCGCTTCCATCTAACATTTGAGCATTCAAGCAAGATACAACGACAACTCATCTCAACATGGCAGAAGTATCGGATAAGACAGCATCGACAGCGTCGGAAGACGTCCAGCCGAAGACTGAGCAAAAAGCAGCTGCCACTGGCGAGGTATGTCCGGCACCGTTGGCGCTGTAGGAGGAGAAATCTGCGACATCTGCGACAACCTCCATCGATTGAACACAGCGCGTGCCCAGTAGGGTCGATACCATGCATTTGATACGCTGTGAGTTGAGCTTTTGTAATTTCGATCATGCTGACATGCACACGTAGGCATTGGACCATGATCAGGTAGTAAGTACTCAATCTCAGTGGCAAACAGCATATTTTTGCCTGTCTGAAGGAGGCGATATTTGCGCAACCGCGTATCGGCCCAACCTTGAGACTGCCTGCCTTCACTCTTTCTCACATTCACCCCTCATTCACGTGCAATAACAACACGCGTGCGCATCACTCGAATGCCAAGCCTCGCGTTCGCGTCTGGCGTCACCAGTGCTGCGGCATCAAGTCTTCTGCTGATTTTTTTGAGACACGACCATTGAGATAGCAACTGCCACTGCCATCATCATCTCGCTTATTGTCGCATTACCATCAACACAAAAGCGCTAACATGAGCACCAACAGAGACACCACCAGAGCCGCGAGCCAATAGCCCGGCAACAATGAATTAATGCCCTCACAGCAGGGACCCTGGTGCAAGATCTTTTGCACCAAGGACGAGCAGGGGCGGGAGTACTACTTCTCCAACCTCGTGACCGGAGAGACCAGCTGGGAGGAACCCAGCAGCGATTACTACCTGTGGGACTACAGTACTAACACGTACCACGTCTCTGGGCTGCAGAAGCCCACGCCCAGGGAGAAGCGTAAGGGCTCCCGAAATTTGAAAATCACTGACAAGCTGCTAACCTCTGACAGGGGAGCAAGAGCAGCTCATCCGTGACAACGAGAGCGGTCCCCTGCCATATGACGACAAAGACCCAATGAACGGGTGGCAAGGCTACAACCCTCGCGTCCATGGCCCCTACGACAAGAACGCTCCCTACGCTGCCTACCACAACTGGCTTGAGCACGAGAAGTGGCAGCAAGAGAACCCTCAAGCCTTTGCCGCCCAGCAGGCCGAAGCGGCCAATACGCAGAACTACGAGTCCACCGCTCAGTTCAACGCCCACACTGGTAGATTCCAGACCAGCGAGCAATCCGCAGATCGCCACGACGCTGCTAACAGGGCCAATCGTCAGATGAACGCTTTCTTCGACGTTGACTCTGCAGCCAACTCACACGACGGTCGCAGCCTCAAGGAGGAGCGTCGTAACACCAAGCTTTCCAAGAAGGAAATTGCTGAGTTGAACCAAAAGCGCAAGGACAAGAAGCAGGCCAAGCGTCTTGCATTTTTGAAGTCGTAAAGGTGAAACCTGTGTTTCTAAACTCACTCTTGAATCCTGGCTAACGAGCTTGAGTAGTTCACTTCATCTCTGCTATGGAAAGCATAACGATACGAAAGGCTTTGGGGAAAATACCACGGGTACATGCACGGTATCTTTCGGATGCGAGGTTTCTTGAGTACAGCCCGATGCAGAACACACCATGATGGAGCATGATTACTGGTATATTGGGACATCCAGCAGGGTTTGGTACAGGTTGGCTGGTTTAGCTTGGCTTTGATATTTCCTCAAGTCGCGCCCGCCTGAGCATAAGGACATCACTCATCCATTACGACTTGATTGAGGACTTGGACTGCAGTTTGAGGTATTCCACAATGCACTGCACCATCCAGACCATTAACTTTGTTCTGTATTGTGATTACACATCACTTGTGTATAATGTCCGCGCCTCTTGGCGCTCCCAATGATCTCCGAACGTAGTAGTGAACCCGCTGATTAATGCGCAGTCTTGAATGAAACACGACTATCCTATTCACCACTTCACTGTCGCCTAGCCTGTTGCTCTCAACGACCGCCCCCTCCCCCTCTCATGGCGCAAAGCTCGTCGTCACGCACCCTCCAACACCACAACAACACAACAACCTGCCAAACCACATGTCGCAATCGAGCACCTCACCGTTCATGTCCAACTAACACCTTCTCTTCAAAAGAAAAACTAAAACCACTCACGTGGTCTCCACCCTCAGGCTGCCACTGAGACTGAGACACACCTCCAACAAACTTCCCTGCAAGCACCCGCTCCACAAAGGCGTCACCGTACCACCTTCACTAACAACAAGCACGCAGCAAACGCCGCCACCCGCTCATAAGAGGCCCCTGCGGCTACCATGCCGTGCAACAACACCAACAACACTCCCGTCGAGAAGAAAAAACCCAACGCTTCCAACGAACAGGCAACCCTCTGGGAGCACTTCGTCCTGGGCAAAGCTTCCGAGAAGAAACTGATGCTCTTCGACCTCGACATCGAGAACAAGAGATTCAAAGCCAACAAAAGCCGCAAGACGAAGAAACGCTCCATGTCCGACGCCGCCGCTCTTGACGCCACCACCACCAGCACACTCGCAATGAACGAGACCGAGCGCCAGCGCGCCAACTCTGCCCCGGCTCCGTTCAACAACTCAGCGACCGCAACCTCCGAGACAGGCAGAAACCCGCCGCAAGCCTTCCACTCCACTTTCAACCCAATCACCTCTTTCTCCACACACACGACCTCCCAATCAACCAGCTTCGCCACAAGCTTCGACTCGGTAACTCTCGACTCTGCCCACAGCATCACCTTCGGCCACAACGAGTACCTCGCTCTCTCGCGCGACACCCTGCGCGATGAAGCCGAGCGGCAAGCGACTCTGATCAGAGTGCGTCCGAGCGAGGGGTTGACGATGAAGCGTAGAATGTTGGCGGATGAGGGACTGCCTGCGAGTGACAAGAAGCTCGAGATGAGCGGTGCGTTGGAAATTGGGGATGTTAGGTGTGAGGTCTGCGCGGCGAGCAAGAGGGCGATGGACGGGTTGGTGGAGGCGGGGATTGTGGCTTTGTGACTAGCTTTGATTGTTTGGGCTGTGTGTCGGATTGTGGGAATGACATGAAGTGGTGCTCTGCTGGCGTCCTTCTCGAAGATTGGATGAATTGGTGCAGAGACAGCACTTTGGTCGAAGAGAGATGCGTTGAGCGTTGAAAGAGTCTCGGTTGAGCCTGGAAAAGAAAAGTTAGTTCTGCGTTCACAGTAGCAGGTCAGCATGTCAGCTGACAGAAGCTGTGCGGAAAAGCAATTGGAAAATCACCTGTTGATGTCAGATGGTCCACAAAGAATGTGTGTAAGTCGTCAATTAATCGATGCAAACTACGGCGAGCGCCTCGCGGCTCTCCGATGCTCAAATGCACACATGCAAATATCTACCGGTATCCTCTGTCTATGCCCACCCTAAAAATGCATCTATTTGCTCCTCTTGTAGATCTTCCTGAGGAACTCAGAGTAGACCTCCTGCTTCATGCCAGACGACTCGTCGACAGCAGCAATCTTCTCCCGCAGCTCGGTCACGCGCGCCTCCTCGTACTCCTTGTAGTCCTTCTCGAGATCGAGCTCGTTGAACAGCTCCTTAACCTTGGCCTCGCAGTCCTTGTTCTTCTGGCCGTAGTTCTGCTCAAGGAGCTTGCGCTGCTCCGGTGTGACCTTCTTCAGCGCCTGGTTGACCAACCACGAGCACTTGTTGTCCTGGATGTCTGTGCCGATCTTGCCAAGGGTCTCCGGGTCGGCGAAGTTGTCCAGGTAATCGTCCTGCACCTGGAAGTACTCGCCCATGGGAATGAGGATGTCCTCTGCCTGCTTGAGGTTGGCGGGCGAAGCCTTGCCGGTGTAGAGCATGGCAAGAGCGACGGGGAGGTAGAAGCTGTAGTATGCGGTCTTGTAGATGACGATGAAGGAGTACTTCTCGAGGCTGAAGTTGTCGAGGTCGACGTGGTCTTCGGGTGCGGTGAGCAGATCGCAGGTCTGGCCAAGCTCGGTCTGGAAAGCGACTTCCTGGAAGAGCTCGACGATGTCGATGTACGCAGCGTGGCTGCGGAAGTACTTCTTGAGGAGGATGAAGATGGAGGATTCGAGCATGAAGGCATCGTTGATGGCGATCATGCCGACCTTAGGCTGGAGGTACCAGCAGGGCTGGCCGCGGCGGGTCTTGGACGAGTCCATGATGTCGTCGGAGACGAGGAAGAAGGCTTGGAGGAGCTCGATCATCCAGCCAAGAGTGGCAGAGTGGAAGTACTCCTCCTCAGTGAGGTCGCGTCCGAGGAGCAGCTGAGTGGTGTCGATGACGGACAGGCCGCGGTTGCACTTGCCGCCGACGACATTGTAGTAGAGTGACTAGTCGCAAGTGTGAGTGAACGATCGCATTGCCATGGTTTAACCTTGCTCGAGAGAACAGCATACCTCCTCGAACCACTTGAGAGCCTGTGTAGGGAGCTTGTACTGCTCGCAGTGTTGCTTGAGGTCGGCCACCAGCTTGGGGAAGACGGCCTCGAACTCCTTCAGAGTGGTAGGCATGTTGACGGTAGCGCGGGGCAGGTCGGAGCGGGCGATTGAGATGCGTTGGCTGTACGATGCGATCGAGGTGTGTGGTTTGTATGACTTGAGAGGTCGTGCAAGTGGTCTGGGGAGCCTGTGGAGGCTTTGAAGGCGAGCGAATAAAGCAATGGCGGGCAGAGGAGGAGTACTGGTATGGTCTATCGTACGACTTGCTGCCCCTCGAGAAACATTCGCTGGCTCACTGCCCATCCATCCAATGCGGGCGGTCAGGGTCTGAGCGTGAGAGGCTAGTGGCACGGCTCGCTCAGGGCCCGTCGTGTCGATCGATGGCATGGCATTGTGAAGACACGAGGTAGGGCTACACATTAATAGGAACATGTTATGTTGATGATGATTGAAATGTCATGAGCTTTCGTTATCTATCTTTATGCAGTGCAATGCTATACCACACCGGGAGTCTACACACGCTTTTTCGAGTTGACGTTACGTCCAGCGCCAACCTTGATGCGGCCACCGGTCTTCGAACGCTCACCAGTGAGAATGCCCGGGAGGTAGTCCTCGTCCATGAGGTTCCTCTCCTTGGCACGCTTCTCTGTGGTAATCGCACGCTCGTACTCCTTCTGGTCCTCTGCCAGGATAAGCTCATTACCCCAGCTGCCCTTTCCACCGCCCTTCACACGACCGTGTGCAGCGCCGTGCACGGCCTTGGGAATGCTGTAGCGGTCGCCACGTGAGTTGTATTGGAAGTTCTTCTTCAAGTGGATCTTGAACTCACCACCGTTGGTGGTAGAGCAAGAGACTCTGGTCAGAGTCGGCTTGCCGCAGCGAGGGCAGAACTGCTTGTTCATCTCCCTGCAGATCAAGAAACAAGCCTGGCAGCGCAACACCACTGAACGAACATGTCTGATCCTCATGAGCGATGATGAAAGCAGGTTGAGGTTGATTTGCAGGATGACGTTCTGCATAGCAAAATCGGTGGTCAAGACCGCAACCTCCATCTTCTTTTGGGAGGAAGTGTCTGAGGCGTTGGGTGCAGCGTCTTCGGCCTGCTTTTGCTTCAGGTTGGCAGGTGTGATCCAGCCCTCGCCATCCGACTCAGAGTCACTTTGGTCTGCTGTGATCTCCTGGGCGGAATCAATCTGGGGGGTTGCCTCGACTTGAGCCGGCTCAGGTGCAGGTGCAGGCGCAGGAGTTGGCTCGCTGATGGATGTTTGAGCGAAGGCCTTCGTGAGGTTTTTCTTAGGTCTGAAGCTGCGCTTTGATTTGGCAGGAACAGATTCCCAGGGACCATCGTCTTCCACCGCAGGTGATTCCTCGACCTGCGCATCCTGTACGACCTCGGCGGCCGGCTCTGCATCGTTCGACGTCTCAGATACAACCTGCTGCTCTGGTGGCGAGACCTCTGCCACAGGCTCTTCAGGAACCTCAGCAGCAATCTGGGCCTCTTCTGCCGGAGCCTCCTGCTTTGGCTGCTCCTCGACCTTCTCCGCAGCCTCAAGCACAGGAGCAGCTTTGCTCTCAACTTCCTTACTTTCGCCCTCCTTACCCTCACCCTCCTTCCCAGGAACCGGCCCATTCAACCCCTTCTGCCCCGGAACCTTCCTCAACCTCCAATCGCCCCCACTCCTCTCAACCTCAAGCTCATACGTCAGCGCAATAATCTGCAAATCCGGCTTGCTCAGCACCGGCAAATCGCCCGTGCGCCTCGCAAACTCGGTGACAAACTGCATGCTCGCCGGGGAAGGTGTGCGAATAGTGAGGAAAGGCATGAGCATCGTCTCGACGCGCGAGCGAGTGACGGCATCTTTGATTTCCGAGATGATGGCTGGCACGGTGACGAGAGAGTCGGCTTTGCTGATCAGGGTTGAGACCGAGGGTTCGTTTTTGATGATGGCGCCTGTGTCGAGCACGAGGGTGTGCACGGGTTTGGGGGGATCTCCCATGACGGCGTTATATGATCCTGGTTATTTATTGTCTTGGTCCAGGAACGCCTTTCCAGTATTTTATTTGTTAGGGTGTTGGAAAGTCGATGCGCCACAACGAGAAATTTCGATGTGAAGAGTCAAGTTGTCGCCGAATTGGGACAAGGTTGCGGGGCTTGAACGTTCCGATGGGGGCTGCACTTTCCAGGGTCTCAAGATATTCATCAAGGTATTTTCACTACTCGCATATATTCAATCTCACTGGCACAACAACATATTTGATTCCAAAACGGCTTACATTGGCTCCAAAAAATTATGTACCTCCGAAAGGGCGAAGCTGAAAATGACCGACGTCGTATACTGGTCTCACCCACTACCACCTCTTGCAGCGAGATCTTCCGCCTGTTCCAAATCTCTTTGTTCGTCTTCATCGCTGGAGTGCCGCCTCGCTCTCTCAACGTGTTGGCGTGCACCTCTCGGCTGCTGTCTCCCTGCATCGTCGTCGCTATCACTGCTGATATCGTCATCGTCGTCGTCATCGTCGTCCTTCCCAGCAGCAGTAGCAACAGCATCATCGTCGGGCTTGCGCTTGCGCTCGTAATCCTGTGCGTGGGCGGAGCGCATCGTGTTGCCGGCTTGTCGGAAAGCACGAGCGATGGGCGAATTGGTGATACTAGGACGCCTGCGTCTGAGCGACGCCGCACTCGTGGTGGGGTGGCCGTGTTCGATGTCGGTGGCTGAAGCCCGTGTGCCTTCGCGACTCAAACGCTCGGATGGCATCCGTTCTGGAACGCCTGGACGGCTAGGCGGAACGGATTGCTTCTGGTTTTGTGGCGCACCGGTATCGTGCGCGATGTCTTCTGGAGTCTTGTAGAGCATGTCTTGGCCTGACTCTTCCTCGATGTCGTATGGCAAGGGAACGTCTCGCGACGCACGATAGCGACCAACATTGTTACAGTGCTCGTTTTCGACACGGAACAGCGTCCAGATACCGCGACGAATGACTTCTGACAAGCCAATGAGAAAGGCGACCATGGAGGAAGTTTGTAGCTCTTTGCCATAGATAACGTAAAAGATCCAGTTGCAGCGGAGAATTGGGTCGATGACCATGGCGGCGTAGTACCACCAAATCTGCTTGTAGGCCAATTTGTGGCGTAGGAACTTGTGTTTCGCCGAAGGAACACCCAGACCTGCAGATTGTCAGTTTGTGAAGCGGGCTCCGTGACGGCAAACAACTTACTCCAGTCCATAATGACATCCCAGATGCTGCAGTAGATGCTGTTAATCGATGCAAGCACGATGTACAGTGCCATCATCTCCGTCGTCCTTTCGATTCGGAACAGACTCAAAGCCATGCCTGAGAGAATGGTAAAGCCATACTTTCCGCAATTGACCAAATGAGGGAAGACATCACGAGTGTCGTAATAACGTCTCAAGCATTGAAGTGCGCGCCAAATACCCGGGATGGTCGTGAAGAAGCCAAGAAGTCTAGAGTGAGAGCTGTTACACATTGCCGGCTCGTTCCAGTGTCGTGCGTATAAGCAGAAGAAAAGCTCGAGATGGCCCATGGCGTACGTCAACGAACAGTACATGTCTCCGAGGAAGAAGTCGCGGAACTCGACTGGATAAACGCCTGCAAGCAGCAACCGCCAGTTGCTGTACAAGAACCACCCTCGAGATCGTTGGTAGAAGTACGGTGCAGGAAGGAAGAGCGTGCCGACAGCGAGTCCAATAAGGATCACCGGCCAGTAGACGTACATGGCCTCACCGCCGAAGCGACAGAAGTTGAGCCACATGATGAGTCCCAAGTAGAAGGCGAAGATCGCAGGCATCTGGAAATATGTTAGTGGTGCTATCAGCAGTCTATGATTAGGAGAACACTCACTTCGCTCAGCTGTCGCCAATCGAGCATATGCCTACTATCGAACTCGAAGACGAACTGATAATTGACCTTTGCTTGCGTGAACGCCCGAGCATCAATAACAAACAAGCTCACAAGAAGCAGCATCAGGAAATAACCGGCATAGATCTGGAGCAGGTAACCTGCTTGAGTGCGAATGACAGGGCTTGGATCATAGATCTCTTGAGCCCCGTACACCAAGCCCTGTAGTCCAAACACGATGCCGGCAGTCGCCAGCACGCCTTGTCTCCAGATGCTTCCCGTGTAGTCTCCCGCCTTTGCGATCTTTGCACGAAGTTTGCCAACAGCAACTTTGCGGCTTCCACGCTCGAAGTAACGAGCGTAGAGATCCTCCACGTCATGGAACATACTGTCCAGAGTTTCGGAAGTGACGAAGTAGGCTCCGTTAACCTTCTCGGACATGAAGCGGCTGTGGGAGCGAGCATCAACCGTCTTGTCGAACTTCTTGTTGATCTTGCGGAAGGCTGTGCGGTTCAGTAGCGCGTAGCTTTTGAGTAATTCGAGGCCGCGATAGAACTCGGCCAAAGCAACCTTGAGCTTCCGCTTCGCCACTCTGTAAGGGACGTCCGAAGACGGTGGGTGGCGTGAATAGTCAGCCGGTGGGGCTCTATCGGCGGGTAGTTGAGGTGTCCCAAGTGTGCCCATCGTTCGACTTGTCTTGCCAATCCGACCAGGGCGAACCTTTCCAAGGGCATGGTCAATTTGATCAACAGTGTTTGTGACGGGAGCTAGCCATGGTAAGCTGTGCCTGGGTGCTTGGGTTGATTGGGCATCCGGTTGCGCCTGAGTTGTCGCATCACCATCAGCCGAACTTCCATTGGAATTTTGCTTCTGCTTTGCCTGATCTGCTTGCAAGACTTCCTCCAAGCGGCGATTGCGCATCACATGTAGTTGTTCTCTTATCATTTTCATGCGCTCTTCCGCTTCCTCCTCCTTCGATTTGTAGAACTCCTCAATCTTCTCTAGCTCTTTGTCCAGGAACTTGAAGAATTCGGCCTGTCTGAAGTCGACCTCGCGATACGCTTCCAGAGCAACATCTTCGTGGGAGTTTCGGGTTTGATTTGGCGATCCTGAGATCGAGAACATTCGCTGCACCAAAGGCTTGGATCCAGAGAATGTGTTACTGCGTTTTGGATTGGGCAAAGTCTTGCTGCCGGGCGACTTCGCGAATTTACTGACATCGTCGTGAGGCTTGCTGATCTCGTAGGCATTGCCAGTATGGCTCATCTGAGTAGAAGGAGGATGGACCATGCGAGACTCCTCAGGCGAGCCTGAAATCGAGAATGAGGTTCGGCCATTGTTCGTGCCAGCCGTCGAGCCTTGACGCGCCCTCGGTACTGATGGGTCCAGAGCTGGATCAGGAAGCTCTAGCAACGACGCCTGCTTCTGTAGCTGTGCGAGTGTCGGGCTTCCCTCTTTGGGCGGACTTCCAATTATACTGCCATATCTTGTCAGACCTTGCACAGGATTGTCTTGTTTGGTTGCCCTAGGATGTAGAGGGCTTCTCTCGTTGATGGGTTGAGGCTGAGAACTCCGCGGTGGTGCGAGGTCAGCGTTCGAGGCGTGTTTTCCTGGTGCATGTTGGCCATCCGCGGACGTATCGTGGGTCAAGCTACGCCTCAAGAACGCCTGTACTGGACCATCTCTTAACGAGCCGCTCGAAGGCGCTGCTGTAGTCGATCGAGGTGCGGTAGGCTTGTCCGCATTTCGTACAGCTCTTGCGACCGCCTTAAGCTTCTTCTTGCCGCCCTTGTAGTCCAGATATTTTTCCTTCCACTCTGCGACCAGGTTGTCCTCCAGCTCTTTTGCGAACTTCATGGCGATGCGACACCGAGTGAGTCGTGGCTTCCCTGTCAAAGCATGTCGCCTCGTTCAAATCCAGCCTCAATGCCTTGTCTGCATCACTGAAAGCATAAAAGAGACCCGTTGGTCTTTGAGAGAAAGGCTGCGCGCTATCTCCTACTAGCTCCCCCATTGATACGCGAGCGACGGGTTAGAGTTTACGTCAGAATGCGTCAGATTCGCGAAGGCTCGCGCCGCGCCTTTTGCTGCGCCTCCGCCTCAAGCCTAACGAGCCCTGAAACCGCTCCTGAAACCGGAGATTTGGACTTGGTATGTCTTGTCGCACGTCACCCCGACGGCACGTGGTCATGGAGAGATCTACATGAATGGCGCCATCTGCACGAACGTCGAAAGACACTCAAGCACGGTATACACCAGCGGCAGAGTTGAGGGACATCTTTCTCCTTCCACCTGGAGGCCTGCACGAAGGCAATTTGGCGTGCTACCAACGGCATCTTGACGAGAGGCCCAGCAAACACTTGGAGCATATACTGGAAAGATCTACCTGAAAGACACTGAGACCGTGCGATACCACTCGAGGTCAGCTTCCACTTCTCAACTAGGTCGCTCTCATTCCTGGCATGTGCTCATGCGGTGTACAACGGTGAATGGCAGAGCAAACTCCCATCCATCTATCCTGGCATCTCCACATTTTCGACGTAGATCTCTTCCCAACCGAACATGGAGGACAGGTACCCAGCGATGCATCATCAACGGCAGGGTTACTACCATATAACGACGGCCAACCGTAAGGAGAAAAGCAAGCCATGGTTCTCGTGTCCATCCTTGCGCCTAAGACTATACCTCCGGTATGATCAACAGCCACATGTCTTCTATTGTACATGACACCATCTTGCTTTATCATTGAACCCTTTCGGATACCAGAAGGCTTAACTATATGCTCCCTCCCCACTCGCAACGACAATTCGCCATCAGCTACCCATGAAACCGCGCAGGAAGTTCTTGTGCCGCCGCTTGTCCGCCAGATTCTATCGGGTTGCGGCCATCAGACATCTCATTGAGAGGTGAGTAGCTGTAGTCCGCCTGACCTTGTCCCTTCGCCTCTTCTGCTCTTCCATAGCTTGGACTACTCATCTGCGATGCAGGCAGAGTGTCCACCTTCGGCCCTTGTCGCAATGACTTCCTCAGAGAGCGATTTTGCCGCAGCAGTACTACCACTGCCACAAGGCTGGCCAGCAGAAGAACGCCCAAGGGTACTGCAATTCCGGATGCGATTGCGGTCATGTTCGTCGATCCGGATTTGGAGACTTGTGCGGCCTCTGATGGGCAAGTCGTGGGAATCGAAGTCTGGTTCTGGGAAATGGTCGTCTGGGAGACGGTCGTCTGCGCCTCACATGTACCGCGCTGTGACAAGTCTTCAGGGAGGGTTCCGTTCATCATGACCGCCCCGTCTGTCCTGTTATACACAATACGACCGAGCGGCAGCTGGAACGGCTTTGAAGAGCCCAGCGACGGCTTTGCGCATGTTTCCGTTACGTTGTCGTAAGGCCCATCACAGCAAAACGGGCTCGCGCCGTTTTGAGGCTCGTATGCCAGGAAGAGGGCGAAGTCTTGGTCGGTGCGAACTGTGCAGCGGCATCATTGTTGTCAGCTTCGTGACTGCATGTAGTTATACTTACATGCTTGTTTTTCAAAGCAGGTAAAGAGGGTGGTGATTTACCATCGGCGCATTCGAATGGGCACGCTGCGCTGTTCCACTGTCTGTCGGTGCAGCTTCCACGTCCGATGCGATTGGGGAAGGATTCTGATGCTTGGAGGCAGTGCCCGTTGCTCAGGCAGAAGTCGTTCGAATTGCAGCACCAGCTTTCCGCGGCGGAGGCGTTACAAGGGGTGTGGTGAGGCGCGATGTTGCCTCTTGGGAAATAGCACACAGGTGTAGCAGGGCTTGTCATAATTGATGGGTCTCGATAGGAGACGCGTTTGGAGTTCAAGTGCGGAGGGTGATCTACTATATGAGAGGACAGCAAAGCACGCTCGGTTAATGATGAGGCCTGGACGTGTGTACTTAGCGCAGCCATGCCTGGCTGGCCACTGCAAGCGAGGTTGCAGAGTCGCCTCGTTGTTGATCACGTCTCGGCGTCGACTTGTGTAGTTCATATGCGCAAGGCTGAATTCTCCTCTCTCGTCCAGGTCAACCGCTTAGCCGTAACGCTCATGTCTTTCGATCTTGGATGCTACTCGAAAGGATAACTCAAGGCCATCATTTGCTTTGTTGGGTAAGGAACTCGAGAGCATCTCAATCCGACTAGATAGACCCGAATGGCCGCACTTGAGCGAAGCATTGTTTTTGGGCATTCGCTTGGCTGCTTCGCACGATCAGCGCGTGGAGCAACTCTGCAAGCCACATTATATTGCGGCGTAGTTGAGCTAGGTTACAGCCAATGACAGTCGGCACGAGGCGCGCGGGAGGATCCAAACGAATGCATGACGATGATCAGATGGGAAAGCTGCGCATTAGTTCGACAGCCTGGCGCAGCATGTGTAACAACATGAACCAAATGCGAACTCAACCTGGCTGACACTTCGTCAGTCTAGATTTCAAAATCTGCCAAGAGCGGTTTAAGCGATCACTGACCGCGATCATTTGTGCGCTCATCATACACTCTCACTTGTATAAATCAACTAAGAAGGTGCCACGCCGTCACCCCTGGCTCAATATCTTTCCGTCCTCGATATACACCTCTTCCCAACCAAACGACACTTTGGTCTTGCTGGCGTCGGCAAATTCTTCCTCGTCAGCTTTCACGACGGCGGCGTAGTATGGATCTGTCCAGCAAACGAATCAGCTGATGTCCAATCATAGGCGCCACCCCACGAAACAGAAGGGCAACCGGCATACCATCAATCGCGTCCTGGAAACACTTCTCATTCAGCATCCACATTTCCACGACGCCGTCAAACGTTGCGTAAACCGCACCCGGGAGGACACTAATGTTCTCCTTCGCCTTGTTTTGCGACCATGAGGGCGTGTGGTACTGTGGATTGTCAGAAATATGTCGAAGGAAGCTACTTGTGAACGGCAGACACTTACTTGCGAGTACCTCACAACGCCGTGTCTCTGTAGCCATTCGCTGACTACTTTTGAATGACGCTCCGTCCAGTATCGATGGAAATCGGCCTCGGACGCACCTTCTTTTCTCGTCGTGAACATGGAGACTTTGACGAGGGTTGGTCTTGTAGCCATGATCGCTGTGTTTGGTTTGCGGTAACTGCTACAAACGGTTATTTTCTGGTGCAAATCAACTGGAGAGTTCAGTGATGGGGAGGCCTTCTTTGTCAATATATATGCGTATCACGCGTCGATGCGTAACTCCCATGAGAATGAGTGTCAAGGACTAAAGTGCGTTGTCTAATAGTCTCGGCGTTAATCTTGCCGCCGTTCGAAGGTTTAATGTTCAGCTGCTGAACCGCGACGGGAGTTATCGGCCTTGACGGGCTATGTCCGGATCCGCTGCACTCATCCATTGTGAGCTTTCGAGAGCTGAACATACTTCTCCTTTCGAAGCATAGTGATAGTCAAAGGCTTGTGCAGACGATCCTATATCCTAATTGTATGGTTACAGTGCAGTGTCTGAGCAAGTGAAGCCGATCTCATGATCCATCAAGTAGATGTCTGCATCGCCATCGGCAGTGTCGATGCATGTGAGTTGAGAATTGCTTTAAAAAAAAGGAGTAATAATAATACATGCCAGCCTTTCGATACTGCTGTCCAGGTCTATTGCACTCTCTCATCATTGTAACGAAGCTATGGCAAGTTAGTAAGGTACCTTATCCTCGACTGGATTGCATCGGACGTTGTCGCTACCTCAAGTCATCAAGCTTCGCGCTCGACATTTCATTCCAGCGAAAGAGAAGCGCATCGTACCGCGAGAAATCAGAACCACAAAGTGAACGCCGACGAGACATTTTCCAATTGTTCTGCAGAAGGATCGCAGTCACGAGTGCACCTGTGCCCGCATCAGGCACTGATCGCCCATGTGAGTCGTATCGATCGTAATGTATGCATCAGGGTCCGACCTCGGCGGATGCATACATGTAACCTCACTTAGTTGATCAAGAAGCTTGTCGTCCATCAGCTTGACTGCACCTTCGAGATATACAAACACCAGGCCGCAAACATGGATCGCGAACTCGAGCTTTCAGAGGTGGGAACGGCTGCCGACCACGAAGACCAACCTCATCCACAGACAAGCACATCCGCACATCGCAGACAAACTATCCTCATCTCAATGGGCTGCGGCATCTTACAGCTACCAATATGGGGTGTGCAGTTCCCAGCAACTCCGCAAGTGGCTAAACAATGAGCAAAACAATTGACAGATCCCACAGGCATGGCCATGACCTTCGGCGTCTTCCAAGACGCCTACACCCAACAACAAGTCATCCACGGCCCTCGCAGCGCCACAGGAGTCATCGGCACGACCATGAACGGCGTCATGTACCTCTCTATGCCCTTCTTGTCCGCCTTGCTCGAGCGCAGCCGCTGGAGCGCGTGGAAGCGCGAAGTCGCCGTCGCCGGCACGCTCATCTCGGCGGCAGCTTTCTTCACTTCTTCTTGGAGCACCGAAGTCTGGCATCTCATCGTCCTGCAAGGCCTGACCGCCGCTCTGGGAAACGCAATGCTCTACGTGCCCACGACGCTGTGGCTCGATGAGTGGTTCCGCGAAGGCAACAGAGCAACGGCATACGGCGTACAATTCTCGATCAAAAACATAATCGGCACCGCCGGGCCCTTCCTGATGCAATCCCTGCTTCACAACCTGGGTTTCCGCAACGCTTTGCGCGTCTGGGCGGGTATAGTCCTCGCCGTAGGCCTAGGAGGCATTCTCATCACGCCCACTCCGCCGCCTTCAGCGCACAGGCGCCAGCAGATGATGCCGTGGAGTTTCCTGAAGCACCGCACATTCTACATCTACGCGATCGCCAACGCAGCGTTCAGCAGCGGGTACGGTTTGCCGCAGACGTACCTGCCCACGTACGCTTCGCAATTGCTTCGCCTCTCGGCGTCGGAGAGCACGGCGATGATCGCGATGTTCAACGCGCCGGGAATTATCTCCAGCACGGGCTTTGGCTTGCTGAGCGATAGGTTGCATGTCTCCGGCACGACGAACACGCTGATATCCGCGCTTGGCTCGGCGCTTTGCGTTTTCTTGCTGTGGGCGATCAAGTCGAATGCTTTGCCCGGCTTACTTATCTCGTTCGCAGTAGGGTATGGTTTCTTCGCGAGTGGGTATTCGTCGACTTGGGGAGGGTGGATCAAGGATCTGGAGAAGGAAGCTGCGGAGCATAATGAAGCAATCAGCTCGGGTATGATCTATGGGTTCATGAATGGTGCGAGAGGGATTGGGTATGTCGCTGGTGGACTGTCTGGCGTTGAGCTGTTGAAGTTGGGTCCTGTTATTGGGGGGCGGGGGTGGGCTCTTGGGACAGATTATGGGGCACTGATCTTATTTACTGGTATTAGTTCAGTGCTTGGAGGTTGGGGCAGTATTTGGAAGGGGTGTCGAAGCGTGAGGTGAGTCCTGTTATGATATCAATGGCCGGAAAAGTATAAGTAGCGTCTTTCCCGTGGAAACAACATCTCGGATAGACGTGATAATTCTTGCAATCGAAAGCAGATGTGACATTTTGATTGAGTGAATCGCGTACCTTTGTTGACGGGGTATATCGCGCTGCTATCAAATGCGCTCCTATCCTGGAGCAGACCTATCATCTCCGAAGGGTGATTCAATAAAAGTTTCCATCGCCGAGACGCCTCGCTAAACCCGCAGAGTAGTAAGCAAACGTGAGTGACCGACCTTTTACCAGCGCGATCCTCCGTAGCCACCGCCGCCACCACGGCCTCCACGCCTGCCACCGCCGAAACCTCCTCCACCACCTCTGCCATAGCCTCCGCGGCCTCCTCCGTATCCTCCACCTCCGTAGCCGCCATCGTGGTATCCTCCATCACGGCCACCGTCTTCCATCGGGTCGTTGCGCACTGGTGGCGCACGTCCCTTCAACTCTTTTTGTAGGCGATCGCTTTCCTTGCGCATCTGAGCGTACCCCAAATGCATCTTGCCGAAGAAGTGATCTGCTAGGCGGCGGTCGTTATCAAGGCGTGACAGGTAGGCACCACAGACGTCGCACACCTGCAACTTCTGGTGGCCAGATGGACCCGAGGTGTCAGAGAGCGCTTTGAGCTCGCGTTCCTTCTCCTCCTTTTGAACCTTCAGCAGTCTGATGCCGTGGAATTGCTGCACAGCCAGATTCACCGCTCCCTCCTCACCCAGAATCTCGACCTCGGTCAACCCAGCCTCAATACTCTGCTCAAACTCTTGGATCGACTTGAGAAGCGCATTGGTCTGGCGAATCTCGTCCGGTGTCTTTTCGAGGCGTCTCTGCGCCGTGTCTATCCTCCTGTCGCACTCGCTGACGTACTTTCCGATGTCGCGCCAGTAGTCGAATTCGAAACCCCAGTCGCGCTTTTGCGACTCGGGCGCGTTTTGGTATTCTTCTCGCAGATTGGGCTGGTGAGTCTTTGGGCAAGGTCCGAGATCTTGTTTGGTGTTTGTGAAGAGGTCATGTGGGCAGGAGCCGACGAGGTAAGAGCGGCAGACTTTGGCGTCGGTGATGGCGAGGGTTGGTTGTTTGGATGCGGTGCCGGGCAGGGTCATGAGATTGTCTCCCATGAGCTGCTCGAGCAGCTTTCTCTGTTCGGCGGCCATGATGGGTGGTGTTTCGTTGTCTTAGGCCCAAATGAGAGAGCAGTATTGATCAGGCCAGTCCCAGTGAGGTCGGGCGCACAATTGTCCAGTGCAGCAAAGTCGAATCCAGTAGTCCGAGATGAAGTGAATGTCGTGGTCTAGGATGGAGCCTTCGGGGTCTTGCGATGCGAGTTGCCGGTGAGTTTAGTACAGCCTGTAAGACTTGAATGTGGTCAGCATGAGAATATGTGTCGCGTGTCACGGGTTGGCGTACGAGTGTAGGCAGTGTTTGGATGGCAGATGGATGTGTTGCGCGCGAGCGACAACTTTCTCTTGATCCATCACCGAGAGCTTGCTCGCTTCGTTTCACGCCAAGCGCCTGTTTCTGTGGGGTAAGTTGCGACTGGCTGCCCTTGCTGGAGCTGATGGTGAGCATGTGAAAGCGCAGGCAGGACAACCTCACCTCAACGAAACAATCATATACCACATCACGTGCACGCATTGCGCTGTGGTCGACTGAGACCATGAAGCTGCAGACGCTGTTGCAGCTGCCGTCTACATTGGCTCTGCTAACCCTCGGCCAAGCTGCTTCAGTGCCAGACCAGGAGTACTCCGAACACCTGTACCTTAAACCGCTGCCGAACCACCACCTCCATGCCGACTTTAACTTCACCGCTTCCACGCCCTTGGCCGAATACGATGCACAGCACTTCCGGTACTTCCCTCGATCATTAGCACAGATCCTACAATACACTCATACTGCCGAACTACATCTACGCTTTGGCCTGGGGAGGTGGGACGAAGAGCAATGGGGTCCGAGACCGCAACGTGGAAGAAGGGAAGGCGGCACAGGCGTTGAACTTTGGGCTTGGATCGAGGGAGACGAACAGCAAGCCGAGGAAAGGTGGTCGGATCTGGTCAACAGTCTGTCAGGATTGTTCTGTGCTAGTCTGAACTTCGTCGACTCGACCAAGACAATACGTCCGGTGATAAGCTTCGAGCCTGAAGGGACACATACGTCTGGTACCGATGGGCTACAACTTCTTCATGGCATGCTGCCTCACGAAGTTGTCTGCACAGAGAACCTGACGCCGTTCCTCAAATTATTGCCTTGCAAAGGCAAGGCTGGCATCTCAAGCTTACTCGATGGCCACAAGCTATTCGATGCATCGTGGCAGTCCATGGCTATCGATGTGCGACCAGTGTGTTCTTCAGCAGAAAGGAAGAAGGAAGACTGTTCGTTAGAAATACAGCAGACCGTCTCCATGGCCCTGTCCATCCCACGAAGCATGAGAGATCGCCACAACCCAATCCCTCGACCGCCTCCTGTCGAAGCAATCGATTGTGACCAAAGCAAGCCGTGGAATGGACGCGACACATGCTATCCGAAGCCTGTCAGTGGCGATCTCAATTGGAGTCTAGCTGAAGTCTTTGGTCGTCCTCTCAGAGGCGCCTGTCACGTTGACAGTGCAGATGACACCTGGGATGTGACTTTGGACATCCCTGAAGACAAGCCAGTTGACATCTTGGGCGGCGCAGATTCACGAAATCAATCAAGTGGTTTGCGGCAGTTCAGCCTGGATCCAGCTCAAAGCCTCGACCTTGTCCTTCCTAGGCACCAATCGATCTCGCCGTCTGCCTACTCGCATCCTCCATTGTATGTCTCGAGACAAATGACAGGCTATGGACAAGAGCGCGGTGGTATGCACGCAACCTTGAGGAACCCGCATCCATATGCCCAAACTATCGTCTATCTTGAGAATTTGCCATGGTTCCTCAAGCCTTACATGCACACTCTGGCCATTCAGCACGGTACCATCGAGAAGATGTACTACACCCCTGCGCTCGACCGTAAGAGAGGCACTCACTTGGAACTCGTGATCCGAGTCCCGGCGATGTCAACTGTCGAAATCAACTACGACTTCGAGAAAGCCATTCTCAGATACACCGAGTATCCGCCGGACGCAAACAGAGGTTTCGACGTAGCGCCGGCAGTGATCCGTGTGCTGTCTCACAATACTGCGGCAACCGACGCACTCGAAGACGAGTACCTACGCACGACCAGCTTGCTCTTGCCATTGCCAACTCCAGATTTCAGCATGCCCTACAACGTCATCATCCTCACCAGCACCGTCATCGCGCTGGGCTTTGGCTCGATTTTCAACATGCTCACTAGGAAGTTCGTGCTGCTCGAGGAAGTCCCTGCCTCACCGTTGAAAGTCAAAGTCGTGGCACTGAAGGCCAAGATTGCGGGTCTACTTGGGAAGAAAAATACAAGCAATGCGGATAGCCTCAAGGCAGCTGGGCCTGCAACTCAGGATACGCCTGACGATACAAAAGGTTTCGGCGAGCCAACGGGCGATGGGACAAGGTTACGACACGTGAAGAGCTGAGCGCTCTAGTTTTTTGTATGATGACAACAACTTGCCTTCCAGAGGCATCTACATGTTTACGCATTCTCTCTTGTTAGTTCTTTCCTGCGGCAAGCTTACAACGTGTCCCGTCCATGAAACATTATTCGCATCCTCAATGACGCGTCTGATCGTCTCAAGCCTGACGTGGCCCACGTGCATAATAATATACTTCCCATCTGCCTAACGCACCCCAAAGATAGATAGATTGGCTTTATGCATGTACACCTATACATGCAACATCGGATGCCGAACCCGCTGCCACCGGAGCTGACGCGAACCATGAAACCCCCAACCTGCATTCCCGAATGCCCCATTAATCGAAACTGCAGTATTCGCTAGTCGCGCAAACCTGCTCCTGGCTTGTCTTCAGGTATGCATGTCGAGGATGCGGTGGATTCAGCAACAAGCGTGGCTCTCCGCAATCTGACGCTGACACTCTGACACTACCCCACCGGGTGCCGTCGTTGTCGTCGTTGTCGTTGGCCAAAAAATGCTGCAGTCTCACATCGCATCGCATCCGAGATTACCTCAACCAGCCACCCACCCACACGGCAACATCCACACGAAACGGCAGCTGTCATGCACATTGGCGAGACGCAAGCGATACCAAAGACTCCCATCGAGTATCATGTCCGTTCGGCTTCTCCGTCGATCACATGCTGCACTTCTGAGTCTTGACAAGCGCAAGCGATAGATACCACTACTCCCATACCGTATACATGCCCCCGTTCGGTTCGGATTCCTTCGGCTGCCATGCATACACGAACGGCACACCGACACGGCATCGGCAAAGATATACAGTAAACCGCATCGGCAAAGCAAGCGCCACCGCGATTTACCATACGAGGCCAACACGACAATCAACGACAACATTGCCGAGTCCAGAAACAATCTCATTTCCACCAGCCGACTTCCGCGCCTGCGCGCGCGTCATCCTAATGACAAACAGAGGGAACGTCTGTCGTGTCGCGCCATAATTATCACCGTAACAGCTAGATTGCACCGATGATTGCAATGGCTAGAAAAGTGGCGGTGCGCGAAATGGCATGGCCCATGGCACTGCGTGCGTATACCCGATCTATCGACGGGCCCCGTGGACCACTAACCGGTGTCGCGGAAAGCGAGGCCAGAGTCGCATGGCGGCGCACGATGGATGTTGGCGATAGATTGCCAGAGTGGCCTTGTGTATAAGCTGGCCGGGGGCTGTATAGTAGAATACAGTAGATTCGAAACATATGAGTGTAGCGTTGGGTTAGGTACAGTAGTCTGGGACCCGGTGCATAGTCCAGCGTTCGTGCGGGTGGCCTGGAAAATGCTTGTTTCTCTCTCTCTCTCTCTCTCTCTCTCTCTCTCTCTCTCTCTCTCTCTCTCTCTCTCTCTCTCTCTCTCTCTCTCTCTCTCTCTCTCTCTCTCTCTCTCTCTCTCTCTCTCTCTCTCTCTCTCTCTCTCTCTCTCTCTCTCTCTCTCTCTCTCTCTCTCTCTCTCTCTCTCTCTCTCTCTCTCTCTCTCTCTCTCTCTCTCTCTCTCTCTCTCTCTCTCTCTCTCTCTCTCTCTCTCTCTCTCTCTCTCTCTCTCTCTCTCTCTCTCTCTCTCTCTCTCTCTCTCTCTCTCTCTCTCTCTCTCTCTCTCTCTCTCTCTCTCTCTCTCTCTCTCTCTCTCTCTCTCTCTCTCTCTCTCTCTCTCTCTCTCTCTCTCTCTCTCTCTCTCTCTCTCTCTCTCTCTCTCTCTCTCTCTCTCTCTCTCTCTCTCTCTCTCTCTCTCTCTCTCTCTCTCTCTCTCTCTCTCTCTCTCTCTCTCTCTCTCTCTCTCTCTCTCTCTCTCTCTCTCTCTCTCTCTCTCTCTCTCTCTCTCTCGTTTGCTTCTTCCCAGGGCCAGGTACGGGAGGCACTATACGGGACATGGGTGAAGCGAGAATCGAGATGTTCGCTTCGTGTTCGCAATTCGCGTATCAGAGATCCAGCGCTAGCTAGCACAGATTTTGTAGCTGCTGCATCTCATTATTAGCCGGGTAGCGAGCGAGCGGCAGAATACTTAGCAGTCAGCAGCATTCAGCAGTAATTAAAAAGTTACGTACCTTGTCAGGAACCAGGCATGGTGCATTCGCTACTAATGCGCCGGATCGCCACTATTGTCCACCAACCCTGCAGCCCATCGCCGTTGCTAAAGCAAGGAGGTAGCCGGTACGTACAGTAGTGTCGCATCAGATTCACAGCAAGCGTATTTTGTCTCTAACAGGCTCGACGCGCCGCGAAGTCCAGACACATGCAACAGAAGCGGGAAACGCGGTATCTAGTCAGCAAATCTCATGTTGAACTCTTGGCTGCCCAGGACGAAAAAATGCGATCGGCCCAGCGAGCCTTGCAATCTCCTGCAAGGGTGATCCCGGCTGCGGCTGGCGATGCCACATGGCATGACAGATTTGGCAGAGCGAGCCCGTGGCCGTGGTTTGAGCCTGGAAGCCAGGACTCGCTTGTGGTGAGTCAAGATGCTAGAGGGAGATCATACGGCAGGGGTGCTGGTTCCGGTTTGGCTGCGATGGGGTGCTGGGATACCAGTGGGGCGGCTGAGGGCTAAGTGGGCTTATCTAATTTCAAGGTCTGCTCACTATTGTAGCCGGTAAATGGGAAAAGTGCGTCGTAAAGATTGGAGATTGGGAGAGATTTGAGGTGATGTGACGTGTGTGGTTGTGCAGCCTGCACGTGCAAGCCATGCACGGTGCGGTGAAACGACGAAGAAGCGCATTGTTCTTTCCCACGTCGTCAGGGTAAGGTAGCCAACGACTGCATCTAAGCCTGTCACACAAACAGTAGCCCTAACTCAGCCCTTGTTTTAATGCCGGTTTGACGCCTATAAGACTGCATGTGTATGTATAAGCAACCAAAGTCAGCCAAACACTTTCGCCCAATCAATCGTGCTGCACCACCGCCCAGCTTCCCAATCTCACACGCTGCACGCATGAATCACACGCAAATCTGACAATCGTCAATCGGCGCCCATCGGCTTATCGCAAGCTCGCTTACCTTACATCTCGGCCTTCCTCCTTCTCGCTTCGAAAGTACATGTACAGTCATCGCTTCGCACATCGCCTCGAGATAACCATCGCTTCGCACGTAATCGCTTCGAACGTAACATGCGTTATCAATCAGTCTAATCGCGCGATTCGCGCTTAACAACGTAAGGCCATCCATCTATCAAGCAGGCATGTACCTAGCCACGCAGTAGCTCCGGAGGTTAGCACACAGTAGCCAAGGATTCTAACGAAGTAGTCTGTATGCCACAATACGCCTCATCCACCACGAAAACATCAATTATGCAGGACGCAGCCTCGCAAGGACTCCGAGCGTTTGATCCTTCGCGAGCGCGAGCGGGTTTGTTGCATGCTCGTCTGAGGCCTGTCTGTGATCACGCGCCCACGCACGAGTCCACGAACGCAATCGCAACCGCTATTAGGCCGGCGCGGCATCAGCAGCTCTGCAGCACGCGCCGACTACGTAATGATTGGCGAAGATTACGAGTGATGGGTGATATGTGGCTTTTCGCTGTAGCGCATATGATGCTGCGCGCGCGTGTATGTAGTGTGTAGGTTTTGAGGATCGGCAACGGCACGGGGCGTGTCATGTCATGCGAAGGCGTTGTGCCTGGGCTAGCTGGGCATGTCTCAGATTCTGCGCGCGCGCGCGCCTCCCAGCTGTCAGATATGGTGATCGCGGCTGGGAGGGGTTTGATAGCCCATTGGGCGGTGAAGGGTAATTGGTTAGGTGGGGAAGTGGGATGGCGTGTCTTGTTGGGCACGGTTGCTGTGTGCTGTGGTTGGTGATGACATGACGATGGGGTGGCGATAAGTGATAGGTGCACGGATCTGAGTGGATAGCACGTGGGAGAGGGAAGAGGTGTCATCAGATATCATGTGATGCGACTTCACAGATGGCAAAATGCGGAATAGACGATGAAGTGAAGAACGGTTTTCTTTTGTATCTCAAGCTAAGTGAGGTAGGCGGTCCAGTGGCAGAGAGTGAATCGAAGAAGAAAAGAGAACGCAGCTCTGGCCAATTCTGCCCTTCCAACCTGTCTAGGAGAGTCGCGCGCCCTTCAACCATCCACGCCAATTTAAAAGAGAGAAAGAATTCAAAATACTACCACCCCTCCAATCAATGAACGCCAATTTGTCGTAGAGTGGGAATAATGATAATAGTTAAGGAAAACGAGTGTGTAGCCGCAGGAATTAACAAACAAGCTCGTGTTGGCTCCAACAGTCGTTCCGCGTGTCGTTACCGATGCGGGCGTAAAATTGCTTTTTGCCCCCAGGGTTGAAGTGTGTGTGTGCAGGTTGGGTATGTGTCGATCAAGGAAAAAAAGGGTTATGATATTCACACAAAAGGGCGCGACTGGCGCCGAAAGTGGAAGGGAAGAAAGAAAGGGTGCTGCGTGGCAGCTGGTTGCTCATGTGCGTCTGAGCCACAGGACGAGCCAGCCGAGAGCACGGTAACCGGCGATGATACCGATCATGATGCCGACCCACTTGCCGGTGTTGCCAACATCGTAGCCGTAGTTGTCAAGCACGGCAGTGCCGCGGATGAGGCACTGGTCGGCGAGATCGGTCTCGTACATGCAGTTGCATTGCTCACCAGGGTTCCTAGCAGGTGCGCAAGCAAAGGTGCGAGTGCCGAACTCGTTGACCATCATACCCTGGAAGACGTAGGATTGGTAGTCGATGTAGTGGAACACGTAGCGCCAGAAGGGGTTGAGGGTCTGGGGTGGTACGAGGAAACCACCAGTGCACATCCACAAGCCGTTGGCGAACGCAGTGGCGGCCAAAGCGACGACGAAGATGGGGACAATGGAGCTGATCAAAACAACGAGCGACTCAGCGGCGAGCAAGTCGAGGAAGAGCCACATCACCCAGGTGAAGAAAGCGGTCGCAGTGGGGCGGAAGTTAGACAGCCAGTATGCGACAACCGAGAAGAGGATTGTGATCAAGAACAGGTAGGGGATACCAGTAACGAAGTTGGCGATGATGAATGAGGTGGGGCCGTAAAGACCGTTAGCACGCTCCTTCATGAAAAGGGCGCGATCCTCAAGGAAAGCGGGGATGTAAGCAACGGCCATGAAAGACATGAACGCTCCACCGAAGAAGATGGCGTTGATGAAAGACTGAATGTTACCCTGAGTCGGGTTCAATCGTAGCCAGACAGTACCCATCATGATTGCCAGACCCATGTACATTGCGATACGAATGCCGTAAGCAATGATGTCACGGTAGGACTTGATGAAGGAACGGTGGATGAGGGCTGCAGGAATGGCAAGTTTACCAGCAGACATCTCCTTGACGTCGGCAGGGTCGATGGTCTGGTCCATGTGGACGCGTGCCATTTCGTCGGTCAGCTCGGTCACGGTGGCGCTCGCAAGGCGAGACTTGTGCCATGAGGAGTGAACCATGTTCAGCTGTTGGTCGACCTCGCTTCTGTCGCGAGCAAAATCGGTGTTGACAAAGTCGATGATGAACTCTGCGGGGTTCATGTAGAGAGGAATAGGGAAACCGCAAGAGTCGAAGTATGGCTGAACCTCGGAAACGGGACCACTGTATGCGGTGCCACCTTGTGAGAGAAGGAGTAGCTTGTCGAACATGGCAAATGTGGAGGTTGAAGGCTGGTGAATAGACGCAATGACGATCAAGTTGTGCTTCTTGGCGATGTCCTTGACGAAGGAGATAACTTCGAAGGAAGCGGCAGAATCGAGACCGGAAGTAGGCTCGTCAAGGAAGAGAAGCTTAGGGCTGGTGATGAGCTGCGCGGCGACACTGACACGACGCTTCTGACCACCAGAGATACCCTTTCTGATCGGTGTTCCAATCAAGTTATTAGCCTGACCTTGGAGACCGAAAGCAGTCAGGAGCGACTCGATACGCTGGATGCGCTCAAGCTTGGTGATGTGGCTGGGCAGAGACAGACGTGCGGCGAAGTTGAGGGTTTCGCGGACAGTGAGCGAACCGACGAGGGCATCCTCTTGCTCGACGTAGGCAGAGATGCGGCGGAAAGTCTTGGGGTTTGCAGGCGAGCCGTTGATGTAAACGGCGGCCTTCACAGAGGCGTTGAGCGAGGCAGTGCGGTGAGCGAGGACGTTCAGAAGAGTCGACTTTCCAGAACCACTGAGGGAAGTGTTAGCATTGCTTGAAGTAGGCGATCAATCATGCGCAGGTGGCAACTTACGAAGGTCCCATGAGGGCGAGCAGCTCGCCAGACTTGACGATGCCGTTAACATCGCTAAGAATGGTCTTGGGCTGCTGGGTCTGGCGGTCCTTCACAGTGACGGTGACACCCTTCCATCCAAAGCTGCGGATGTTGGTGTTGGTCAGCTGGGCGTAGTCGCCGCCAATCATCTTCTCGATGTCAGACATTTTGTTGTAGCTCCTGCGATCCGGATTCGCAGCTAGAGGAGACGTGGTGAAAGCAGCGGACGTGAAGTCTCGCTGGGTGGGTGAAGGTGAGAGAGTGAGCGTGTGGTTGCGGTGGGGGACAATGAGTGGCGGGTTGCGGTGATGCGGCGGGAGACCAGCTTCCGAGTCGACAAACGGGCGCCGTTGCTATAGGGCAGGCGGGCGAGTGTCTGAGAGTGAGTCGTCGGAATAGACGGGGTAGTGAGCGTGAGTAGCGGAGGTGAAGAAGACGATGCGACACGGAGGAGAGAGAGAGTTTCACTCGGATCGCAGAGCGCGTGTGGAGGGTAGAGAAGAGGAGGGCAGGGCTGGGAGTCGTGGGGGAGAAGAAGGGAAGAGGTTCGAAGGAGGTCAATGCGGGTTGAAGGAGAGGGTGGATGGGAGGGTGCGCGAGGGTGACGAATGTTGATATGATGGGAGTACAAGCTACGGAGTGACTACTAGGTACGAAGAGCACCCACGCCCTCGTCCTTACCACTCTCCCGCGCAAACGCGCTCTGGCTGGCTCTGGCTAGCTGGTTGAGCTGGGCTCGTGGCTCGTGGCTAATGCCATCCCAAGGGTCCTGGGCCTTGACTATCGGACGCCTGCATCCGCAAACGAGCGTGGACGAGGGTGCGCAGCGAGTAGAGTCTCGCTCCCTGCACTCGTCCAGCGTGGCGATTACGGAGGGATTATTGTCAATGCTCACGGCACCAGCGCCCCGTCCGTGGGTCTGCCGTTTCTCTCTGATCGAGTCTTCGCCGTGGCCGCTGCTCGTCGCTGGCCAGCCTGCAGCGATGGCCATAAAGGTGAGGTGCAGGTGGATCAGATGCCCAGCAAGCGCTAGCAGCGGCCCCTGCAAAAGTATCTGACAATGCTCAGCGCCAGGCCAGTAGTGCCAGTTCGCCGGTGGCACCGCGCTAATGCACTGTATGCGTCCGGCACAGGCACGTCCTGCTAGCGCGCACCATGTTTCGTACCCCTGGGCCAAAGCGTTTGGGAAATTATTGCATCTGCAGCCACTCGTTTGCCGCCCGCCTTGTCGTCTCTCGCTGCCTGTGCTGTCCCCAACTCTCGCTCTGTCTGCCTCAGTGCCCTCAGCACCACTCGCCAATCGCCTCGCCAAGCCTTGCCTCGTGACTTCCCGTTTGGGTGAATGGGCGGGGGGAGTGAGAGAAGATTTCCGCGTGAACCCAATAGAGAGATTAGGATTCGTCTGCCCTGAATCACCTACAGTAGTAGCTACTTACTGTGCGGATACGCGGCCTATACAGCAGCAGTAAACATACTGCATTCTGCACTCTGCAGTCACTGCGCCTCGCTGCTGTTGGCAACAATGCAACAATGCAGGCGTCTGCCAAACAGCGCCTACAGCGCCCGCCCACGCACCTCTCCCCTCATCGTCGGCTGCCGACAGCACACCATCGCTGATGAAGAAGCCATGACATGGCGATTGCTCGGACTTCACTACCTGACTGTGCGCCACGTCGGCACCACCGGCCGGCCACGCAGTCACCCGTTCTGGTGCGAGCTGCTGCGTTGGCTTTGTGTTCCGTGAAGATCGCACGTCAGGCCCGACTTCTAACGAACGATCACCCGCCATTACTACTCCGCTGGGCCATAAGCATCCTTCTAGATCTGCGAGCGGTGCCCTATGTGGTCCGCGAAGAACCTTCACACCAGGGGAAACTGTGGAAAGCGGCGCTCAACTCACGAGAGTTTGACTGTGACTTTGTGCCGTTCCACTAATCGCACAACCTCACACTTCTCCCCACAACGGCTCACGAAGATCAGCCGTAATAGGCATGCGAAGCACGCGCCGCGGCCGCGACGACCCAAATTACGAGTGGTCGAGTCGCGCTCTACTTGTGGCTTCCTTACCTCTTTGGGAATGTCCATTGTATTTCAGATTGATGAGGGTGGCGAACGAGATCTGTTCTCGGTCCGGCCAGCAGTCAACCAAAAGTGATGTGGAATTCCGCGTACCGCCAACTGGGTTGCCCTTGAACTCTTTCTTCCATCACATCCAAGGGATCGATCCGCTCACGCGATTAACCTTCTCACCACTTCTCTGCACGACATTCGCCGACTCGTATGATCGTCGCCATCGAGTCAGCGGGTCAGATGACCTGTCGAACGGGCGAGCACACCACGATGCCGAGGTGCGCACCACCTACATCACATCACAGTGAGCACACACTCCAATCGATCACCTTTGACGGTACACCATGAAGAGACCCGGTCCCCACCGTCAGCCGCCGAGCACTGCAGAGCGGTAGTAGCAGACCTGTCAAAACCGCCACGTTATTGTACCTCCTGGTGAGCATGCTGACGGTCGGACACCTGCATGGTCGACGCATGTGGTACGAGCAAGCCGTTGAACAGCAGCCATCGTAGCATATGTGCATGTATAACGTTGTCAGCACGCATGAACACTTCATGCCTGTCACACGAATATCGTTATCTTAGCCAGCACGCTCACAAAGCGTTTCTTCTCAAATCTCCCGTGAAGAGGCGACGTCAGGCACAGAGCTGGCTACTTCGAGCAATTTTGAATTTAGCGCGGGCGTTCTGGGCTAGCCAGGCACGCCGGGTCTCAGGAGGCGTGGCTGATGCGTCAGGGTTTCTCAGTTTCTGCTCTATTATGCGCCGGACCAGCCCTAGCTGGAGAACAAGTGTGGCCCAAGATGGATCCTGCGCGAATCGAACTTCCGGGACTAGTCACTACCAAGTCCCGGAGCGTGGTTCGGCCAATGATGGATCTGCGCTTCTTCTAACTTGCCAAATCGTCGTGCTTCCCTCTCCTTCGTCTCGTCTCGGCCAGGATTTGGGCGCTTTGAGTCTTGAGTACTGTATCTGTCTCGTGGAACTCGTTCCCCTACCGCAACCACTCCAGCCTGCCGGTATCATACTACCACCACCGCTCTTTACCTGCCCTTTGTTACGCGTTGTGTCACCCATACTTTCATAATATCTTGTGTGGCTTATTGTTCCTGTCCCAGGCGGAATTTCCTTTAGTGGCCACCAGCATTAACGACGACGCTTCTTTGTGATGAGCACCCCCGGTACCTAGCTTGGTGTACTCAGCAGAGACGACTATTCACCACCAGAATCCTTCCGGAACTCTACATGCGCATCTGACATGGACATACCAGCGCACATCATTGATGCAGTTCACATTCAACCGGCCACACCCCCAGATCACATGCTCCACCATCACATTCAAATGGAGCAATCAAAATCACCGCGACAGCTCTCACCTCGCGCCGCCTACCCTCGCTACAAGGAGTTCAAGGATTTCCAAGACTCCGCGGACGATGCCAGCATATCAGAACCAGACCATGGTTACACCACCGAGCCTACGACACCATCTACATCCGATTTATGCGTGGAAGACATGACGACCGACGAGGTGGAAGACTTCAAGGATCGCGAGTATCCTCAACTGAAGGGCAAGACATATCTGGACCATGGAGGTACAACGGTACGTGAGCCGACGCAAGGAGTGAGAGTGTGCAGTGGGATTTGGTACTAATGGAGGCTTGCTTCAGATCTACGCAAAGTCGCTCGTGGAAGAGTTCTCGGCCGACCTCATTGGAAACTTATATGGCAACCCTCACTCGGCTTCTTCACCTTCAGCACTAGCAGGTCACCGAATCGACGCGATTCGCGAACGCGCCCTGCGCTTCTTCAATGCCGACCCGGATGAGTTTGATATGGTCTTCGTCGCCAATGCGACTGCCGCGATTAAGATGACGGTCGAATGCATTCGCGATCACGCCGCCGCCAGCAACACGCCAGTATGGTATGGCTACCACAGAGACTCGCATACATCACTGGTGGGTGTACGGGAGTTGACGAAGCTTCATCGGTGTTTCACAAGTGACGAGGAGGTCGAGACGTGGATCAACAGTGGTGGACTCGGCGGAGCGCGGTCTCGACAAATTGGTCTCTTCGCATATCCAGGGCAATCGAACATGACCGGTCGACGGTTACCTCTGAATTGGTAAGTTGTGCACTGTATCGCAGGTTCGCAAATGAAAGAGGTCACAAGTTGCTAACGTTACACGCGCTTCAGGACCGGACGCATCCGCAAGACGTTCCACAAAGCTTCCACTTATACCCTCCTGGACGCGGCAGCTCTGGCAACGACCGCACCACTAGATCTATCCGACGCTGCTACCGCTCCCGACTTTACTGCGATTTCGTTCTACAAAATCTTCGGATTCCCCAACATCGGCGCTCTCATCGTCCGCAAAGCCTCGGCCCACGTGCTTAACAATCGCCGGTACTTTGGTGGCGGGACAGTCGACATGATTATCACCATCAACGACACGTGGCACGCGAAAAAAGACGCCACCATCCACGACCGCCTCGAGGATGGCACGCTACCGTTCCACTCAATTTTCGCCCTCGACCACGGCATGAACGTACACGAGCGCTTATACGGTCCTAACCCGATGAAATTCATCTCGATGCACACTGCACAGCTTGGACGAAAACTGTACGAGGGCTTGTCGAAGCTGACGCACAGTAACGGTACGCCTGTGGCACGGATTTACAAGGATGCGAATGCCGTCTATGGCGACCCGACCGTGCAAGGTGCTACAATCGCGTTCAATGTGCAACGTCCCGACGGAAATCTGGTCGGGTTCGAGGAGGTGGAAGAGGCTGCCGACGAGAGGCAGATCTACGTGCGCAGCGGCTCGCTGTGCAATCCGGGTGGCGTGGCGACTTATCTGGAGTGGTCGCCCGCTGAGATGAGGGCCGCGTACGCTGGTGGTCACAGGTGCGCGAACCCAAAACAGATCGTCTTCGGCAAGGCGACGGGTGTTGTTCGCGTCAGCTTGGGCGCGATGAGTGTCGCAGCGGATGTGACGACGTTCTTGGACTTTTTGGAGGACGTCTACGTCGATCAATTCTCTGAGGATCCCAAGTCCGCCGACCTCTTGTCGATCAACCAGGCACAGGAGTACGATCCTTCATATCCTCATTCGCTTTCTGTGCGCTCAGCAAGTCGCGCTTCCGCAGGACGGGCGTCACAAGTGTCCATCACACACTCCATTCCACATGCCATTCACATCCCGCCTAGCGAGTACAATCCATCAGCACCGCCAACACCGACCTCGAAATCATTTACAGGGTCGATGAGAGGAGCAGAGAAATGGATGGACAACACCCCTGCAATGCCATCGAACGCTTCAACACATGAAGCCCACAATGGACCTTCACGCAGCAATTCCTCAAAGCATCCACCCTTCGTTCCTTCAGATTACACAAGCAATCACCGACCCTGGGAAAACGAAGCGCGCAAATACACCACCGCCGCCGAAGCCGAAGCCAAATTCAGAGAAATGGAAGAAGCCATCGCAGCAGCGAATCGCAACAACAAAAACTCCAGCTCAGTGAAAGCGCGGCGCTTCGGAAGAGGCATGGTCAATCTGCTGCGGCAGAAATCAAATCACTCCCTTGCCTCCGACAATGGCAGCAGGTATGACCCTCCAGACAAGTGAACAGAAACACGCCCCACGTAACCCTTTGCGCGTCACATCTTATCGCATCGCATCGCATCACCAAGGAATGATAAACCTAACACTGGGTGCGTGTGTTCTAGCACCAACAACAAAAGCTTGCCAGCGTTACCGCATTCGGACGCGCCGTCTCTCTACTCGAGGCGCAGCACAGAAAAGGGCCGCATCGTCTCTTCCAATGTCACCACTCTTCTCAATGTCAGCGGTTGAGACACGGCGGCGGACGAACTAAGCAATTTGCTACCATCAGTTTTCTATTCTTATTACTCAATCTTGGAGCCGGCGGATTACTATTTTTCCAATCGCCTGGACTTAGCTTGTTTCCACAAAGCACGGCGTTAAAAAGACTCGGGTACTGGGCACTTTTCGACCCCCTCGTTTCTGATACGGCGCCAAAACAAAAAGCACATGAGCATCAGCAGCCAACGCTCTGCATCGAATTGGCCTCGAAAACACCCGCTACTAGGCGCGGCGCTTCGACGCATAACCGACCCGCATTCGCTCCCTACGATCGCCAAAACGAGGGCGTCTCACCTCTTTCTTCATTTCTTTCTATTCTCGACCTATCTAGTGTCTATTCTTGGATGATTTTCTTACGTTTCTTCAAAAAGGCAGCAAGAAGCCATTTTTGCGCTTACCCCATCTCTCTATCCTTGTTTCAAAAGACTGCTTTTATCTTTCATCTTTCTCTTTTTTTGGAAATACCCGGCTCATGGAGGAAGAGACACAACATCACCATCATCACATCAAACGGCCTCGGTGGCTTTTTCATTTATTTTTCACAACTTTTCCTTGCCAATTCCGTCATCCGTCAATTCTCAAATTGGTCACTCTGGTCTGCTTGGCAAGAGAAGGCTTGCATGCAGACCGCTTCTGTTCATTTCTATGCTTGTTCGATATCCCTCACTTGCGCTACCCACTTCTTTCTCGGGAGATGTACATACCTTTGGGGCTTTTCTTTACCTGTGCATATGGGTTTTTTCCTTCGCTTGGAGATGGTCGGGTGAGCAGGGCGAGTGTGGCTTGAACATACTTACTACCTGCCTGTCTTGGGGGAAAGAGGAGGCACTTACTACTACTACCTGTATATATGAGATGCTGTTATGTTTCAGCGTCTGTTAGCGAGACGCACGGCGACTTCGAAATCGATCTTCCCCGTTTCCTAATGTGTTTCTGGCCGGTCTCTCCACTGATTTCTTTCGCTTTGACTTTTCTCGGTTCTTTTGTTTGGTTCCGAGCGCGTTTTGGAGCGCTTCGCTACCATGCCTGTCGAGACAGCGGCGGCGGTGGCGTTTGCTGCTTTGGGCGGACTGTGCTGCTGTGCGTTGCAAGGGTGTGGGATTGTCGTTTACCGGGTTTGGGGAGTTATGCATGTCTGTCTGTATGCCTGACCGTTCGATCAATCTGCTGCGGGTCCTGCTGTTCCTTCTCCTTCTTTCGCCCGCAAGGGATGCTTGTGGGAGCAAATACGTTCGTATCCAGAAGGGTAGCACAACGCCTCCGCCCCACGAGGCAGCCACCATCACAACCACCTCAAGCTGCACACACCCGGCCGATTGGCCGTTTTAGACACGGCCTCGGCACTCACTCACTTACCTATCACCACCAGCAGGAGCCAAGCAGTTGCAAAATAGAAATGCAAGAACAGGGCTGAGAATATGAACACAACAGCCAAGCAAGCCGCCTTCCTTCACAGCTACAGCATGATGTACGACACTTACTCGCCGACCGCACAGCGCACCGCACAGCATACACCCATCATACACAGCAGCAGCGGCAGAGCAGCTTCCACCAAAGCTCCACCACCATCATCGCCCGTCATACCATGCAAAAACAAAGCGTTTGATGCACGCAGCCGATGACAGCGCGGTCGCACGCTTAGCAACCGCCCAACGCCCCGGGTAGCCGCTGCTGTGCCATGCGCCGACAGGACGTTGCAGCGCCGTCCGCTGGCTTCGACCAGGTCGGCGGGTATCCGCAGGCGGCGGTGCGACGTAGGCTTTCCTAGCGATGGGGGTGGGCGTTCGGGGGGAGGTGGGGGTGCAGGTGCAGCATGTTGTGTCACTAGGCGCGCAGGCGGCTGTGCGGCGTACGTTTCGAACGTTACACGACAGTGTTGGAGCTGGGAGAGGCTGGAGGGCTGGGTATGCGGTCACATGGATTCTTTTCTTGTGACAGCTAACAGGTAGTGATTGATTGGTTTGGTTGTTGGGTCTGTTGTGCGGTGGCGGGGGATGCTTGTTTGATGCGTTTGCATACCTAGGTAGGTGCTTTGCTGCGCTCTTGGGCTCATGTACGTATGATGCATGTATTTATGTAAGTGCGTGACTCACGAACTACTCCATTGTTGTTGTTGGGAGGCAATGCATTGCAGTGCAGCGCAGCGCATAGTATTGCACCGCAGAGATTGCGTGCATTGTGCTGACTTGGGCTTCGATTGATTGACATGTGGTATCACGTGGGAAGACCCGGGTTGAAGTGGCACAAGATCTGAGTATCCGGAATAGGGAGAAGCGACCTTGAAGGTTGTGCAGAAAGAATGCTGGTTCGTGAGCTCGTATAGTATAATCCTCGTAAATGCCCGTCTGCGTCTCATCTGTATGTCTCCGCTCATCTGTATCATCAAAAATGCAAAACGCTAAATGAACAATTCAAAGTGCCATGCATGAAGGCAAAAACTCAAAGAAAATCCCAAGAAACAGGGTGGTGTCGCGTCTCACGCCCGAGCCGAGTGTCCACTGAACAGCAACTTCAGCCCACTCGGTTCTTTCACCTTCTCTTTCTTCTCCTTCTTGTCCTTCGTCCGCGAGCTGGTGCTCCTGGAACTCCTCTCGCTGCGAACGGACTTGCCCGCTTCGCTCTCCGCCTTGCGGCTCTTCTTCTCGCGCTTCTTCTTGTCCTTGTCGCTCTCCTTGGGTTTGAAGTCCGCTTCGGTCAATTTGCCCTCTTCGATCAGAGTCCTGCTTGCGATGGGCGTGATGAACTCGCCGTCCACACTGGTGCCAACACTGCGCGCCTGCTCGTCTGCAATGCCTCTGCGCCATTTCTCAACGCTGCTCAGCTCGCGCAGTTCGTCGACTTCCTCGACTGGACTGGCAGGTTCCTCATCTCCTCCATCTTCAAGCATCACGACGCTGTCTTTCTTCTCTCTGTTGCTGGCTTGGATCTTTTTGACAATCTTGTAGCCGCCGAATGCAATGATTGTCACGCCGACTGCGACACCGGCCGCGATGGCGAATTGAGGTGAGGCAAGCAGCGCCATGATGGCTGGGAATGAGGCCTTGATGCCTGGCAGTGCGCCGGGTGCCAGTTTGGTTACCATTGTTGAGATCTCAGCAAGGGTAAGGCCGACTGCGGCAAGTGCTTCGGGGTTCTTTTGGAGATTTTCGATGGTGGCGCCTGCTGAGTGCTGCAGACAATTGACCTCTTCCAGCATGCGTTGAAGACCGGTGAGCTTCTCGCGCAATTCGGGAGAATCTTCGATCGTCCTGGTGGCGACTTGCAGATCTGGTGGTGCATCGCCGTAGGCAAGGTCCATGTCGATGTCGTTGTGGCTGGCCCTGCGGCTTCCTCCTTGGCTACGAGTTTGGATGGGCGGATGACTGGTGTGTCTACGCACGAGTTCACCCGGTCGAGGCCCTGAGCCTTCGTCGTACATTGCTTCTCCTGAATCGTCGTATCGCAGTGGTGAAGAGCGATATGTCGTGGCTGCTCGTCGAGGTGCATCGTCGGTGGTCACAACGCTATCGCTGTGTGCTCTCTCGCCATGTGGTCGATCATGACGGGAAGGCACAGGTTTCCTCCTTGTTGCTCTCGAGCCGCTCTCGCTGCCTGCTCTTGAGCCTGAGCCTCGTCTTGACCTTGCATCGTCGTCGATGGCTAGTGCTTCGAGCTGACTACGTGCTTTGCGCTCCTGCTCTTGCAAGTCTCTCTCCTTCAGTCTTGCTGCCTTGAGCTCGGCTTTACGTTCTGAGTAGGCGCTCTTGGCTTCGTTGAAGACACCGGCAAGAGTCCTGGTGGACTTGACGATCTTGCCAGATTTGTTGACAACAGTGATGACTTGCGCCATGCTTGTAAGATGCCTGTCTGTCTGTACCTCTGCGACGTCTGAGATGCGTAATATGCTTCGCTTGTCCGGCAAGCGAGAGTCAGTCTATTCCTGGATGTATGTACAAGCGGTGAGGTGTTGGCGGGTGCTTTCTTCCGTGTATAGGGCAAAGCAAGGCAAATGTCTACTGGCAAGGCGGTGGTCCTCGCAGATGTGGGTGTGGTGCCGAACGGACAGCAAGCAGCAACGACGAGACAAGTCCTTTGTTCTGCCGACGACAAGCTTTCAAATAGCCTTCCTACTACAAGTCACGTCGGACGGAACAAAGCAAGACCTTTGTGGCTGCCAACAAAGCGACGCGCGCAATCTCACGGCCGGGCAGCGCTGGGCGCCAGCAGCAGATCCGAAGGCCGGCTCGCGAGCGATTGTGCCGCCGGTGGTGATTGCTGGGCACGTCGCGCGGTATAACTAGTGTGGTATAGCTATTGGCGTGCGCGATCGGGCGCTGCGGTGTCTTGTCGTGACTGGGCCGAGCGATCGGGAGGTTGGGCGGCAATGAAATTCGTCTTGCTGTTGGCTGGCCGGGGAAAGCGCGTGGAGGAGGATTGTGAGGCCAGCGCAGGCGTGCAGCGAGATGCAGGCGATTTGACGTAGCTGGGGGAGGAGGAGAGTCGTCGGAAAAAATTGCAGTGGTAGTAAGAATAGAGAACAGCAGTACGAAGTGAAGAAGGAAAGGGAAGGGTACATGCAATACTTAGCAGTGTCTTAGGCTCTTAGGCGACAGTTGGGTCTGATGTTGGCGACAAAGGCCGTCCGTCGGTGAGCACGCCTGGCACGCCAGCCTCTGCGCACCAACCAGAGGGCTCCAAGGCGGTGACCACGAAGTGTGGCGAGTGTGTGAGGCGGTGCAAATGACGGTGATCTCGGGGCTGCCTTCGTTCTAGATTTGAGGCGGTGCAGCGATCGTGGTTCTTTATGGTCTTGTCGTTGATATTCGAAGTGTCTGATATGCAGCTCATACTCTTGACTGCCAGAGCAACCACCGACGATTCATGTTCGTTCTTCTCCTAACCACCAACACGTCATCTTAGACAGCGAGCTGATCGTGGATCCTACTGCATGTACTATGTTCGATTGCCGCGTCCCCCACATTGCATGCCCAGCACTGGTCAACGAGAGCACCGAGACTGCTCTCACCGGCTGCCACGATTGACGAAACGATTCATTTACCGCCTAATGCGCTCGAATGGGCTTCAATGTTGATGGCTAAGATGTGTATAATTAGGATCATCGTTCATTCCGCTCTGATATTGCCAAACTGTCCTCGACTGATTTCAATTATGCTTGGGTGCATGCGATGAGAGAAGCCGGGATGTTGACGAGGGTTCGGGTTGGGGTGGTCATCACATCGATATTCATGATTGAATCACAGCTACCACTGTCGTAAGTTGGTTCCATTTGTACCATATGGTAGCACGCTGATTCTCTATCAATGGTGGATGTTTGGGCTCTCTCGCTAAGCCAGGGACGTTCGTGGACGTGTTCCGGTTGTTCCAATCCAAGATTCAGACCGAACAGCAACACAAATGCAACCACATTCACCAAAAACATATCGGACCGCAGCCATCGAGCCCAGAAATGTCTCGACGTGACCACTAACTCGCCTCAACATGTCAGGACTCTGTATCCTAACAAGTTGAATGCAGCTAGCGTCAAGTGTGATGCCCATGATATCGGGACCAAAGACAGCATTGTTCAGAGAAAAAATGTCCATCTTATCTCTCGCCACCTATCAAGCGTGGTCCGTGATTGGCCGTTGATGCAGAGAATGAAGAAAGGTGCGCTGGAGCGCACTTTCCTAATTCGGCGGCATGGTAAGTGAAAGGTCAGGGAGATGAGTTGACCATCGATCGAACCGGGCTTCAGTTGCTCAGCTTACAAAATTAGACATTATAGAAGTGTTACCAGCTCATCTCTGATCGAACACGAGTGATCTAACTGCCTGTTTATCATCCATGCGAATTGGTCTGCACCTGGTCCTTGTGATGTCCTAGACACTAAGGCTTGCTGCCTCCTTCCCAATTCTCACTGGGAAGCTAAAATTGTGGTGTGCTCTATAAACGTAACATTTTGCACCTTTCCCGTGGAATCAGAAGTGGTTCAATACAATATCCGAATTGGTCTAGTGGCTAGGATTTGTCGCTCTCATTCATCGAAAGATGATCAGTTCCGACAAGGCCGGGGTTCAATTCCCCGATTCGGAATTATCCTTTTGACTTTTTGTTGGCCTGATAGCCAGTATCTTGCAGCTGGTAGTAGCCATGAGGGCCTGCTAGAGAACTGCGAGAAGTATGGCGCTACAAACTGTGAAGTCCACATCCACATGCACAATGTGAGTAAGGTATGTGATCCCAAAAAGACCTCGCATTCACCGCCCGCGGAGATAGAAGACTGGAAGCATTCATCTTCAAACGAAAAGAACGGAATTGAAGATGCTAGCTATTGGGGACATCCCTTCGTCATTTAATCTGTACAGGCTGCGGTGTCGACTCCGGTATTGCTCGTAACGCACATGTATTCTACACACCGCTGCAGATGATGTTAATATGAGTGCTACATACGGTTGCAGCACTACCTGCACTAATCTCGACCTGCTCAAGTAGAATCCTGCGAGATTAGTGCAGGTAGTGCTGCAACCGTATGTAGCATTCACATTAACGTTCTCGCATAGCTGTACGAAGTGACCGATGATACGAAGCATGCTCCTCCTTCTTCTACTTCTGACAATCAAGAAACTCAAGAAGGGATCTTTAACTTAAGTATTGACTAATGAACTGTAAAAGGCTTTGGGGATCTGCTATTTGAGCCGAAACGGGACAGCCCTAATACATTCATCAACATGAACCCGGCATTTAATTCTTGGCAGTTTTGTATCAAGCATAGTCAAGAAGCATTAAACTTTGGCAGGGGATGTTTCGCAGTCGAATCGAAGAACCATTTTGGAACGCTGGAGGTGTGCTTTCCTCAATCCTCATCTGCCGCGCGTTCTCGGTGGAGCCCCGAAATGGGCGGGCAAGTTTCGAACAGACACCCTCGCGGTCTGCGGCATTAGACCACCGAACTCCTTTCCGACTATCTGCTCATGGTCTATCCTTCATAGAGGAACCACAATTCTTCCTCCGCGTCTACGCTTTACTGGAGCCCGATCTTCATTTTACAGTATCATTATAGCTCGCCACGTGCTTGCAAAATAAGCGACAGCTTTTTGGACGTCTGAACAAGCTCATGAGTCCAGCTAGTTCAGCCACGTCAAGCAAATCCGGGACTTAGGTTTATGAATGTACACACGATTGCGCTGGCACTTCGCCGGATGATGCACTCTGATGACGCAAAATACGGCCTGTTCATCCGAGCGTGGCTCGCGTGGCCGAATTTCTATGTACATGAAACTGACTAACATACTTTCCAAACTGGGGTGAGCACCGCCGCTGTTACGAACAAACAAGCGAACATTGAATACCCAGACACCAAGAAGTGCTTATAACAGAGATGCTCTGCCCTGAAGAGGGCTTGTATTGCCCTACATCACTTCCACATCTTCTTCATTCATTCTTTTACAACCCTTATCGCTATCATGAGATCTCAGGACACCAAGAACGTGCTGTTGACCAGCACCGCGCTGCTGGCAGCGTGCTTGACCCAGGTTGCTGCCGCACCTTGCCCTGGTCAGGAGATTCAGACTTCCAAGCAGCCCATCAAGCAGACTACTTCCAACACATCTGTGAAGGCTGCTGCGGCTTCTTGCGAGCTTCCCACTACCTACAAGTGGACCTCGAGCGATGCCCTCGTTGAGCCCAAGAACGGCTGGGCCTCGCTGAAGGACTTCACCACTGCCCCCTACAACGGCAAGCACGTCGTCTACGCCTCTTACAGCGATGCTGCCGGCAAGTACGGCTCCATGGGCTTCAGCGCTGTCTCCGATTTCTCTGGCCTGAGCTCCGCCAGCCAGACCGCCATGAAGGAGACTGCTGTCGCTCCTACCCTGTTCTACTTCGAGCCCAAGAGCACCTGGATCCTTGCCCACCAGTGGGGACCCACCTCGTTCAGCTACCGCACCTCGGATGATCCTACCGACCCGACTTCGTGGTCAGCCGCCCAGCCCCTGTTCGAGGGCAAGATCCAGTCCGGCACTGGCGCCATCGACCAGACCGTCATCGGTGACGACAAGAACATGTACTTGTTCTTCTGCGGTGACAATGGCAGCATCTACCGTGCTTCCATGCCCATCGGCCAGTTCCCCGGCAGCTTCGGCACCACCTACGAGACCGTCATGACCGACACTCCCCAGAAGCTCTTCGAGGCCGTCCAGGTCTACACCGCTGGCAGCCAGTACCTCATGATCGTCGAGGCCCAGGGCTCCAACGGCCGCTACTTCCGCTCTTTCGTCTCCGACTCCCTTGACGGCAAGTGGACCGTCCAGGCCGGTGATGAGTCCGCGCCTTTCGCTGGCAAGGCCAACAGTGGTGCCACCTGGACGAATGACATTTCTCACGGAGATTTGGTCAGGACTTCCAACGACCAGACCTTCCCCGTCGACCCTTGCAACCTTCAGCTCCTCTACCAAGGAAGGGATCCTAAAAGCACCGCGGCATACGATTCCCTCCCTTACCGCCCTGGTCTTCTTACTCTTGCTTAAATTTTCGGATTGCAAGCAGTGTAAGATGGTGAATTGAGTCGAGAAGGGAACGCGAACCCTGGATGTTGCTTACAGGCTAGGCAAAGTTCAAATGGCGAGCGAGAAGGAGGTGTTGAGAGGTTTGGAGACCCAGCTTCGTTGTATTCGTTGTGTTAGATCACAGTCATTTTTATAGAAAAGCACAAAATTGAGGACTTCCTCGCATTTGCATTTGCATCGCATTGTCTGGCTCTGGATCATTAAGCATGGTGTTTTGACATTATCCGAACGCATACTTCCCGAGCCTAACAAACTCAAACTTAAGATTATGGAGCTAGAGTGGACCTCGCTCTTATGCCCTTCTGCTACAAGGCCTTCTTCCAAAACCTCAACATCTCCAAGGCAGAGAAGACATGCACAGGGAAAAAGCGGTCTGAAGCGCCTGCCCCTGCATTGAAACAGTTTTTGATCGCCGCCAGGGTGACCGCGCTGTGAGGAGGCCGCCATCACCGAGTATTCTTTTCCTTTGCCATCATTATTTTTCGGGCTTTGCTTCCTCGGTCTGTGCAGTGTGCTCTACCTGCCTCGTCAATCTTGAAGCCCGATGCTGTTCATTCTGATTCCACCTTCGCCAAAGAAAACTCGCGTTATCGTTATGTCGTTAGTGAGGTCATGCTCTTAAAGTCCGACAAGACCGTAGATCATGTTGATGATCAAGCGAAAGATTCCGACTGGACGTTGCGGTGGTCCTTGGCAACCGAAGAAGTGATTGACTCCGCCATTGATGTGAAGGTTCACAGGACCGATGAGTTGATGTGCTCGATCGTGGGCTTCTATGGAATTGCAGACTACTCTGTCTTGTCCAAACCCACGATCGTCTTGCGCTCTTCTTTGCTGCTGGTTCTGGAGTCCGGGATGGTGGTGTGGATTGGCACCTGTGGAATTTGAACGAGAACGACCAGAACCGCCGAGGCGGCGGGACTGTGCGAGCTGCCTATTATGGGAAGGAGTGGATGCGTCCGTGCGATCAGTTCGTTCGCAGGGACTCGTGGTTGCTTCGGCACTGGTTGCGAAACCTTGAGTTGGCTCGAAATTCATGGTTGATTGAATCGTTGTGGATTAATGCTTCGTTGTTGGTAAGCTCTGGTGTAATGTTATTAATTCACTTTGCCTGTGGCGGAGTGGTGGTTAGATGTTGACTTTGTTCACAAAGAAATTGGTGCTTCCGACAGTATGAAGGTACCAAAGTATTCCGTTTTAATCGACGACTTGGCTGCATTGACCCTTGGACCAATGGAATGTGGTGATGGCACTGCATATACGTGCGGGGTCACGCAAGATACGACCGCGAACCTGGTACTTGACTACTTTGGCCTCAGTCAGCTTGGGGGCGTCACAGCCTCATCTTGGGCAGCATGAATGCAACCACCGATATCATGTTAATACCAGGCATGACGAGCACTGCTCAGTTCTATACCTCAGCACATCGCAGTAATGTCTGGTATTGAAGTGGCTGGTATCGTTCTGGCCGTTCTGGGCGCTTTGATGAACCCGGTCGAATACTTGATCCGGTCCATATTGCCCGCGGATGAATTGGTACTACTTTTGAATGACCAAGAAGGAGTCGTCTGGAGACAGCATTATCTGGATCAGAGAATAATCGCGTACTTGGGTGTCGATGCAGAGAAAATTACTATGAAAATCCAAGACATCTACAGAACCCTTGCCTAACTGCAGAAGAAGTTACCAGTAAGGTTACACTGCCTTGATATGACATATATATCACTCGTTAGACCGTAGGCAGCCATCATGCGCTTGCACGGCAAGAACAATTATGTGCACGTTGATATAGCACGTGTCAAGCGAATGGTCATCCTTATTTATCCGATTGCTTATACTCGAGGATTCAAATACTGAAGCAGCTTTCCAAGCGCCTGTTTGGTGGTGGCGTCTCGTACACGGGAAGGCACAACTGGTCGCGGGAAGTGCTCCTCAAATGCGCTCATGAACTGGAACACGAGGTGCTCGCTACCAACTTGTGCCATTATACCGAGCCCGTACGGCCTTCCATCTGTCTCGATGATGCCCATGGGGAGATTGGCGATTGGAGCCTGTGATGGCCGTCAGGTCAGGAGCTCGAATCCTTCATAATGTTTCCAACGTACCAGATGCTGCGGATACGAATAACATAAGGCTATCCATTGGGAACGCGAGTATGTTGTGGTTCTGTTCTCGGAAGAGCTTGTCAATGCCATTGACTTTGAAGATTGTGGTCATGTGTCGCTTGACGGCTTCGTATGTTTCTTGTGATGGCCAATTCCTCGAGGCTCTCAAGAGCTGACTCTGGTCAGGGTGATCTTTAGGAAGCCGTGTAAGCGTTTTTAATGCATAAGAAACTCCGCAGGTACGATACGTACCTTCGGGCAGTTCAGTCTCTTTGTGGTCAAGGTTGAACTTGATGACATCTTCGATGGTTTCCAAGCCCTCAAGCTTCGTTTCGCTGAGCCAGACTTCGAGCGCTTGCTTCCCTTCATAAGCTACTCTCTGTCAGTTCTAGTTGGAATATGTGGCAAGATATGGAACGAGGCCAAAACAGAGACATGGACACACGCCAACTTACACATAATGATGTCGACAGGATTTCGTCCTTTGTACCACAAGCCGCTGGCAGGTGGTATGTCTACTGGATAGGTCACTGATGCATCGATGGCGTGACTCTTGATTAGTTCCAAAGCCAACAAGTACATGTCGTTCTATGTTTCCTTAGTGGAAAGCGGATGTGAGATAGCACAGCAGACTCACCATTTGCCCCAAAACAACCTTATCTAGATGCACAGTGTCCGGATGAAGAGACCACGTAGTGGAATCAAGAAACCCTATTCGGAGGGAGTCAAAGTTTTTCGTAAGGTATTTCTGGTATCCTTCTGCAGGGAGCAGATCTCGCTTTTCGTGGGTCAAAGCGGAGGAACTCTGAAGGACCAGATCCGTGGTCGATCTGGCAAAGCCACCAACGACGTCCAATCTCACAGAGCTCTTGAACACTCCACCCATGTCGACGGCATTGAGGGCAGGTTTGAATGCGTATAGTCCGGCTCGACAAGCTGGCATGACTATGGAACCATTGGATTCTGTTCCAAGGGAAATCGGTGCGTAGCCAGCCGAGACACCTACTGCCGAACCTGTGGAGGATCCACCTGGATCCTAATCTGTTTGTCAGTTCATGTTGTCTTGGATGATGTTGCATACATACGCTTTGCCCGAGGAAGGTTTCATCTGGCGCGAGAGCAATGTACGCAGATTGTGTCTGACCGCCCACTGCGGACCATCCGTTTGAGTTCGCGTCGGCCCTGAGATATGTGAGAAGTGCCGTGCGGGTTGGAGCATGACGGCTGACTTGAAATTGCAGAATTCCTGGTTGCTGTCAGCGGACCATCTTTACAAGCTCGTGCGATTTAACCATACGTTCAGGTTGGTCTTGCCCAAAACAATAGCACCCATCTCTTTGAGCTAAAGGCGCGGTTAGCAACTGAGCTATGACGAGGACAACCACCGACCTGGGAAACGATAGTGGCATTTTTCGGCGCAATGCAACGTTCGAGCGCAAGGCTGCCGACGGTGGTTGCAAGTTCGAGTAGTGGTCCAGTAGCTATAGCGTCCTAGACAGTGTCAAATTTGTAACACTCGAAATCGAAACAAGCCGCAAACCTTGACAAGTATGGGTACACCATGAAAAAGACTTCTCACTCTGCCTGTAGCCCGCTCACGATCGAGCTGTGCTGAGCGCTCCATTAGGATGTGGTGCGGCACGATAGATATCATGGCATTCAAATTGGCGCCCCGCTGGTCGTGCCTGTCAATTTGTTCAAGGCATGCCTGAACCAGCTCGACACTGGTAAGTAGACCAGCTTCGAATCTCTTCTGTAGGCCGACAGAATCGAGAGTCAACAAGTCCATGGTCGAGATGTTGGACACCATTCTGGAAGACCGAAGTTTGCGGAAGCTGAAAGTAGAACAGCAAGCTGCAGCAGAAGATCTACTGATGAGGAGAGCGTATGCTACTCTTTTTGAGGGTGTCTGAAGGATAGCAGGGACCTTGTCGCATGTAGCTAAGGCTGACACGTGTGCAGGATCGAGGCGCAAATTGGGTGCCCCAAAACCAAGTGGTGGCAGCTGGAGTAGTTCTATTCAACTTCTAACGGCACGAGGCTGTCGAACTGCAGGCCATAGTTGGCCTCGTAAATTAGGTGAGCACCTCAGGTGTATGCGCACGTGTCTGGTGGCCTCTGTAAACTTGCCAATGCTATGCCCAGCGCGTCAGACTACACAAAGCGTTTGTAAAATCACCGATCCAGAATACAATAGTGCCATTCATCTCGTTCCGGCCAACGAGACCAAAGGAGAATTTCTGGTGGGTTCGTCCAAGCAAAAGATAACTCGGACGCCTTGACAATGATCTCCATGCGAACGCGTCTTATCAGTCGAGACCGGTCAATGGTGGAGGTGGCAGGCGAGGAGGAGGCGGGGTTGCATGCAAGCGACGTTCATGTTTGCAGGACGAAGTCGGAAGACACACCCCGTCTCTTCTACACGCCTCCATCAATACCTGTCGGAGTTCGTCATCCAAATGAGCTCAGTCAAGCTAACTGGAAAGCGGTACATCGAAACCTGACTAGATGCTTCACCCCATTTATCCATCTGGGGCCCTTCCGGCTAGTGATCGTGATGCCGAGTAAGTGCGCCAACACACAATATCGGACTTACCCCTAACGAAAAAAGGGTTATCATCATACCTGGGCCTGGAATGGCAAAGGCGCCAGATTGGGAGTACAATGCCACGCACTGGCTTGAGGTATTGACGGACGACGTAAGCCAGCGAGTGCAAGTCTCCTGGTATGAGTATCAGACCGGTTCGACCTCTGGTGATACTGCTCTCCAGCAACTGTTAGCAGAGGGCTCCACGATGCTCGATTGCCTCAATCAATGGCTTCAGACTTCCGTAAGGATCGGCTCATATGTCGTTCTCATAGCACCTTTCGCTGATCGCCCTAGTTGAAACGACGTCCCGTATTCTTCATCTGCCACAGTCTTGGAGGCCTTATCCTTAAGAAGGTCAGTTACTGGGCGCGCCAGGAAGCACGCTCTACTAACATCTCCAGGCTCTGTGTGAGCTTTGGCAACACTTTTATCAGTACCAGGCTGTGCACGACACACTCGCAGGGATACTCTTCCTAGGGACACCACATACGAGACAAGGATCAGGGGACTATCGCAGTGTTGTCGAGCTCATCTTCAGAACTACCAGTACCAAGCCGCTTCAGCGCAACCTGTTTCACCATGAGAGTGACCCTGCACTTTTCACCGAGCTTTGCATGGATTTCGAACGCATTGCAAAGACGATTCCAATTCTGTCCGCCTACGAAGCTAAGCCAACGAAGGTATACAGGAATACCTTTGCACGAATTCCTAGGCCTAAGGACACTCAGGTACGTAAAGACTCGGATGCTGCAATTAGCCTGGAGGGCCCGGGTCGTTTGGCTGACGTTATGCTGTTCATAGATCATCGAGCGGGAGAACTGTACAGTGGGTGCCAATCAAGAAGAGCTATTCCGCGTGGAATGTACGCATGTGGATCTTTGTAGGCTCGATGTGCGAAGCTCAGTCTACTCGGCTATTCGTATTGCAATCCAAGCAATCCTTGACCAAGCCGAGAACAAGATGTCACAGACGACAGAAAGTAAGGGGCACGACTTGGAACAAACCAAGCTTATGCTGACTCTAGTGAAGCGAACATACCCAGCAGATTGGCTGCCATGACACTAAGGAGTAAAAGTAGCGTTCAAGATGATCTTCAGCAATCAGCATCAGCCGAAAACTCAAAGTCAACTCCTGACGTCAGTGGTCATGCTATCGCGGGTTCTTCGATGCCCCAAGCCTCGCGTTCCTCTGCAGAGACAGAACGAATACCAATCACATTCGAAGCAGTCAAAAGAGCACCGAGTCTACCTTGTTTCACCCCGAGGATCCGGCGTGAGCGTAATCCGAACTTCTTTGGCCGAGAAGATGTCTTCAGTCGTATTGACGATGCTTTACTCCCCAACACGCAGGCGTGCGGAGGGGCGAGCGCATCTCAGAGCTCTCAATTTGGCAACAGCAAGGGTGTGCTGAGCACTTTTGCACTTTGCGGCATAGGAGGGTCTGGTAAGACAGAGGTGGCAGCGGAGTATGCATATCGACGAGAGAAGCATTTCGACGCCGTGTTCTGGGTCACTGCGGGCAGCAAAGACATATTGACTGAAGAATTTGCGCACATTGCGGTGGCGTTGGAGCTACTGCAGCCGCATGAAGCTGCGGACTTACTTACTGCGTGTGACTTGGTCAAAGGCTGGCTCTCTAACCCGGTCAAATCGCATGACACGGCCGCTTCCGTAGATAATGAGGCAAAGTGGCTGCTCATATTCGATAACGCAGACCACCAGGATGTCTTGGAGGACTTCTGGCCTACAGCCGGCATCGGATCAATCATGGTGACTAGTCGTGACACATACGCCAAAACGCAGACTTACACTGCCAATCACGGCGTTGACCTCACACCATTCAGCATACACGAAGCTTCAGATATGATCAGACAACTAGTCCCTGGCGACATGACCTATGGACAAGAGATCCTCATTGCGCAAATTGCTGAAAAGCTTGGAGGCCTCCCGCTGTTGTTGACCCAAATGTCTGGACTCATGACTAGGTTGCATCTATCTTGCAAGGACTTCCTCAATCTTTGCGAGGAGAGGGACATCGAACACTTGGATTGGGTAGGTGATGATTCCTCGAGATCCGCGCAAGTCTTCAAGATTTCTACCAATATCGGCCTCGACGGGCTGACGCCCGCAAGTTTGAGCGTGCTCCAGATGGCTTCTATGCTAGATCCAGATTGTATTCCGCAAGAGGTGTTGCAACATGCCTTCAGCCATAAAAGCCTTTCCGGACTCCCTGCAAATTTTCGAGACTATATCGACGCAAGACTCCAATTGCAAAGGTCGTCTCTTATAGGTATCAACCGGGCGACCGGTGATCTCAATTTGCATCGCATCGTGCAGGACGTTACCCTTGCCAGCATGAATCATGCGCGCCGTGCCGATGTTTTCCGGGCCACGCTGCAAGCTGTGTCTTCAGCCTGGCCGTACGTGGAGCTGAAAGATCGATTTACGACGGATAGATACCTAGCATGCGCCAGAGTGTTTCCGTGCGTGGTCAGACTGAAGCAAGCCATAACAGGCACGATGGAAGCAGAAGAATTCCGAAACCCTGACGATGCAGCACCATTGCTCAACGATGCGGGATGGTAAATCCCCTAATATAACCATTAAGTGCGTCGAGCTGTGGCTGACGCGCAATAGGTACTGGTTCGAAAGAGGCTTCCCACAAGAGGCAAAGGAATTCTGGAGATTGACGGAGCAAATATACAAACATTCGACCCACGGTTCGTCCGGTAAGAAGCAGTATATGCTGAGACGCGCAAATCTTGACTCTGCTACGGCAAGTATGGAGGCAAACGATGCCCAAGACTGCTTGAAGCGCTTCAAGGCTTGGATTGAAGAATCAGCGACTGCAATGTCGACATCGAACGACTTCAACTCGCAGTACGAGCTTGCACTGTACCACAATGAGATAGGCGTGGCTTACGGCATGAATGGTCTTTACGATCCTGCCATTGACCATCTTCTCAAATCCATCGAGTTCTTCCAAAGGATGCCCGACTACGACGACACTTTGCTAAGCTGGCCACAACCCAACCTTGGATTTATGTATTGGGTACAAGGTCGCTACGATGAAGCAAAGGATGTACTACTCGAAATACTACAGGTGCACGAAGAAGCATGGGGCGTAGATGATGTCAACACGTTCAAGTAAGTATCCTGGCTGCTTTCTGAACATAGCGCTGACTTCATGAAGGACTGGCAAGATACTTTACGCCCTTGGCAATGTCCACACGAGCCAAGGAAGTGCGGAGCAAGGTCTCGACTTCCATTTTCGCTGCCTGAAGCAATACAGATCGACCCTGGGCGACAGTCACCATCGAGTAGGTGATGTTCTACATAGGTTGGCTGATCATATGATACGTCTGCGCAAGTTCAAGGAAGCATCGTAAGAGACCCACCGCAGCCTCATTGGTAAGAGCTAACTGGTCTAGTGAATATCTCGAACAAGCCTTGAAGATATTCCGCAGTCGTGCATACCTCCGAAATGAGTTGGCTCGTACGACTCACAAGAAGGGCCAGATGTACCAAGCTATGGGCGATGTGTTATCAGCCCAGAGGGAATTGAGGGCTGCGTACGCTCTATGGCGGCGTTTACGTATTGGCGACAACCGTACATTGGCTGAAATACATGAGGAGGACTATGATGCACTTGTAATATTCTGGTCGCGGTAAGGGAATGCTTTGGTCAGACCATGTCTGCATCAGAATGTGCCAATCTAGGTGCATGCAATCGAAGAGGCTTAAACAATACTTGCACGCCAAATGCTGACTCGGTTGATCATTCCGCTTCCACGTAGCCAAAGTTCCGTATTTGAAGTCGCAAGGATCCGAAAATATTCCAAGCGAGATGCAAGAGATCGAGAAAAATAGTGGCGATCTAGGCGCTGTGGCTGCAGCGGTAGCGTGATGGCACTGGACAAGGCCGATATAATGCTAAGCGCGCTGCGCCACCAAGCTTCACCCTCAGCCTTGCAAGGTGTAGTTACACTTTTGCTTCAAGGCTTCCCACTTCCTTGGACATACAAACCAGTGTTGATCTAAACATTTGCATTCGAGCTTGAGAGTAACGACTCAAGACATGCCAGAGAGCATCCGTTCCGCCTCAAGAAGTCATTCTCAAGTGAGCAGGGCACCATGTAAGCTCCCAACATCTTTACATCCAGACGTTGCTGTGCTGACTATTCATAGGCTCGCCAGAAACCTATGCCAGTATCGTGAGGCGTTTCTCCCGCCTGCAAACAGGTATTGGGTCCAGCCATCAACGCCTGGCGCGCTACCTTATGTCCCGGTCCACGACTCCGGTCGGAGCCGTTGGAGCAAAAAGTCCTGCCTTCTTGTCTTTATATCGATTCGAGAAAGTACCCGACAATCTCTCCACCAGTAGCAACCCTCAAAGTGCGCCAACAAAGTGGCGCTTGGGGGAGCCTCTCCACTTCAACAATCATCAAGCTTATGTGGACACGAAAGTCGACCATGAAGCGAACACGTCTGCATCTATATTCATTCTCAGAGGACATCCGTCTCCGGATTGGCTGGGTACGATAGGATCTGTCCAGCTTGTTGACCCAGAGTATTTCTGTCGGTGGCTGGATTTCCCCTACGCTGCTGGCAGACTCAACGAGTTCTCTTTACCTGCTCTCCCCACGGTCGGCTGGAACATATTAGAGCTGCCTGTAATTAGCATTGGAAAACGAGATGGGTTGTACGTGGTTGAAAGACAAGACCATATTGATGCTACTCGTGTCAGGAGTGCTGCTGCCATGCGAAATTATCACGACCTACTACACGGGCAAGACGATGGCCAAGTTGGCAGCTCAGTGGCTCGCGATCTGCATGTGTTTGATCAAAAACTGTTCGCAATAGAACAAAAGATTACGATATGTTTACAGCCGCATGAGGGTTCCACTGGCTGGGCTTGTAAGATGTTTCGAATAACGGTTGCACTTGTGCACTTGTTGACCTCTGATAGTATTCGTTTGGACCGATGCTGGTGACGACCTCGATGCCGGCATGCTCGACAGAATCGAAGATCCTACCGCAGCTGTGAGACAACGTGCTCGCAAACACTCTTTGTGGCCAATCATCAGGTACCGACCAAACATGGGCTTATACCCCGAGAGGCTCTCGGTGACCGACAATACAGACGCCAAACAAGTTCCACCGTGCGCTTCGCGTCTACATCTCGACTTCGGACATTCCCTTCGCATGTCGTTAATGGCGGAGGACCCATTCTATGCTCTAACGGAAGTCTTCGCTGTCGCGGCGACATCTCAGAACCAACTTTTGAACATGGTTGAGCACAAGTTGGCGCAAGATACACAGCAGAGCAACAAAGACTTCGATGCCTTGCCGAATCTGAGATACCTCAAAAGCGTCCTCTTGCGGCAAATGGAACAGACGAAGCAAGTCTGCCAATCTATCCAAAACATCGAGGACTCAAAGTGGCCCAGGTCCACTGTCGCAGCGGCGATAAGAGCGAGAAACACTGTGAAACAGGACTATGACCACATATATGAACATGCACGTGATCTTGATCGCAGGTGTCAAGAGGCGATCACTGTCCTCATGAGCAGCGTCACCATCCATGACGCGAAGGAGGCAATGGCTCAGGCTAGAAGGGTTGCGAAGTTGACATTTCTCGCCTTCGTTTTTGTACCTTTGTCTTTCACAACATCTTTTTTTGGCATGAACTTTCAAGAGTTGGAAGATCAGTCCATATGGAAATGGGTCGCGGTCACAGTACCGATCATGCTCACAACGCTCATCGTGCTACTTGTCGATGTCGTACGACGATGGGAGTATTTTGTGGGTGCCGCGAAGAGAATTCTTGTATAGCGAGATACAGTGACGAGATTGATCGGCTGAAGATATGGGCTTATGAGCACAACGTGGGATCTGAAGGCCTGGACTACAAACTGAGAGATAGTTCTGCACTGTGCAAAAGAGTCTTGTCGTTGTTGGCACAGTTATCGGGTAAAACCGACACGACACGTTCTGATGGTGAGGGCGATGAAAAGGGCCAATCCTAGTATCACTTTCAGGTGGTGTAGCTGCTTCAAACTGTGCGCAATCTAGCGACCACTTACCCTAGAACCCGTCCAATACCGTGGAGAACAACCGTGTGAGTTTGTGTCGGCCTGCGAAGGGTGAGAAGTGTAGTGTCGTGCCAGTCGGAGTGTGACTGCTCACTCATGAAGTGAAAAAAGGCATCGCATACTATGTACTATCTGCTATTTCGGGCTTCCACCCCATAGCCGTCTCTCCTTCCCGGCTTCCTTTCATCTCAAAGGACTGCCAAACAACTCCCTCGCCCCATTCAGTCCACTTCCTCCCACACTCACCCCCGTCCCAGGAGTCCCAACTCTTGACCCTCCACTGAGCTTCCGTCTAGGCGTCCCAGGCGCGCTCTCCATCCCAGCAGCGCCCTTCCCAAATCTCTCTGCCGGAACCCTGAAATCACACGCCTTTCCCTTAACCCAGATCTCATCAATCATGCTCTCCAGAATCCCCGCGTCGACAAATTCGAGGTACTTCCTCCACAGCTTGAGCGCGGTAGCTGCATCCTCGATTGAATCGTGGCCGGCCTCTGGGCCCGAAGACTGGATGTCTTCGCGCAGCAGGAACCAGGCGAGGAAGCGCAGCGAGAGCTTGCGTCTGGCGCGCGAGCCGAGCGAGAACAGTTCTTGCGTGTCGATGACTTGCGACTCTGGGACGTGAATGTTGATGGTGCGGAAGTCGCTCTTCAGGCCGTGCCCGATGAATTTGCAGCCCAGGTTCAGCAGGACCCAGAGTTTCTTGTAGACTGCTTTGAGGTTGACGAGCACGTAGCGGCTCGCGCCAAGGGTCAGATCGCCGGGTCTTAGGCCGGAGTACTCGGTCAAGTAGTCTTCGATGGGGTCGTCGATGGAGATGTAGTCGTCGATGAAGGGCACGCCCTGTTCTGGCTCATCGCCGCGGAGAACGGAAACACGGGCCAGGCCTGCTCTGTGAGGACGAGTGATAGTGCGAGCGCCGTCGGCGCCAACATCGATTTCCTCTCGCAGCAGGCGAACGAACTCTGCATCGATGGCGCAGTGTGTTCCTGTGCCGGGAAGCGTGTCAGTGGCGTTGAAGGCGCGGAAGTCGTTCGGAATTGTGAGTCCAGGCTGTACGACACTGCGGTAGAGCACTCGCGTATCCATCTGTGACTTCCAGCTGTTGTCAATGGCATGAGACATTGACTTGACCTGGTAAGTGACAACAGCTGGGAGCTTCCAGTGCGCATCGAAGCCAAGACCGTCTTCAGCTCCCACTTTGCGCACCATAAAGTCATTGAATAGATGCCAGTCCTCCGATTGTTGCACTTCTGGCTCAGAGAGACTAGTGTCGATAGTTGACACGATATGTGATTTCTTCGAGTCGCCAAGCATGATATCAGCAACAGTGCCAACAAGCTCGTAAACTGTGATGTCAAATGCTCTCCTCTGTAAGTGCGTACGCAAATCTTGACCCTCGTAGCAGTAGAGCAATCCGTCCTTAACGATAATGCCCACCTCCTTGGGTAAGAACCCTGGCGCGGCCCAGAGTTGTTTTGCTTCAGCGGTATGAATGGCAGTATTGAGTGTTAACACTGCAGGCACAGTGTGGACGACCCTGCGTGACGTGATAGGCTTATAACCTTGACACCTTGAGCACCAACCACGCTGTATGTCACATCGTTCGATCGATGCTTTGAGTACTTGGGAGAAGTACTGTCTCATAGGACGTGGTGACTGCTTTGGAAGCTTTGGAGGGTAGACTAGGTCATGACAGTATGATATCTTTGGCTGAGATGCTTCGTAATTGCAGTGGCCGCACTGACTGAGAGCGTACCCAGTGGTCCCGAATGCATACTGCATTTCTTGCGGGCTTTCTGATATCAAACGGTTGTTCTCCTCCATGGTGTTGAGGAGGAATCGGTTTAGGTTTTGTATCATGACCGAAAGAGGTGTGTTGACAGTGTGCTCCTCAAGAACAGCCAAAGCAGATGCACTGGACAATTTGCTGAGCGTTTTCAAGAAGTTGGATGCTTGACAGCTCTTTCCCTTAGCTTTCTCCAACATGTCGATTAAGAATCCGAGTTCGCACAGCATGCAGTTTTCGTACCCACAGTCTCTAGCAGTGTGGTGCAACGCCAGATTGCGCACTACCGGTGTGAATCGGTAAAGTTGGAGGAGCGCGTTCGCGTACGAATTGACGATATGTGTCTCGAGGCCCGAGTACTTTGTGTAATTGTAATAGCCGAAGTCGAAGTCCTCGATACCAAATTTGCTGTACTTGATCTCGACAGCTTGGTACCACACGGGTACGTTGGAGGACACGTGGTTGCCTACGGTGAGCTCTGCAAAGGTCTTTGCAACGTCTTCGCTCATGCGACGTTGACCTTCCTGTTCCGGTACCTCATCACGAGGTTTCTCGCTGAGAAATTTAGGAGGTGCCAATGGTCGCCGTGATTTCTGCAGTGTGCGAGTATCCTCTTTTTGGTAGCGTCTTGTTTTCTTCGGATTTGGACCGACTTCACCAGTCATCATGCCGGTCTGGAACTTCTGCATCGATGCGAGTAAAGTTGGGTTGATTTTAGGAGGAGGCGCTCCGACTTCGTGTACCATACTGCTGGACCATACCGACAGCAACATGTCGCGATAGTAGGGCATGCCAATCAGGTTCAATGCATCAGATGACCAGTCAAGCTGTCTCACTGGTAGCTGATGGTCGGCAAACTCGGTCGGTCGTCCATACTCGAGAAATTGCATTTTCGTTGTTGATCCCCAGAGGACAAGCTGGCAATGACTGTCTGCCATTGCGAACCCTTTCCCTGACGGCATGACATCGAGACCACGAAGTTGAGCATCGAACGTCTGGGCGAAACGCATAATAGGTACGTCCGGGTTGAGGATATCAATCGAGTAAATGGCACCGGCCTGAGAAAGGACAGTGCATGTTGTTGAGAGTTTGGGATGCATGCGTACGAAAGCTGCCCCGGCTGGGAACGAGATTGGCGGAGCAGGTTTCTGGATCTTGAGGTCGTATACTCGAACAAGTTGCTCAAGCGCCAGGCCTTGGTAGTGCCTGGGTGCCCAGCCGCAGGTGAGTAAGTAGTCTCCTCGAGCGTCCATATCGTTAATGGAACCGGCGTACGCCTTCCAGCTGTGTAGGACGGCTAGCGTCCGTAGATCAAGCAGGTATATGGAACCATCGTGGGCAGCTGCACAGATACAGTTGCCAGCACGTTTCATCATGGTATAAGGAACTGGCGTGGCCGGCGTAAGAGTTTCTGTGACCGTACCCTTTTCGACATCGATCCGGTACAGTTGCTTTTGACAGCCAGCAACTACAATCTCATCCGTGCCCTTGCCGGTGAAACTCATGCAGCGGAGGTTTTCCATGTCTGGCAAGCTGATGTGCCATTGTGCAAGACCTCTCCGGGAGGAAAGGTGCACGCTCTCGTGAGAGACGGAGATGACGCCACGATCGCAGAAGAGAAGTTGTTTGACAGGGACGTTGTTGGAAGAAGTTCGTTGATCGCGGCTCACGTGTCCGCGATACGATGTGTATTTCTGTAATTCGGGACCGTAGAAAGAATTGACCCGACCCTGTGCGAGCATGAGAGGCCGCACGCGTACTAGGCAATAGTGCAATGTCTGTTCAAGAAACTACCGGGATGCAAAGGGAGGAGAGTTGTGTAGAAGGAATAGAGTTCGCCACTTACATATTCATTGCCCGCCCACAGGAGTTCTTCCTGTGGATCAAACGCAAAAGTGGTCACTGGGGTTGAGGGTGCATTTGGCGTAGGACCAGGCAGAGGGATCCTCGCTGCCTACAACAACACGGGTGCATAGTCAGCACCAGGGACATGGGATTGAACGTGTAGGAGGAGTGGCGAGGCTAGACGGGGATGGTTGATGGGCAAGCTAGCGGATAGACCATACCTCATTCCAGTCCGACTCCATATCAGCCGGTTATGGCGCGGCGGGGAGAGCATGCATGACAGCAGGTAGATAAAGCCGGCAAGAAACTCGCTACTTTTGCAGCAGCGGGTTGACACGAAGAAACGGGTAGGTGGTACGCGGTATGGGCAGGGCTGAGGGAGTGTCGGCGATATTTCGCTTGAGCAGGACGCGACAAGACAAGATCAGGCACAACCGACGCAACTGCCTTTCTCGGCGGGGGGAGTGATGTGAGGCGGAGGCAGGCAGGCAGGCGAGGGTTCACACGCCCAAAGAAGTGCTACAACGCCGAGCGGGAACGAAGAGAGTTGTACGGCAGGCTACGTGTACTGCTTGCTCACTGCATAAAGAGGAAAGTGGAGTGGAAATGAAGAATGGCCCAATCACTGCCGAGTCGGCTTCCCTGACCGGCAACGAACCCCACCGTCCGTCAGTAAAGTCGGCCTGATCTGTCCGCTGGCTGCTGGCTGGAATCACAATAATCGTGCCATACCCAACACCTAACCTGCCTCGTATCCGCCAACAACACCGCCACCACCACCACACCAAGATATTTCAACCATTCTCCTACGTATCCTCAAATTAATACCCTCCATACCGCCAAAATGTCCAAGGAATTCAGCTTCAGCGATGTGTCCGAGCACACCACCAAGGTAAGACATCACTTATCGTCCATAAACCATATATCTATACCAGCGAGACTGACTGCTCCCAAAGAAAGACCTCTACATGGTCATCCACGACAAGGTCTATGACTGCACCAGTACGTCTTCACAACCTCCGACACCCTTCCAATCCAACCCAACACCGCCCAACCATCTTACCACCACTCAACAACTCCCAACTAATTAACTTCGCTCTCTCTAGGCTTCGTAGACGAGCACCCCGGCGGTGAAGAAGTCCTCCTCGACGTTGGCGGCCAAGACTCCACCGAGGCCTTCGAGGACGTCGGCCACAGCGACGAGGCCCGCGAGATCCTCGAGGGCCTCCTCGTAGGCACTCTTAAGCGCGGTGTACGTGTTCCCCAATCCTCACCCCACTCTTGCATGCGCATTGTGCAACTGCGACAGCAGCAACAGCATATGTCGCGAAAGCGCAATATACACCATAGAATCAAACCGCTCGTACTAACACAATCAAAACAGGCCAACGACCCTCCCGCCAAAGCCCAGCAAACCACCACCACCCAGTCCGGCTCCAGCGGCTCCGAGCAGGCCAATTTGGGCGTCGGCCTCTACGCCATCATCCTGATCGGTGGCGCCCTCGCTTTCGTCGCCTACCAGTACCTCCTGACATCCCCCAACCAGCAGAAGGCATAAATTGCTTGCAATCACAGAGAGAGCAGAGGCATAATTTGTTATACACACAGTGGACGAGAATGAGGAGCGGAGCACAGTCGGCACGCTTGTACAGACAAGATAGGAAGAGTAGAGGTGTGGTGGCACAGGACAGCGAGGAGAGGACAGCTGTTGGTACAGAGAGAGGGCAAGATTTATAGAAGGATGATGTGGGTGAAGCTACGACTTTGGGCCTTTCAGAGGAAGAAAAGAACTGGTTGCGAAGATCAGCCAGTCCCCAAAGCTACGCCTTATTTTCCTCTTTTCTTTTCCGACGATACATTTTTTCCCCCATGGAAGCATTTTATACTTTACCTCGAGAGTTTTAAGTGACAAAGCCACGCCTGAGTCCAAAACGTAGAACACCGTTCCGACTTCTTGGAACAAAGACCTGACTAGCGATGCTTTTTGGACGATCTTACCATTGGGGGTATACATGCCATGCTATATACATAGTTTCCATCCCCATTCTGATTCCCTTCCCGGAGCTATAACTTACATAATGCGCCCTGCTCACCTATAGAAATCACCAGGATCACCGCCAGCCACGCCGGGCTGACCTTGAGCCGGCGGCTGCTGTTGCTGTTGCTGTGGAGGCTGGTAAGGCTGATAAGCCTGGTACCCACCCTGAGGTGGCGCTGCCTGCTGCTGTTGTTGCTGCGGTGGCGGCGGCGCGCTGTGCTCCGGCATGGGTGGCTGCTGCGTCGAGTACACACTCGTCGGGCTCTCGAGCGACATGCGCTGCATCTGCGGGCCTAGATCAGGCCTTTGCTGTTGCTGTGGCTGTTGCTGCTGGGGCGGGACGTAAGGATCATAACCACCTACAGCGGTAGGCACGGCGATCGAGTGGCGGTTGTCGATGGGCGACTCGTAGCCGCCGGTGCCGAGTTCTTGCGGGTTGCCTGAGTTGAGAGTATGGATGCTGTTGGGGCGGATTTGGCCCTGGAAACTACCAGAGGTTGGTGGAGGGGCGCTGGGGGTGGCGTAGGGGTCTGCAGCGGCTTGCTGGGGTGTGGGCTTGCGGCCTACGACTGAGGACTGGGGTGGTTGGGGTTGGTCTTGGATGCCGCCTGGGATGAAGTGGAATGGGGCCTGTCCGTTGGGTGGAGCTGATTGCTGGGGGTATGGGCTGCTGAAGCCTGGCTGCGCTGGTTGTTCTGAAGACGGTCCTGGGGAGAAGTAGCGCTGCGGGTCTTGTTGTTGAGGCATGTTTGGGGCGGTGTAAGGCTGGTATGTTGTGGGTGGTTGGCCTTGGGGAGGCCCTTGAGGTGGACCTTGGGATGGATAGCCAGCTGGTGGCAACTGCCCGCCATAAGGAGGCTGTTGCTGGTGCTGCTGAGGTAGTTGGTATGACGATTGGTGGTGGCGCATAGGATACTGAGGCTGGTGATAGTGTTGTGGTTGTGACATCGAAGACTCAAGAAGGGCTTCATAGTCTCGCCTGGCTTTGATGAACTTCTCGTTCAGCTGTGTAAAGTCGTCTGTGGCAACGTTAGTGTCAGGTCATGGTCGGTATGTCATCAATCGAAACATACCCTTCTTCTGTGAGTATTTGCCGATCAGCTCAACGAGCTTCGGGCGAATGCTCAGCGTTCGTTGGTACAGGTCTGCGATCTCGTCCTCCTCACGCTCGCCTCGTCGTCCACTTCCACCCTCCACACTTAGCAATGCGAGTAGCTTCTCAACACTGCGCACCTCGCCAAAGACCTCCGACTCCATCTGAGCATCGCGCTCAAGCTCCTCTTTGGTCGCATCCTGCAGCTTTTCGACATAGTTGAGCGGGAAAATGCCGGTCTGCCCTCTCAGACTGCCCTTCCACCAGTCCTTGTACACACTCTCCAGTACCGCAATGATGTCGTTCTTCTTGAAAGCAAGCTCGCCTGGTTCCGAGGGTGTAAAGTCATACAGCGCTCGCACGCGACTCACTGTCGCCGCTGTGGTACCTGCTGCTTGCGCGCCAGGTATGGCCTGTGCGGGCTGCGACTCGCTGTCATCGCCAACCGATCCATTTGCCTGTGCTGGTGTTGCGTTTGCCTTGCTCGAATCCTGAACACTCAACGCCAGAGCCATCTGCAACTCCTCGTCCTCCTTCCTGCGATCCTCCGAACTGATCGCACTCTTGCCCGGCTTGCTCGGCGGCATGAGCCCCGGCTGTGTCTGCCGCAGTCTGTGGTACGCCTGGTCCATGATCCCTAGCTCGTGACTGCCCTTAAACATGTCCGACCACGAGCCCATGCGCTCCAGAACCTTCTGCTTGACCTGACCATGCGTGTTGCGATCCGCCGCGAGACGCAGCAGCGCATCTGTAAAAGCCTTCGAGGCGAGTTCGCGGTGCAGCTCAGGGCCGCAGTTTTGGCTCAGCGCATTGGCGAGTTCGAGCGCGTAGAGTTGGACGTTGGCGTTGCGGTGGGCCAAGCGTTTGATGAGGGAGGATACAGCCTGGGCTGGGCCGGAGGGCGAGGCGCCTACGCGGTCGCATACGTCGAGGATGAGCGACCAGTCTTCGTTTACGAGGTCGTCGGCGGTTGCCTTGACTGTGGGCGGGGTGCGTTAGCAAGTGTTTCAAGTTGTACCGTGAGTAGCAGTGAGGTTGGCGGCATACCGACAGCTTCCTCCATGGGGTTCTGCTGAGTGCGAAACATCGTGTCTCGAGGCAGCAGTGTGTGAAGGTTCAAGTGAGAACCTGTGAGGTATAGAATCGATTAACAGGAGTGTTGTAAGGCTGGGTTGCACCAGTAGCTTTGAGGCAGCCTAGAGTGTCTGCTGCTAGCACGCGGGCGCAGCGGATGACGACGTACGCCACCAAGGCACGAGACAGGGCACCTTCAAGCGAGCTGTGCTCTCTCTTGAGGCTTGGGTTCAAGGCGTGGTCGTTTGCGCTACGGACAGCGATATTCGGCAGACTGTTGTAGGAAATTACACAAACGTACGCGCCCTGGATTGTTAGTGGCCACATACATACTTACTATCCATTCGCAGAATACCAACGAACTTCGAAGTATGCGTGGCAGTCCTCCGTGTCATGTTTGAACCTACATGTGTGCTCTGATGCTCTCATGGGGCCTTGGTCTCACGATTCAATGGAAGCCGACACAATACCAAGCCCAGCGGTTATGTCAATTTCTGCACTGATCTAGTACACAGTCTCAAGCGATGACATATACATACATAAGGCCATATGTGTCCAAGTATCAAGAAAGTTAAATGTATCGCATGGCTCAAACATCGTACATGTACACATTGCATGTAGGGTTAGGGCTGAGTGAATAGAACCACCGTGACATTGATTCAATGTTTGTTGATCTTCAATGTTCCCAGATGTTGTGTACTTGCATGCAACATCTCTTGCGTATACATATATGTACTCGTACGGTTCGTACGTATGAATATACACATATGTACAGCTTGATCAGCCGTACCTCAATGGAAGACTCCATCATTCTTGACTCGAGATACGTTGTAGTACCAGACTATCAGCCTAGATTTGGTGAAAAGCCAAGTGGTATCTCAACGGCATTCCATACAAGTTCAAAACCGTGTTGGTCAATAATACCATAGATGTGCTTCGTGGCAAAGGAGATTGCTGTACGTCAACTCATGCGCAGTGTATGCGTTCAATGAGCCGTGAAACCGAGCAGGAACTTCGGGAACGTCTCCCCAATGCCTTGGTAGGTGGTGAGTTGGCAATACTAAGCGAACACACAGGGATAATGCTTCGCCTGGAACACAGCCCAGTGCCAACCTTTGTTGGCATGCGACGATGCACTTCGCAGATGGCGGTGATTAGGACGCCTGGTATCCTATTAAACCATTGAGCAGCGTTGTGATCATCATGCGGTGGTTGCTGTCGATAAAGTAGATATTGAACACAACTCCCTACTTCTGGGCACGTGGCTAGTCAATCAAGTAAGCCAATAGCAGCACTCGATCACGTTCACAAATGTGACGAGTTGCCCGGAGCCATACCGAATCCTTCGCGCGAGAAAATTGGTCTTTTTGCGTCATTCGTGGGTTTAGATCTCCTCAGGAATTGAGGCGGTTCTGTCGCAAGTGCTGCAGGGCGGGTCTTGCTGTAGGATTGCTGCTTCATGGAAGGAGGCTGTTGGGGCTGTGTGAAGCATCCCCTGTAATTTAAGATGTTTATGATGGTGAATGGAGGCTTTGTACTTTGTGAACCCTACTACAAGAATCAGACTCTGCGCTTCCATGCTCACCAATCTGCCTTTCATACCAAGACAAGCCTACAAAGATGACCTCCATGCTTGCAACCCTCGATCGACCTATCTGCATGACCGGAAACCATGTCGCAACACAGGCTACAACTTTGCGGATTAAGCACCATACCAAGGGCGGCTTCACCGCCACAGATGGGTCAACATCAAAGACCTTGTTCAACGTGGATAGCAGGAAGGGTGTTGCCCCAAGGCGCGTCTTCCATGATGCCGATGGCCAGACGATATTGGAGATGCGCAGACATCTCACAGGCAACGAGACTTATGTCGGCGTACCAAACGACAATGCACTTCCTGCTGCCATCATTGCACCAAGGGCGACGGTATTGAAGGACAAGGTGGATATTTACGTCAAAGACGCCGGCCAAGAAATCCGGCTCGAAGTCCGTGGACAGGATGTCTGGAAGAGGAATACGTACGTCTATTATGGCGACAAGTTGGTGATGCAGGTCAGGTTCGTGAACTATGTTACCACTTACGTACCGTTCTCGAGTAATCAATGGGACGTAAGTGTTGCTCAAGGAATGGATCTGTTATTGGTGAGTCTTGAATCTTTGCCGTCCACTTCGGCAGTTCTTTCTGACAGAAAGCAGGCTACTACCATTGTTGTCTATCTGGCCGCCACGCTGTATGATGGTAGCTATTTCCAGTCCGACTACGGCCAGGAGGGCAAGGAGACATCGAACACTCGCAAATGGGTGACCATGGGAGCCGTTTTAGGTGCAGGTGCCGGTGGCGGGGCAGGAGCAGGTTGAAGCACATGGCAATGATGAATTCGCCATCCCCGATCTAGATGGTGTAAGCGTGCGTGCAAGCGTGGTCACGGAAGATTTCGATACATGAAGACCTGGGCCGTTGGACCAGACTGTTTCATATTTCGTGCAGGAGGCGTGGATGGCGCCTCTCCCGCTCGCCTTTCTCCAGTCGTTGAGTTTCGCTTGGCCGGGGATCGGAAGGCTTGAGCTTAAGCCGACTGGCTTGCGGCTACAGAACCTCGCTTCCTCTTCTTATTACCATTGAACGCACAACACACTCGTGCTACTTCAATCGCGACAATAGTAGGCTCCAAGTGTGACTGCACACTGCATCATCAACCGCTGGAGTGACGATAATTGTTTCTAAGCGAGCCCCAGCATCTGCACGAGGCCACCAATCAATCTACTCCCAAGCCTGGATCCCGAACGCCACATGCCGCTGTCAGGAGGCGGACATCTTTATTCTGTTTCAGGACTGGCCAGACAAGTCAGTGCGCAAGGCGTGTACCTCCTACATGCCACGGCAATAATCACGGTGAGCTGAAAGTATTCACGTCTTTTCTTTCCTTGCAGTCGTCTCCAGTCCGACGCAAATCCCAGGCCCTGCTCACTCTTTCGCGGGTCTTGTCATTGCATTTACTACCTATCGCAAACCGCAGCGCGTGTTTGCCATTGAGATACCAATTCTTGCAGTACAGCGACTCAACGTCAAAAATGCACTTCTCTTCTAACCCCAGCACGCCCACCACGGGCGGCAAGTCAATCCTTCTCTCAGATCTCGAATCCGGCAACAATAAAGCTACCAACGTCACCATCAACTCTATGGATTCCCCAAGCGAAAGGCCGGTGCTGGGTCGCAGGCGAACCACACACAGCGCGCCAACAGAAGCTGGCGCAAAGCTCGCCGATTACGTGGAAGAGGAAGACGCTCTCACCAAAATCGGCAATTTCCTGTGGAAAATCCACAGCGCTAACGTGCTCACTCGCTACGCGCTTTACATTCTTCCTGTCGCGGCGCTGCTGGCAGTGCCGCTTATCCTCACCGACACCGTCTACAAAGATGCGAAGGCGGGCGAAGTCAGGCTACTGGGAATCTTCGTCTGGCTCGAAGTCATCTGGGGCAGTCTCTGGATTTGCAAGCTATGCGCTCAAGCTGTTCCATTCATCTTCCAGGCTGCTTGTGGCCTTATTAGTACTGGAATCAGAAAGTACTCACTCGTGTTGGCTGCTCTGGAAATCCCTATCTCGCTTCTCTTCTGGTCTATCGTCGCTTTCGCCACTACAGATGTCATTTGTGCGTTCGGCGGCAACTGCGATATCGGCTGGCCCAAAACTCTCAACACTGTCTTCAAAGCTCTCATCATCGTAGCAGCTATCTTCCTCGCCGAGAAGACACTCATTCAGATCATCGGCATCAACTACCACCGCAAACAATATGACGAGAAGATCAAAGAGAGCAAGAAGCTCGTCAGACTACTGGACCTGTTGTACGACGCTTCTCGCACTCTGTTCCCCGAGTACTGTAGAGAGTTCGAGCAGGAGGATGCCGAGATCCAGGGCAACACATTGCACGAAGTCCGCGAAGCGATGGCCAAGGCAGGAGTTGGTACAAAGATCTTCAACAACATGGGGCGCGCGCGCGACAAGGCTACGGCTGCATTTGGTGTTATGGCAAGTGATATCACAGGCAAGGAGGTCTTCAGCACGACAAGCGCACACGCGGTTGTGGTTGAGGCCATTGAGACAGAGCGTGGCTCAAAGGCGCTGGCACGCAGACTCTGGCTTTCGTTCGTTGGCGACAGCAGAGATGTTCTTCTGAAGACTGATCTTCTTGAAGTGCTTGGAGCTTCGAGTGAAGTCGAGGCTGAGATCATCTTTGCTGCGCTTGATCGCGATGGAAACGGCGATGTCAGCATGGAAGAGATGACAATGTTGGTAGTTGGGCTGGGAGAAGATCGCAAAAACCGGGCCACCAGCATGCAGGACATCAGCCACGCGATTGACGTGCTCGACAATATCCTTGGCTTCATTGTTCTTATTGCTATTGCTCTGATCTACGCCACCTTTTTCAGCGCAGCATTCGCCGCCCGCGCTACGCAACTCTGGACGACTTTCACTGGTCTCGCATTCGCCATCGGCGGTACCGTCACCGAATTCCTCGCCTGTATCATCTTCCTTTTCGTCAAGCACCCCTACGATGTCGGTGATCGCGTCGATATCAGTAATGTGCCGCTCGTTGTTGAGCGCATCTCGCTCATGTACTCTGTCTTCCGCCGTATCGATTCCGATAAGACAGTACAAATCCCGCACAACATCGCCAACACTCTTTGGATTGAGAACGTCTCGCGCAGTAAGCCTATGAAGGAGCAATACAACTTCAGCGTCTGCGCGGCTACTAGCAACGCGGACATTCTGGCTCTGCGCGCTCAATTGGAGAAGTTCGTCCAGGCACCCGAGAACAAGCGCGACTTCCAGGAAGATGTTGACATTGAGTTGATCAGTGTTGGGGATCTCAAGCAGTTGGATCTCAGAGTCGAGATCAGACACAAGGTGAGCTTTGGCATGAATGGTAGCTTAAATATGCCGCTTACTAACATGGTCTTAGTCAAACTTCTCCAACGAGCATCTCCGCCAGATCCGCCGCAACAAGTTCATGTGCGAGCTCCTCAGAGCTATGCGCAGCATCCCCATCGATCCGCCAGGAGGCAACGATGCAGCCGTCGGCAGTTCAGACAACCCGACGTACAGCGTTACTGTTTCCGACTCCGAGGCCGCCGGATTCCGTAGCGCTCGCAAAGAAGATCTTCAAAGCAAGCGACTCTTCCCTGCCGATGAGAACTATTCTTCGATGTCCGTACCAGAGGGCGTCAGCAGCGCTTGGGAGTCTTTTGCGCCAGCTGCAGCTGCTGGTGTCACTGGTCGTCGCGGGCCTGCTAGCGGTATGAGGCCAAGTCAGGACACCATGAGGGGCGACACTTTGAGAATGTCGATGTCGAGAGAGTCGAGGAGGAATCAACCCTACACCCTTCAGCCCGGTGGCGGCCTCAAATGATCCATCAAAAGCATGCACTTTCTTCATGAGCGTTTCAGCGAGCTAGCAGATTCGATGAGGCGTACATACAAACGAGCCACGATCATCCAGTTTTTATTTCTTAATTCTGAACAGCGTATGCTATACTTCAAACTCTCATACTCTACAGCGTCTTCACCAAATAAAGCGACCTTCCCATCAATCCCATCTCCCCACTAACACCCCCATCCAACGCCCCAGGATACCGCTCAAACCCCATCGCCCGATAAAATTTCTCCGTCCCTTCATTTCCCGCCTCCATCCCCAAATGCACTCCCACCGCATCCTCGGCTTTCAAAGCTTCAAGCATAGTCTCGATCAATTTCCGCCCCCACCCTTGCCTCTGATGCGAAGGCAAGATGTCGACGTGGAAGTGCGCCGGCCACCTCTCCCACAGCCCATCAATACCCACATTCAGCATCTCGTCGGGTTTATAGCACGCCTCGTAAAGCAAATGCGCCGCCGAGTCTTCTTCGAAACTGGGCGGTGCACGACCTCCAGCGGCATAATCAGGCGGCGTCTGCACTCCAAGACCATCAGCGGAGAGTTTTTCCAGCACGCTGGGAAATCTGTCACGCCATGCTGAGGCGAATGCTGCGGTGGAGGGGGTTCCGAGAATGTAGCCAACGACGTCGCCGGTTTCGGTCTCGAGCACGAAGCAGGTTTTGGGGGAGAGGTAGGGGTATTGGTGGCAGTAGATGTGCGAGGCGATGGTGGCGGTGGGTTCGGCTTTGAAGGCTGGCCCGGAGGTTGTGCGGAAGATGAGGTCGAGGGCGGCGTAGTCGGTGGCTTCTTTGGTTGTGAGGTGTATGGGGCGGATTTGGGGCATTGTTGGTGGTGGTATTTGGGGTGGTATTTGGGATTTTATGTATGCTGTGGGTCAAGGCGTTTTCATAGAATTGCTGTATGCGTCGTTTGCTGTTGGGTTTTCAGGAAATGTGATACGTGGTTGTATGGGCGGCGATCATCAACAACGAGGTGGGGCTTCTCTGACTCTGGAGATACGAGGTAGGATTGAGATAGCGTTTGCTATCAACGAGTCAACCTAAATGGTAAGCATGCAAATGCTATACTGTTACACATGTGTCAATCTTCGCGTATAGGAATGTAATTCGACATGGAGTATCATCTGATGAATTGGAGACCGCCACAAGCGTGGTCGGCTTCTTTCTCAAGGAGCCTTGTATTACTTTCGACTTGTAACTATTTGAACGACTTGTCCTCAAGATGAATGGTTAATCGTTCGCATTGCGTTTGTGTATACTGCTCTAATGGGCAATCCAGAGAGAAGAAAGAGCTATCAAGGAATGGGACTTTCGAATATCTCAGGCCAACCAGTCCATCGACCAGTTCTTTCAAAGGCATAGTTGTGTAGTCAAGATATCCTGACCCTTATCTTGGATGTCACCCCAAGGATAAGCTTTCTTTGTTGTGCTGAAGTGGGCCAATCGGCAGCACGGCATCGGCATGCGCCGGCGGGGAACACAGCTCAGCACAACCTCATACTGGCGGGTGCATGTGCTGGCGCCAAACCAGCGCGTATGAACAAGGAAGGCTTTAGTACAAGAACGCTACCAGTTCAGATCAGTGACCGCGCAAACAACTTGAACATATTCGGATCGTAAGACCAGCATGCGGGCGTGCTTATTCACCTACGCGATCTCGCAACGACTATACCCGACACCGACATAGCAGAACCCATCCACGCACATTGAATCAACGCTCGATCCATTCCGCCAATTCCTTCGCCATCTCATACAATGAACATCGTCAGCAACCTCTTACCGCCGGCCTTCGAGGCCAAAACGCCCTCCAAGTCCCCTGCGAAGAACCGAAGTCTGTCAGATCCACCGGCCGCTCTTGCACCATCACCATCCTTCCGCGAGAAGCTACGGCGGGAAAGCAAAGACGACAATGCCGTTCCTACCACACCCAAGACCACTCGACGGCCTGATTTCCTCTCTCGTGGCTTGAGTCTACAGATGCCCAGTCCGGCACAACTATCAGTACCCGCACCACTGAGCCCACAGCTGGAACAAACAAACATCCATTCGTACATGCAATCACAAAGCCAGACCGGCAGCCCGGCGACTTCGCTACCCAGACATTCACGAGGACTGGACTTCTCTCGCGCATGCACCAATCTTCATCACTCAACACTCGCGGAACAGCGTGAGCCAGATTCCTCACCAGTCGCTACTCAAAAAGCAATGAATATTCCTTCTCGCAAGATGTCGGTGAACTCGATGGCATTGGATTCGCCAGCCATGATACCGGGGAGTGCTTGGGGGTCTCTTGCGCCTGAGCGAAGCACCGTCAGTAGCTCTGTCGGGAGTGTGAACATGCTGGGCAGTGAGAGTGAAGGAAGCGACAGTGATGAGGACGAGAGCATGGCAGGTGACGAGGATGACCCGATATTCGCGACACCTCAAGTTCACAAGTTACAGAACCCCAGCGCTTCGACACCCTTTAGCGGGCCGCTGACGCCAGGAGGCTCGACCTGGACCAACGGCAGCGCCTTTTCCCCTGCAGCTCAAAGTCTTATGAAGACTATCCGACGTTCGCGACTCCACAGCAAAACTCCCAATAAATCTAGAAAGCACTCGAGCAGTGCTAGCAACAGCGGCTACAGCTCGATGGCTTCACCGAGGACAACTTCGCCACCACCCATGCGAAGTATCGAACCTGGAGGTTACTTTGGCTGGAACAAGGCGGCGAGGAGCAGGAGAGAGAGCCTTGCGCTCGGCACAGATGGTCCTCATCTTTCGAGTGGGAACGACAGTGGTGATGAAGGCTCCGGGGCAGCCCCAACGACTCCGGGTGTGATCAGGCGCGTTGTTACTCGACGTGGCAATCTGCTCCCCAAGACCAAGGGATTCGCCCGAGTACGAGCTGCGTTGACCGAAGAGTCGCAACCCGTGGATACCGAGATGAGGCGCGAGTCAGAGACAATCAGGCAGGTGCGGGAGAGAGAGCCCAGCGTCTCGGTCGACTTCGATCTGACCAAACCTCGTCCGCAAACGGCTACCGCTGCTTCATCACCCAACCTGTTGCCTGCGGTCCCAGAGGCTGCACAGGAAGACTTTGGTCGGGAATTGGACAACGACCTGAATCATAACGAACGCGGACTCGGCATGAACTTTGCTTTACATGCGCACCGCAACAGCGCAGGGTCTGGCTACTGGAACCGGTTTGACCCGTAAGCTTCTGCTGCAAGATAGATTGAAATTCTTACTAACGTCGACAGATCCATGCGCACTCCACCTCCTCCCAACTTTAACAGGCAAGGGAGCAGCATCATGTCTGACATCAACATGGAGTCGCCACTACCCTCCGAAATTGGCTACCCCATGAAGATGCGTGGCCGTGCTCAATCTTCAGCCTCAGACGCCTCAGAAGCGTTCGGACCAACAAACAGCAACGGTACTCCCGCAGCTTCAGCCATGACGGATGATATGCATCTCAACAAGTTCAAGCGCAGACGCGACGACGACTTCGACATTGCCACCGTGAAGCGCAGAGCCGTCTCGCCTGGCATGAGCACCCAGAACAGCCCGGTGCTCACGCAGTCACCTCAATACCGCGATTCGAACGGCGTCTGGGGCCACCCTCCGGAGAAGAAGAACTCGCAGAGCGCTAACAGCGACACTTCGCAGAGCTCCCACCAGGCTAGTTCGTCTCGTGCGGGGAGCGCTTCTGGTCCTGGAAAGAAACTAGGACTGCAAGGCATGGTCGATACCAACGACGGGCTGATGAAGATGAGCATCGGGTAGTTTGGTGTTTAGCAGGTTGTTTGATATTCATTTGGCAGTTTAGCGTGGAGTTCACAGGATTATTGTTTGGGCTTAGGCAGTGCCTGGCGATACGAGTGGCATCAGAACATAAGTAGTCACACATGTATGAATGAAACGGCAATTACTATATTCAATTCAATCTCTTGACTGGTACTGGGCAATGTCAGTAAGAAACATACATTCGTATCATCAATAGCCTGAGGCAGAAGTAAGGCAGAACTACGCCATACCTTCCACGTTTACTCCGAACCGACCTCACCATTGACATCCCACCATCCCACTTGCAACCACTCGTGTTGCCTTGCATATTACGAATCACAAACCCACAGAAACAATGGCCACGAAACAAGCAACCGTCGCTTCGTTCATCGAATCGGCGCCGCCGGGAGAGGTCGGTAGGAACGGCCTTCCCAACACATAGCGACCAGAGCTGACGTATATAGCTCTCGAACGTGGTAGCTGGTATGCTTCTTTGACAAGAAGTATGTTAGGACCAACTTATTGAACGATCTTGCAGATATCAAGGCTCTGGCTGGTAACGATGCCAACTTGCTGCAGTCGCTTGAGCCGGCGTTCAGGAAGTACAATGAGCAGCAGTATGCGACTGTGAAGCTGCCTGGAAGCAGTGAGCCGGTATGGTGAACCAATAGAGAGATGGAGATCTGTCAGGATCTGATTGCGACTAGGTCATTGTGAGCGAGCACAACGCACTGGGCGATAACCGCTACTTCGACACTGCGAGCCAGACGTCGTTCCAGGTCGACCACACTACACAGGTACGCTGAACAACTTCGATTCTCCAAGTGGCTAGTCAAGCTGACACACATACCAGACTGCCTCAGGAGCCCAACAACATCCCCTCGAGTCCTCCAACGCAGACCTCATCCGCTCCCTCCAGAAGTCCTTCTCCAAAACCGCCTCCGAGCACTTCCCCACATCGACCGTCGGCATATACCCCTCTTCCGACGACAGCAACGTCGCTATCTTGCTCGTCGCGAACAAATACTCTCCTCAGAACTTCTGGAACGGCCGCTGGCGGTCCACCTACACCCTGTCTCCCTCCGGCGGCTTGGGCGGCTCGATCAAGGTTGACGTGCACTACTACGAGGATGGCAACGTCAGGATGAGCACAAGCAAGACTGTGGAGGTTGCGAGCGCCAGTGGTGCGGATGCTGTGGTTAGGGAGATTGCGAAGGCGGAGAACAAGTTTCAGGAAGAGCTGAACAGGGCGTTTGTCCAGTTGGCTGAGGGTAGCTTTAAGGGCTTGAGGAGGCAGTTGCCTGTTACTAGGCAGAGGGTGGAGTGGGAGAAGATTGGTGGCTACAGAGTAAGTCTTGCTTCGCGAGTGGGTGACAGGGATCACGTACTGACAGTTCATTTAGCTCGGCCAGGACATCGGTGGTGGACGCTCGAAGTAGATTCTCACTTTGGTGGGCCCACTCATGGGCTGCACGTGAGATGAAAATGTGACTCGATGATTGTCATGGGACCTTAGCACGACTATAGAATACTATGTTGCTGCTCGTTCTCCTTTGGCTCGTAACGTGACAACCCCTTGTTTATCTCCGTTGCCCACTGTAGGTTCTCTATTCGAGTTAGATTATACAGTAAGCCAATGCGCTACACACGAAACAACTCTTCGCTAACAGTTCGGCGCAACACATCACAGGAAGCCAGCCAACATTTCAATCCCTCATGGCGACGGTTACGCCGCTCGCCCTTGGGAGGCAGGAACGATCGCTTCGCAGCATGTTACGCCTCAGTGGCTGTGTTTATGGTGAAGTCGAAGCGATACGTGAATACGCTGTCGGGAGCAGAGTGAAGCTGTTTATGGATGAGGCGCTGCATGCGGCGGGCGCGTCTTCTAGCCACTCATCGTCGAGGCCTGTATGCAGCTTGATGGCGTCTGTGCTTGGCGCGCGACGCAGCCCTCAGCCTGATATTTACAGCCTTCCACGCCACTCACTCACCCACTCACTCGCTCACTACAAAAACCATCGCTCTACCACCTCCCTGCTGCAACCACGAGTTCACGACGCATCGCACCCTTTCCATCGTGTTACTGCACAGCACATCACTCAAGTTCCACATCACTCCATCCATCGCACATCTCTTTCACCCAAACAAAAGCTGCAGACCTTGTACTCACGGCACGAGGTATGGCGAAACAAAAGCAGCCTTGTCCGAATTTTGCGCGCGGCAGCTGCCCTTACGGCGACGTATGCAAGTTCAGTCATGGTGATACGCCGTCTCCGATGAAGGCTCCGCCGTGCCACTTCTTCGCAAAGGGCAAATGTCACCGTGGTTTCAATTGTCAGTACTCACACGACACCACCGCGTCCGCGCCCGCACCCCAACCAAGGAAAGCTGATGGCAGCGACACCAGAGGTGAGCCGTCCAGCGGTCCCTCAGCATTCGACCAGTTCATCCAATGGCGCTACGACATCAAACGCGGCAGGCATGACATCAAGCGAGCGCAGCCACTCGGAAGAAGGTTCCCAAAGTTCATCCAGCAGGCCCTCGACCTGATCGACGCCACTCAGACTATGCAAGAAGTCATCACATCACTGTCAGATGAGGGAGGTCTCGAGCGCCTTGGCGAACTGCTAAACGCCGACTTCAGCGTCTTGCCTGATCGGGCGCTGCAAGCCATCTTCAAAGATCAGCTTCTCCCCTATTTCCGCATTGTGTCCCACGAAGCGGTGCTCTCATCTGCTGTGCTCGAGTCGCGCCACGCGACATTGCTCAACTACCTCTACGGAGTCAACGGAAAGCGCTCTGTTGCGGTATTTTGCGCAGCCATCCGCGCTTTAACGTGCGATGAGCACATCTCAGCAGACTTCGAGCCATGTCTCATTGCGCTTTCTGCCGTGCTAGAGGTCAATGGTTCTGCACAGATCAACGAGGACCTGCGTACTGCTGCAGAACTCATGATCGCACTGGCAAAGGAGCATGAGCTTACTGGCACCTCCCTCAAGTATCACCGCAAAATGTGCTTGCGACTGGGTCTTGGTGAGCACATCAAAAATGCAAAAAACGAGAAGCAGCAGAGCGAGAACCGCACCACAACTGCGTTCGAGCTCTTAGTGGATCAGCCAGGCGAGCTGTCCCAGCGTGGTCCTCGCCACGACAATGACTATGAGAACATCGAAGACATTCAGATCTTGCCTACTATGGGAGAGATCCTAGGCGAACGCGCTGAATACCTGCCTCGAAGCGATCCTTCCACTTGGCACTTGCCTGGAATCACTGGTCTTCTTGACAGACAATTCCGTCTGATTCGCGAAGACACGGTCGGACAATTGCGCGATGCAGCCAAAGTTGAGCTCAACCGCATACAAAATGGCCATGGTCAAGGCGCAGGCATGAGGCATACAGGAGCCCGAACCTATAGTTATCGCAATGTTCGTCTCGTCGGCGCCGAATTCGATGAACACAAAGGGCTGTTGTGTGCACTGCAGTTCGATCAACCACGTGAATTGGACAGAAAGTCCAAGGCGAAACGCAAAGACTGGTGGGCTGATTCCAATCGACTTGCTTCAGAAGCCCTGATCATGTTGCTTGGATCCGATCAAGTAGCTGTCTTCCTGACTGTTGCTGCCACTGCAACCCCGCCTGGGCCAAAATCCAGAGCCTCTAAAGAGCTGGGCGTCGAAAAGCGCTTTCCACGAGCTGGAGATGATAATACCGCACATGTTGTCGTCCAGCTCGTCAACCGTACCGAGGAGGACATCGAGACCATGCTTTTTAGGTTTGGCCAAGGTGATGGCAAGCTTTCCTTCTCGCTACTGGAGTTTCCAGGTGTGTTGTTGCCTGCATTTCAGCCTACTCTTGCTGCTTTGCAGCAAATGATTGAGTCTCAAGACTTGCCTTTCGCCGATCTACTTGCACCCACTCAAGATGCGCTGCAGCCGAAGAGCGTCGAAAAGCCAGCGTACACAAGGAGGCCGAATTTCCGCTACAACTTGTCAACGCTTTCAACCCGCGGAGACAACATCACTCTCAATGTTTCTTCTCCTATGGACTCCAGCGTGCTCAGCGCGCAGACAAGTCTAGACAATGCGCAGGCGGAGGCCTTGATATCTACTCTCACGCGCTCCATAGCACTCATTCAGGGTCCACCTGGCACAGGAAAGAGTTACACGGGCGTTGCGCTGATGAAAGTGCTTATGGCAAATAAAGCGGCTGCGAAACTCGGTCCAGTCATCTGTGTTACCTTCACCAATCACGCTCTGGATCAGATACTTGAGCACTTGGTGGATGCAAACGTCGAACAGGTCATTCGTATTGGCTCACGCTCCAAGAGCGAGCGACTGATACCTTTGAATCTCCGCACCGTGGCGCAAAGAGAAGATCTGACGAAACTGGAGAAGAGAGAGAGGTGGCAGTGCAAGAAGGAAGTCGAGAAGCATGGAAGACTTGTGAATACCAGCCTGAACCAGATGAGATACGCGCATACCGACCAGTCCGTCTTGACTTTCCTCAATGAGAGGTATCCAGACTATCATCGCCAGCTTTCCGAGCCCGACATCGACGAAGACGGATTCGAGCTTGTCGGACCAAGAAACGCACCCAAAGGGCTTAAAGAATGGCTCCAGGGGGTTCCGCGTTTGTCGGCTCCGCTGAGAGAAGGCGCCGACCTTGATTTGTTCTCACTGAACATCGCAGAAAGACAGAACATGTACCTTGGCTGGAAGGAAGAGATTATGGACCCAATCCAGAGATCACTACTTGCCAACCTCAAGGCCTACGAGGACGTCAAAGTCGGGCTTGATCGGATCAGGGCTGAAGTTGACCTCCGCGTCCTTTCAAGCGCCAATGTCATTGGTGTGACGACTTCTGGTCTTGCACGCAACCTCGGCCTTCTGCGCAGACTCAACAGCAAGGTGCTACTGGTGGAAGAAGCAGGCGAGGTTCTTGAAGCCCATCTCCTGACAGCCATGCTTCCTTCAATTGAGCATGCTATTCTAATCGGCGATCATCAGCAGCTCCGACCGAAAGCACAGAATTACGAGCTGTCTTGCGAGCACCCTGCCTCCCAGATCAAGCTGGACATATCACTCTTCGAGCGTCTCGTACACCCGCAAGATAATCAGAGCCTAGCTGTTCCGTGCGTTACCCTCGAGGTTCAACGTCGCATGCATCCTTCTATCTCGACCCTGATACGTTCCACACTGTACCCAGAACTCCAGGACTCGCCGCAAGTTGCCAAGTATCCTGAGGTCTCAGGCATGAGACGCAGGCTGTTCTGGCTCGACCATCAACAGCCTGAAGACGGCGAAAAAGATCGGTCAGATTCGACATCCCACACTAATCAATACGAAGTGGACATGGTGTTCGCCCTTGTAAGGCACCTGGTCAGGCAGGGTGTATACAGGGCCTCCGACATTGCAGTCCTGACGCCTTATCTTGGTCAGTTGAGGAAGCTGCGTCGTGCGCTTAGCGGCTTTGCGGAAGTCATCATCAACGATCGAGACATCGATGAACTGGCCATGGACGGCGAAGAGGAGAACGAGGAGAACGCGAAGTCGGACCCAACATTGTTGGCTCGGCTGCCACCTCGTCTCGGAGTGCACAAGAGTACTCTCCTACAGGCACTTCGCCTGGCAACGGTCGACAACTTCCAGGTAAGTCGAATTCTGGTATTTAACACGAGCAGAGCTGACAATATTCCAGGGTGAAGAAGCCAAGGTTGTCATCATCTCACTGGTGCGCTGCAATCAGCAGCGAAAGTGTGGGTTCTTACGAACTTCCAACCGCATCAATGTCTTGCTATCGCGAGCCCAGCACGGCATGTATATTATCGGCAACACAGAAACCTCCTCTCATGTCCCGATGTGGGGCCAAGTATTGGACATCCTTGGGAAAGACGGTAATGTTGGGACACACCTGGATCTCTGTTGCCCGCGTCACCCCAAGACGCCTCTTCAGGTCACTTCACCGGATGACTTCTCTAGTGTTTCACCAGAAGCTGGATGTGATCTCCTGTGTGGACAACGTCTTCCTTGCGGCCACTCTTGTGTGAACAAGTGTCATTCTGACGGTCTTCACAAGGCTGTTTATTGCACCAAGCCCTGCAACAGGGTGAAGAAAGGCTGCGATCACAATTGCCAATACGAGTGTGGCCGCCAATGCGACGAAAAGTGCAGTGCCATTGTTGCCAACATCGATGTTGTGTTGCCGTGCGGGCACCACGTCGACAGCCTGCCTTGCTGGCAGTATCAAGATCCTACAAAAGCAAAGTGCTGTGTCATGGTCGAGCGCACAGTGCCTGAATGCGAGCACAAGGTCACAGTTCCATGCCATGTCGATGTCAGCTCCCCTTTCTACATCTGCGGTGCGACTTGCGGATCTCTGCAGCCCTGCGGTCATGCTTGCAAGGACAAATGTCGCAATTGTCGGACACGCGAAGGTACACAAATCACGAAAGAAGACCATGGCAAATGCTGTCAGCCGTGCGGCCGTGACTACACCAACTGCAGGCATGCCTGCTCTGCTCCCTGTCATGGTGATGGACCGTGCCCACTCTGCAATGAGAGGTGCGACGTCCAGTGCAGCCACGCGAGATGCGCAAAAAAGTGCAGCGAGCCATGCACTCCCTGCGCTGAAGAGGAGTGCGCGTCTTGCTGCCCACACTCAAAGTGCAACATGCCGTGTGCCGCCCCGTGCGACTGGGTGCCGTGCTCGGAGAGATGCAAGAGACCTCTGCGATGCGGTCATCAATGTCCGTCCATTTGTGGTGCCGACTGCCCGGGCGAGATGTACTGTCAGATCTGTGCACCGGACGAGATCAAAGACCTTCGAGCTGACCTTATCATGCTAAGCTCATATGGCGAGATCGACTTGTCGGAGAGCCCGTGCATGATTTTACCGTGTGGCCATATCTTTACCGTCGAAAGTCTTGACGGGCTCATGGCGATGTCAAATTACTATGACCTGGACGGGACGACGGGCATGCCGGTCGCTCTCAACGGGAAGTCAAAGGCTTTCTCGTATCAGGAGGTCAAAGCATGCCCCGACTGTCGTAGCTCGCTCCGCCTTGTTCCTCGGTATGGTCGCATTACCAGACGTGCTCTGCTGGATGAGTCTACCAAGAAATTCATATCTTGGTCCAATCGCGAATACTTGCAATACGCGGAAGCCATGAAGGACGCCCAGGATCGGCTGATTCGATCTCGGTCTGGAGCTGTTCTGCTCGCCTGCAGCCTCAGCTTGGGCCAAGGCTCTCATGTCCAAGTGCTTGGAAAGTCGCAAGGCCAACGGTACCGCCAGTTGTCTGCTTTACGCGGGAGGATCGACATGTTCCTTCAAACGACTGCGATCGAGGGACAACCCTTCAGACGTGTGCATGATCTCGTTGAGTCGCTCCGTCGCCGCCTTTTGACTAGCGGTGGCACTCTTGACGCTTTCGACTTCGACCAGTCCCTACTGCAAACACGTGGTACGCTCTTGGCTACAGCTTTGGCCATCAGGTGTGAGATCTTGGCGCTGTCAGACTTCATCAGCGTGTTCCACGCTCAAGAACAGCAGCAAGGGCGTTCACTTACCGTCGACTTCTCTCAAGATCGAGACTTGTGCGACTTTCTGATCAGCTTCGCTGCAAGTGACTCGCACATTCTCCAGCAGACAGAAGGACACATCTTCTGGGCCCATTTTGCTGGCCTCGAGTGCGAGGTCATGGAATCTCGCGATGGCAGTGACAGCAACAAAATGGCACTCGAGAGCATCAAGCGCGACGCTGAAAAGCATCTGGACAGTGCTGAAGCGCTGTGCACCGCCTTCCCTGGCCAAACCATCAGCGTGACCGCTGAGATTGATGATGTTCGTCGCCTTCTCCGCGAAGCTGGGTACCAGAGCCAGATGAGGATGGTGGTTGCCGCCATGCAAGGCGAGTTCAGTGGCACAGGCCATTGGTACAGATGCGAGAATGGACATCCGTTCACGGTGGGGGAATGTGGAATGCCAATGCAGTCTGCGCGTTGCCCATCATGCAATGCCGCGATCGGAGGCCACGATCATCGCCCTGCTGAAGGAGTCGAACACGCGAGGGATATCGAACAAGAGTTCGGTAACATGAGAATCTGAGACTGGAGGTGGCGAGGCAGGAAAGTGCCGTGGGGTGAACATGCGTTGCTTTGTGTGCTGCTGAACAGCTGCTCTGTGTACTAGTAGACATCGTTGGTACCGTTCCATAAACCCCAATCAGGGCTCAAAACAAAGCCACGTTACAGCTGATGCCATTTGATGTTTCACCGTGATATATAGTAGCCTGAGCTCGGCCATTACAGCTTATATTGATTATCTCTCGGAGCGAAGGGTCAGTGCCACCTCTCGAAGTCGCGTTGGAGAGAATCATGTATACGCGCTAGCCAATCAACGAACGATTGTGCTAGGCGGAAGGATTTGGCCAGGCCCACAATCGAGAGTCGTCGTCACGCTGGGTATAATCGACATCTACTTGTTCGCTGGCTCGTAAACATCTTGCCAATGTAGGCGATCACTGCTGCTATTCGGCGAAGCGAGTCTCCACTTAGATTGAATAAACATTGCGTGCCTCACCATTCGACTCTACTAACGACGCAGAGAGCAATTGTATGCTACTATGGTAGACCGAGCGGAGCACTTGCGACTGCATAGCCTCGTTCGATAGTTGAACGAGGCGTCCCACGGCTCTGGTATAAGTACAGGTGCAAGGTAACGATTGTAATTTCCAATTTACACCTCCAAAGACAAGTCTCTTCGACATGCGTCAATCAACTTCCCATCTTTCTCTGGTCGCACTTGCCATTACCAGCGCTGTGACTTATGCTCAACGCTACCTTTACCAGCCTTGCCCACTCCTTGGTCCATTCTTCCCTGTCCCTCCGATCGATCCCACATCTCCAGCATTGGAAAAAGTGTCCGAGAGCCTGGACCAGCTTCTCAACGACTACATTGCCAAAGGTGATGGTCGATTCGGTACCATCACGCCGAATACTACGAGTTTCAGTCTTGTCCTCTTCGCTGGGTCGAACTATGTTCCGGGGCCTCACGACCTGCCTTTCTTCTACGAGTACCATCATGCTGCGAACGATCTGGACAACGGCAATCTAAGCAAAGACTCGGTGTTTGCTTTGGGAGATCTCACTCAACTCTTCACGGTCTACACTCAACTAGCGGCGCTTGGTGATGAGGTTTGGAGCCATAGCATCTTGGACTACATACCTGAGCTTCGCAACGTCTTTGCCGCTACTTCGGATGCCATCGGTCATGTAAGGTGGGAAGATGTGACATTGGGCGCGCTCGCCGGTCAGATGTCCGGTATTGCTCGAAGCTGTATGTGCCGAGGTCTTGTCTGTTGCGCTTGTGCAATCCATACTGACCTCCGTGTAGCCGGCGCATGTACGATCGATAAAGCTTGCGACAGAGAGTCTTTTGCTTCTGCTCTGGTCAACAAGCACCCGGCCAACTTGCCAGATACCACGCCATTGAGGTCGGATGCAGCTTTCCAGCTGCTCGCTCTAGCAGTCGAATCAAAGACGAAGACATCGTTTGGGAGAACGTTCATCGACCGCATTGCCGCTCCAATCGGCGTGCAAAACACGCATTTCCTAAACCCAACATCGCAGCTCTTCGGGCACAGCCTCTCCAACATCTCCCCGAACGGAGAACCTGCTGCTCTAGGCCTATTATCCACAATCTCAGACCTCGCAAAGCTAGGTCGATCAATCCTGACTTCCGCAATCTTGCCACCGGCCGCAACCCGCCGCTGGCTCAAGCCCTTCGCATCGACTTCCAATCTCCGAAATGCCGTTGGTAGACCATGGGAGATCTACCACTACTCCGCAACCCCGACAGATCCGATCATTGACATATACACCAAGTCGGGCAGCGTGGGCAAGTACAGCTCGTACTTCGGCCTGGTGCCGAGCTATGATGTTGGGTTTGCGATTCTTGCGGTGGATGGTGGGGAGGAAGCGCCCGATTTGAATGCTTACGCTGATGTTACACTTGGTGAGTGCATACCCTGTCACAAACTCTTTGCAGCTGATAGACTCATTTGTACAACAGGTGCACTCCTCCAAGTCGACAAACTGGCCCGAGCCCAAGCCAACGCTACCATAGCAGGTACATATACCGCAGACAATAACAGCACACTCATCATCAGCCCAGCCACAGCAGATCCTGGCCTGGCTATCATCGAGTTGAAAGTCAATGGCACAGATTGGTTGGCGCAAATCGCGCAGCGAGCTGGTATCGATCCTGCTTCTGATCTTGATTTCAGGCTGTATCCGACAGGTCTTGAGACAGGGAGCAAGAGAGCTTTCCGCGCTGTGGTTCAGGATAAAGATGCGCTTGTAGATGCGGGGACACCGACTTGTACTAGCTGGCAGCAGACGGTTGATGTTTTCCAGAGAGGAGGGCTGCCGTTGGATGAGTTTGTGTTGGAGATGGGTGATGGTGGCGAAGTTATTGCTGTGGAGGCTCCGGCGTTGGGTGTCGTTTTCAAGAGGAGGTAAAGCTTGAACATCCAATCGAGATCGGAAAGAAGCTTGTGTGGTCAGCACTGTATGTGAAGTAGTGGAAATATCTAGCGACGGCGTGGTGGGCTGCCGAACAGAAGCACTTCAGTGGCGTCGATAGCATTGTTGATAAAGGCTCTGAAACCTTTTGGCGGTCGCTGCTCCCGTTCGACAAATCGATGCGGAGCAGGAATTTATTGTGCTTCAAGTCTTCGTCGAGCATTGTGTCGCTCGTGTCGTCGCTCGTAGTCGATTCCTCGATCCTTACGAGGTCTTCTGCGCCTCCGTTCGAGATCTTGTCGTCCGCCCAAAGGCCCAGCAACCATTCCTTCACCTTGCCTTGCCCTGTTCCTCAACCTCGCCATCTCGACGTCTTCCAACTCCCTCCTCATATCCTCGACCATCTGCATCTGCAAATCGAAAGCCCTCCTCAACGCCTCCTCCTCTCCATCCTCAACACGCTGCATCTCCCAAGCTCTCTCCTCATCCCCAACATCATCATTATCATTCCACCTATCATTGTCGTCATAAATCGCCCTCTTACTATCCTTCTGCCCAAACCTCGGACACCCTCCTTCCTTCCTCCAATGCCCCTCCCCATCTCTCACCGGCTTCCCACAAACAAAACAGAAATGCATCTGACACACGCACCGCATGTGATTGCATCCATCGCTCAATTCCACCCGCCGCTTACACTCTTCGTTTGGACAAACTTGCCACTCTCTTCCCCTCACCAAACCCCTAAAAGCCCGCTCCTCAGGCTCGCCATCCCTCCTCGGATCACACTCATGCTCAATCGCCGCCTCCGCACCAGCAACATCGCCCGTCGAAAAACTCTCCTCGCACCTCAGACAAGTATACCACGCGCAATCCCCACACTTAACACAAACCACATCCCCTCCAACGCCACTCCACCTACCAACAAACTTCCCACACGCCTCCGGCCGCCGCGGGGGGTCTGCGCGCGAGCAGAAAACTCGTTCCTGCGGCGGACAGGCGTATTCGATTGCTTTTGCGTTGTAAGCGGCGAGAAGGTCTGGGCCGAGGAGGTGGGCGTAGCGGGTTGCTGAGAGGGGGCGGCCAGCCCAGGAGGCTGGGTAGGAGGTTTCGGCGGAGAGGGCGAGGGTGAAGAGGTGCTGGAAGCAGGCGTGGCAGAGGGCGTGGGAGTCGATTAGGAGGTGCGGGCCGGTGAGGGGGTCGAGGCAGGCTGTGCAGGTTCGTTGGGTGGTGGTTGGAGGGGGCATTGATGGGATTGGGGGTTCGATGGAGGTTTCTGCTTTTCTTTTCTTGAGTCCTTGGGTGGTGGGTTTGGATGGACGGTGGTTGATGGTTGGTTGTCGATGATGGGTTTGGTGGCGAGACTTGGGTTGGTTGAATGTATAGAAGCAAGCAGAAGCATCTTTTTGTGTAGATTGCGGTGGTCACCATTGTACTTCCGCAAAAACGCTCGTGGTGGATATGGATGACCTTGATATCTGCTGGTGAATGCTGTATGTTTGTCTGCAGAGAAATCCAGAAGCTCGTGGAAAACCGCCTCTCAAATCTGCATTCCCTTGCCGCCAATAGGATGAGTCGTTGAACCTGCGGAAAGTATGCTCATCGCTCTGAGTGGCGTAATAAGATATATAGTATACATGTATGTTTAACCGCATTTCGCAAAAGGGCCCTGGCCAGTCAGTCCCTGTTGCGCCTCGCTCACTGTACAATGAAGCCTCCAGATTCGAACTCCAGTCGAACATGCATATGCCATCCCTGGTAGTATTCTCACACATCATCCATGTGCCCAGATGCCCAAAGATCATCTCTCCCATGCCATTATCTTATCACCTTACTTGCTCCCAAAGTCGCTCGCCTGCAAATTCCTCGTCATGCTCGGCAGCTTCACCACCAACCCATCCAACTCCTTGCTCATGCAAACCTGACATCCCAACCGCGAAGTCTCCGTCAATCCAAACGCAAGATCCAGCATATCGTTCTCGTCATCGCTCGGCTCTTCCATCTTATCGAACATCTCCTCCGTCGCGACGACCACATGGCACGTCGAGCAAGCGCAAGAGCCGCCGCACGCGCCTTCCATTTCGAGGTCGTTCGACTGTGCGATGTCCAACAGGTTGTCGCCGTCGGCGACTTCGAAAGTCACTTCTGAGCCGTCTTTTTCGACGAAGGTGACTTTGCGCTCTTGGCCGGGTTTGGGAGGGGTGAGGTGGGCGTGGAAGGCGGCGGGGGTTGATGAGAAGGCGCGTGATGGTGTGCGGGTGGCGGAGAAGATGTTTTGGCGTGTGTTCTGGGTAGAGCGTAGGGCGGATTGGATGTTCTGGCCTGTTGTTGTTGAGAGGCTTGGGCGGAGGGTGCGGGAGCAGGTGGTGAGGGCGCTCAGGGCGAAGCGAGGGGTTTGAGCCATTGTGTTAATGTGGGTTTGTATGGCGATTAAATGTTTAAAGAGTGTATATGTCGTCGCTGGTGTTGGTGAGAATATAATTTGAGGGTTATTACTCGGTTGACGATGACCGCTGCCACTTTACTCGGTAGGATTGGGCGATGATTCGGGGATGCTTTTGCGGCGGCGGCACTAGAGCATCATCGTCTCGTCTCGTGCCGTCTCAGGTCTCGTCGACAACAACCAGGAACTGGGCAAACAAGCAAACATCAGCTTTTTGAAATATCCCTGCGACATCGAAATCGCCCAAGCCACGCCTATCACAGAAATAAGGCAACAATTAATTACGACCCGCCATAATGGACCGCAACGACCGCTTTCCCATGGCGTCTCGAGAGCCCAACCCGCTGCGGCCATACTACATCCCACCGTCAATAGGACCAGCTCCCAGTGCTGTCCCAGCCAACACCTCTGCTCAGACATCTAGTATGCCACGAGTACCGCGACCAACTTCTTCATACCAAAGCAACGCGACCGACCTGCTGCCCGACCTCGACCTGGACTTCCGTTCATCTGCCGGCGAAGCATGGACAAACACCCGTGCACTGCTCGACACCTTGGCATGGCGATACGCCAGTTGCTTGATGGCCCAGCCTTTCGATGTCGCAAAGACCATACTCCAAGTCTCTCTGCCTCCCAACGTTGTGGCGACATCAACACCTAGGAAGAGCAAGACATCGCGGCGCTCGTCGGCGCGCAGTAAAGACGGCTCAAGGAGGAGAAGTAGAGCATACGAGTCGTACAGCGAGACTGACGAGGATCTGGATGGAAGCTCGCAGGCGAGCGACGATGACATTCCTGACTACTTTACATCCAACGCGCCTAGGAGCCGGTCTCCCAGAAAGCGTCGCAGGACACCACCGTCCACTTCACCATCCCCGGACCCAACTCCCACACAGTCTCGCAACTCTAGGAGTAGGCGCGATGATCCTGAAGCCGAGTACAAACTCTTGATGAAGCGTGGCGACTCTGTTATGCATGCCATCTCAGTCCTGTACGAGACGTCTGGTGCTGTCGGCTTGTGGAGGGCGACAAACTGCACATTCTTGTACTCTATCCTACTGAGAACCACAGACTCGTTCTTGAGATCCCTACTGCTGGCCTTGTTCGGACTTCCAGATCTCAGCGGCAACGAAAATGGCGGGTTGACTCCCGGAATCACTAGCTCAGCTGGTGCAGGCACCACAGGACTAGATCTCTCCGACTCGCCGTCACCCATCGCAAGTCTGGTCGTGATCGGCCTCGCAAGTTGCCTCAGCGGCCTACTCTTATCACCCCTAGACCTCGTGCGCACCCGCCTTATCGTCACCCCAGCATCGCACCCACCACGCGGAGTCCTGAGCAACCTGAAACGCCTCCCATCTCTAATCCTCCCAAGCAAACTCTGGCTCCCCACAGCCCTCTACCACACCCTCCCACAAGTCTTCTCAACCTCAATGCCCCAAGTTCTCCGCCGCCAATTCAACATCCTGCCCGAAACCGCTCCAACCCTCTGGTCCTTCGCCTCCTTCGGCACATCCCTGACGGAGCTCTTCATCCGCCTACCACTCGAGACTGTTGTGCGCCGCTCACAAGTCAACTACCTCCGGGAAAACACACGCGACTTGCCACTTATCGTCGAGCCAGCGCCGTATCTTGGTATTGGTGGCACGGTTTACAGTATCATGTACTCTGAAGGCGAGACCAAGACCAAGGATGCCAAGGGCATGACTCGCGTCCGCAAGGGTCAGGGATCTGCTGGACTGGTCAGAGGATGGAGAGTTGGATTCTGGGGGTTGGTTGGTGTTTGGGGAGCTGGTTCGCTGGGGTCTGCGAATGGGAGTGGACGAGGCGAGTTTTAGGTGGGTGGCTATGCTGATGAATTTGTGATCTTGAACTGTGCTGGGGAATTTCTAGATATGAGTGGCGCGAGCGAAAGGTTTATGTATAAGTGTTGTATATACCCAACTCTGTAGTGTAGTTTTAATCTTATGGAAACTTTTATTTTGGTTGCTGAGAATCTCATCCCAATCCTCCTCGTGACAGAACCAATTCTCTACGTTTTTTCCCCTCATCAATCACTTCTTAATCCCCACAACAACCATATTCCTCGGACTAATCCCATAATCAAACACCGGCTCCACCCACGCCTCCCGCACCTCTTCCTGCTCCTGCAACCAACACCACCGATCAACCACAATCAAACTCTCCACCACCCCCGCCGAAAACGCCATCAGACTCCACACCACGCTCAGCTCGTGCTTCTGCCTAGCGAAACTCCTCTCGTACTCTGCGAGATAGTCATCGCTCGTGGTCGCGAATTTCTCGCGGAAAATCTCCCCGCGTTCGGGGCAATTGTAGAGCTTTTCTAGTGCGCCGCGGAAGTAGGCTGGGAAGGAGGAGTAGTGGATTTTGCGCAGGGAGCCGATGATGATGGGTGTGCCGCCGGCGGTATTCCCCGATGTCGGGCTGGGGGATGGGACGGAAGTAGAAGCGTCTGGAGGCGGGATTATCCCAAGATCGAGGAACAGACGCTGCAAGAGCGCGCGGTAGAAGTGGCGAGTGAAGAACGCGGAGCTTTCCTTCTCGGTCCAGTTCTGCGGCGCTTGCACAGCCATCATGCGCGCTGTGATGTTCAATTTCACACCTGGCGTTCCTTCGGTTGTGGATTTGGGGGAGATGTCAGTGCAGAAGCGCGTGCTCATGGGGAAGCCGTGGGGGTCGCCGCGGGTGCCTTCTGTTTCGAGGCGCGGGTGGGCGGCGGGGCGGAGGGCGGGGAGTTTGTAGGTTGCGGGCGTGAGGCGTTCGGTCATGAGGTTGTAGCAGCAGCCTACGAGGCAGATTGCGCGGACGGAGGGGTTGAGGGTTAGGCTGCGGATGGCGTGGTGGAGGAGGTTGCCGCAGGAGTGGAGAGAGATGACCATTGCGTTTGGGTGTTGGGTGGGAGGGAGGGAGAGGGTGTGTGGGGAGGGTTGGTCTTTGGGTGGGGTCGTTTGTGGTGTGCCGGTGGTGGTTGTGGTTGGTGATGTGGTAGAGGCGATTTGTTTCTTTGCTTCAGCTGGGTCGACGATTTGGTCGAGGACGTTGGTGAGGTTGCCGTCTTCGATCCAGTGCTCGACGTATTGGATTGTGCCTTTGCCTTCGGCGGAGAGTTGGACTTTGGCTTGTGGTTCCTCCTGTGGCTCAGTACATTCGCCATCCTCGCATTCCTGGGTTGGTTGTTCTGCTGGTGGCGTGGGAGGTGTGCTGTCTGCTTCAGGCTTTTCGAGTCCAGCTCTGAAAAGCTTTTTGTTGCGTGGAGGAAATACTTCCTTCGGTCTCAATCTGGCTGTGATATCGTACTTGAGTGCTCTGTCCTGGTTGTGGCCTCTGCTTTCAATTGCCACGATGTTCCTGTTGTGTGGCTCAGAAGCCAGGGCACGGCCAAGGTAATTCTGACCAGAGCCGAAATCGACGAGATGAGAGATGGGGTGACCAGTGGCATCGGAAATGGAAGAAGTGAGGTTGTGGACGTAGGAAGAGAAGATTCCTACCTCGTGCACTTTCTTGACATTCATGCCCACAGCCACATTGCGAGTGAGCTTCTGCGTGGGCTTCATGGCTCTGTTACGGGCACATTGGGAAGAGAACGGGAGGCGTGTCAAGAGGTGCTTCCTGACTTGGCGGATATAGTCCACGAGTGAGTTTGGAGGAGCCGGGCCATCTCGCCATGTTTGATCAGTCACTGATTCCAGATCCTCTCGCATGAGTAGATCCAGGATGTTCATGATCGAGTGATCGATGAAGAAGTCGCGCCATTCTTGCGGTAGGATTCTTGTGTATAGATCGGGCGTGCTCGTAAAGAAATCCAATATGTGTACGCCGCCACAGAGCGTTTGTAAAAGTTCGTTCGATCCAGCGAGATTTAGCAGGCCTTCGATGTATTCCTCAGTGCTTGAGAAGTCATCGCCGTATGGTAGAGGCTTCTCGGGCCCGATGTGGCCAGGTGATGTTGGTGCGGCCATGTCTTGTGTGCGAGTATATCTTTATGGCACGTGAGCACGGTGACAATTCACTTCACTCCGACATGGAACAATTTGCAGATGTGGTGCAGCAAGGCTAGGGTCGCATTAGGCATGGTGTGAAACGTAGCAGTGGAGTTGATGAGACAATAAGGTTACACCCGTGAAAGTCTGTCTGATCTTCTTTCCTTCAGGGTCAGACGGACTCCAAGGCTACCACTAGCGCGGCATCCAGCTGCATCACCATCCAGGCACATCCATCGAGGGGGAACAAGCTGAATCAATTGTTCGCTGACACCACCACACACACTCCTTGAACCAACACAACAATACCCATCCACCAGCCCATACCTCTCCTTTGGTTGACCACTTCCCTTCAATGTCGCCGTAGTACCACAGCCCTTACGCACGCTTCACTCCGAAGCTGGACCTGTCGCTTACCAGTTAGCACCACATTATACTACGGCCATGCTTTGCTCTCCTTTTACTTCGCCGCGAAGGCTTGCATTAATCGGCATTCTCGTCTTCCTGGTCGCGATCGCATACCTCTCCTCATCACCCTCATATCGCGAATACCTTCCCAAATACGACGGCTCCAACTTGAAATCCAGCAATGAGATCGATCGCCTGCCCAACGGCCACATAGAAATACCGGCGGGTGAATTACATATGCCCTTCGAAGAACCCGAAAGAGCTGGATCCCATGACAAGGATTACGACGCGGAGGAAAGCTACAAGTACACACCAGCTGCCAGCACGGTAGCTTATGGTGCTGCATCGACAACGAGCTCGCCTCCACGCCATTCCTCCGTCGCCCCGGTGAAGGAACCCGAGAAAGATGTTGGATACAAACCAAAGCCTTTGCCGCATCCATCGTACGAGCAAACCCAAGCTCAGATCCAAGAGCTCATTCAACCTTGGAGGCCCGAAAACCCGCAAGGTGACCACTGGCCGCCATATGACGGCTACATCGGTAGCGATTACAACCCCAACAGATGGGAGGGTTTCGATTTCGACAATGAATTCTATGTTCAAAACGGCATCGACAGACTCACGGAAGAAAATGATGTTAAGCTGGAGCCATACCTTCCCTATCCCGATTACACATCGCTCGAGTACAAGAGAGGCTGGGTTGGAGACCATGTTTCCTGCATGGGTCCGCGTGGGAAGCGCCTGAACGAGAGTACCGATGACATCGTCAAGGCTTACTCTGCTCTCCCTCACGGCTTCCCTGATGTTGCTATTGGTGACGCTGATGTGAGCGGTGTCGACATCAGCAAATGCTTTGACCGCTACCACCGCTACGGACCTTACGGCCTGGGACAGGATGACGAGACCGAAATCAAAGACTGGAAAAAGCCTTCTTCAAACCCGGATTGGAGTACAGTAGGTTGGGGCAAGCTGCAAGATGAGTGTGTGTTGGACAACAAGGATCGATGGGCGCCTAAAGCTCGTATCCCAGTGGGCACTGCACCAGTCAAAGAGATGCCCAAGAAATTCGTCGAGGCGGTGCAGGATGGAAGCAAGCCGCAGCATCACCACAGGACTGCTTTGCTGATCCGCACGTGGGAGGGCTACACGTACACGGACAATGACTTGCAGTCCATCCGTGCTCTTATTACTGAGCTGTCGCTGCTTTCTGGTGGAGAATACCAGGTCTTCCTATTCGTCAACATCAAGGACAATCACGTTAATTTGTTCGACGAGAAGATTCGCAAGGACCTTTTGCAGCAGACTGTTCCGGAAGAGCTTCAAGACATTAGTATTCTCTGGAACGAGGGCATCATGGAAAGCTGGTACCCTAAAGTCACCGACTGGCAGGTATATTGGCATCAGTTCATGCCTCTGCAGTGGTTTATGGAGACTCACCCAGAATTTGACTACGTCTGGAACTGGGAGACTGACGCGAGATTTACTGGTAATCACTACCAATTCCTCGAAGCTTTGGCGCAGTTCTCACGTAATGCTCCGAGGAAGTATCTGTGGGAGCGCAACCAACGGTTCTACTTCCCAGACGCCCACGGCAACTACTCTCAATGGCTCGAGGACACCGATTGGGCAATCGAGAAAGCTATTGCGGAAGATGGCCTACAGCCGGTCTGGGGCCCCGAACCATACAACACCACTCTACAGACGCCCATCGGACCGGTGCCTCCTCGTAGAAGTAACGAAGACAACTTCGGATGGGGCGTTGGCGAAGAAGCCGACCTTATCACCCTCCAGCCCATCTGGGATCCCACCGAGACCGAGTGGTCCTACCGCAGCAAAATCTGGAACTTCATCCCAGGCATGCACCCAGTCTTCAACGGCGACGCAGACCCAGGCTACGACGAAGCCCACCACAAAGACTTCAAGCACATCAAGCGCCGCACCTACATCAACACCCTCTCCCGCTTCTCCCGCCGCCAGCTGCACGCCATGCACCTCGAGAACCTCGTCGGCCGCGCCATGCAAGCCGAGATGTGGCCCGCCACCGTCGCTCTCCACCACGGTCTCAAGGCTGTCTACGCGCCGCATCCTATCTGGACGGACCGCAAATGGCCTGGCTGGTACATGGACGCCATTTTCAACGCCGACGGCAACGAGACCGCTCAATGGGGCGAACGCCTCGACAGTGTCTACAACCATGACCGCGAATACAACTTCTACGGCTGGAGTTGGTACTACGCTTCCAAGTTCCCCAAGACGCTGTACAGGCGCTGGCTCGGCTGGTCGGACAAAGACGACGTCGGCCCGCTGCATGCCATCACAGGTCAGCAGTTGGAAGAGACTGGTGGGGAGTACAGTTTGGATGGACTTCCGGAGTCTGTAGGCGGCAAGGGCAGGATGTGTCTGCCTGCTATGCTGCTGCATCCGGTTAAAAAAGTTGTGGAGAACGAGTAGGCACTTGCTTCTTTCCTTGTCTGTTTTATTACTTTTGATTCATCTCTTTAGTCATTGGGATGGCGTTTTTGAGCTTAGTCGAGGCGGATGCCGTGCATTGGACACAGAGACAGCAAAAAGGCAGAGCCGTGATGTAGATATATATATACTATGTGTGTATAACTTATGGGTTTGATGGTGCGCCGCGCCACTGAAATACATTCTTCGTTCTCACATACAGGTTTTGCTGCTGGGGAGCGAGTCTACGCGTTGAACGAAATCTCGTCGCTAGGTAGCGTTGTCGAAGATTCAATTGGGCGCTGTTGGTGCAGATGTATACATGTCTCCCTTGCATACGCTGCCCAAATGCAGCCTGCCGTTAGCGTCCGCGCGAGCTGGGCGTGGTTCATTGGTTTGATCCTAAGCTGAGACGGTGATGTGCAAGACTGGAGAGTGGCGATCAATACACAAGACGCGTTCTTCTTTGTGCCAGTCTCTTCCATTCAACCAGCCGCAATCTAACTTTCCGAGAGACCACGTCGTTGCAGCGAATGATGCTCAAGCAGAGAGGGAGAAGACGGGCAACGGCATCCGTAGTCGATGCTTGAAGACCTGTTGTCCGCCTCATGCTTCCTTGTTTCGAGGCGTATTCTCTATCCTATGAAGGCGCTCATTACGACTGAGACGTCCTTTGTGCAAGCAGAAGTACGAGCAATACCGACTGGCGACTATGTGCTGGCACGCCTCGAAAACGCTGCCAGATCACTCCGGAAATACAGCACGGGTAAGTCGGCACATGCTGATCTTCACTATCTCACACGTATCCTGTGTGGCTTCCTCAGATTCTCTGGTCATGGTATTTTCCTTTCTCCTCTTTATCCCATCAGCCTGAAGAGAAGCGTCGCAGAAATGTAAGTCCAGCAAGCTGAGGAGCTCTGGATCAGCAAGCATCCGCCCAGAGCTCTTGGAGCCCCCCAAGCATGGTCCCAAGCCTCTATGGCAATGCATGAGATGCCCGCTTCCGATTCATTTGGTGCATACACGGCACATTCGACCCCAACATGCGGAGTAGTAGAACGTGGGGTGCAGGCTGTCTGCAATGAGTTTGGGAAGATCTACGCAGATCTCGACCGCCTCACAGGTACTCACTTAGGCTGAATTCGCATAAGCCTTGTAGGCTTGTACACGGCAGGTCTCGAGGTCGAACTCAAGAGCCGATATATGGCCTATTGACCTCGGGGTTGGATGCTTTCGAGGTATCCAGTCACGACCATCTCGTCAAACATGTCTTCGTCTGAACAGCAGAACACTATTGTTGCCGGCACTAGCCAGGGCGATACCACGATCGATGTGCACAAGCTGCTCAGTAAGAAGTGGTACCAATACCCACATCTGCGAAGATTGTATGGTTGGATGAGCGTTGTGCTTCTTGTTCAGGCTACGAATGGCTTGGATGGTTCGATCATGAATGGCATGCAGACATTGACTTACTGGAACAAGTGGGTTGACCTGACCTTCATCACTCCAAGACGATGCTAACAGCACTAGATACTTCGACTATCCTACTGGGGCCAAGCTAGGTATCTTCAACGGCACCCAAGGTCTCGGTGGAGTCTTCTCTCAGTTCTTCCTGTGGTGGCTCGTCGAGAAGATCGGAAGGAAATACACGATCATCATCGGCTCGGTGATCATCATTATCGGCGTGTTCCTGCAGACATTTGCAAACGGGCTGATCATGTTCGCTGTTGCTCGCGCTATCATCGGTCTCGGTCTCAGCTTTGAGTATACGGCTGCGCCCATGCTGGTCACTGAGCTTGCTCATCCGACGCATCGCGCACAGCTTTCGACGTTTCTCAACACCCTCTACAACTTTGGTGCGACTATTGCCGCTTGGATTTGCTTGGGTACGCTTACGATTCAATCGGACTGGAGCTGGCGAAGCGTTTCACTCATACAGATCTTCCCATCTTTGATCTCGGTTGCTTTCACTTGGTGGGTTCCGGAAAGCCCACGTAAGTCCATCTTCATTTCTGCGGAACCCTATGATTGACCTTCGCTAACGACGTTTGATATAGGGTGGCTTGTCGCCCGAGGCCGCGACCAAGAAGCGCTTGACATCCTCCGCACACATCATTGCGGCGGCGATGAGAACGACGAGCTTGCCGCTTTTGAGCTTCGTGAGATCCAGCATACACTTGCTTTTGAGAAAGAGCACAGTAGTGGGAGCTGGCTCGATCTCATTCGCACCAAAGGCAATCGCCATCGGACTTGGATTTGTGTGACTTGTGCTATTGCTGCGCAAGCTTCGGGAACTACTTTGACTGGCTGTAAGTCTACCTGTTCACACAAGATAGGGAGTTTTGAATGCCCAAGCTGACTTACTGTCTAGACTACCTCGCTGTGGTACTGCGCGGTGTGGGCATTACAAATCCGCGAACTCAATCTATCATCAATGGCTGCTTGACCATGTGGAACATGGGTTTTGCTTTCTGGGGCGCCTATGTTATCGACAAGTTCGGGCGTAGACCCATGATGCTATCCTCTCTCACCGGGATGCTATGCGCCCTCATCGGATGGACCGTTGCTAGTGCAATCTATACAACACATGGGACCGCGGCGGCAGGGACAGCGGTGATCCCTTTGATCTTCATATTCACGGCTTCTTACAGTACTGTGTGGAACGGAATTCTCACTGGGTAAACCACATTGATGCCTCCGGGCTTGAGATTGTCGATCACTAGTGGTCAATTCTAACATCAATCTCAGGTATACCGTTGAAGTCATGAGCTACGACATCCGATCTAAGCTCATCTGCACCCAGAACCTTTTGGTGCAGGCCACTATCACTGGGTTCAACTATTTGAACCCCGTGGCTCTGGAGAACATCAGTTGGAAGTATGTTACCAATCCTTTCAACGCTGTACCTCGCGCATCACGCTGACTGAACCCTAGATATTACATCATCATATGCGTGATCGTCGTTCTTGAAATCCTGATGGTCTACTTCACCTACCCGGAGACCAAGTCAATTACACTGGAGGAGATCAGCATTGTATTTGATGGCGAGCGCGCGGCGCAGAATACAGGTTTCAAGGGTGTTGTTGCAGAAGCGACGGCTATGCATGTGGAGAACAAGGACGGCACTGTTGTCAACAGGCGAGAGCTATCATGAGATGCGAGTCCTGTTTGCTGGAATCAAACTCCGCTTGTCTCATGTTTGTCGAGCGGCACAGCTCACATGGCTGTTCTTCTTGCCAAGGGCATGTAGATAAGATTTCGTGCAAATGGCGTGACGAATGTTTCAGCCCGTGCACGATCGAAGTGAAAGGCGCCGTGAACATGGTAACTGATGTTTGATGACTTGTAGATCTCTCCGTCTTCTCGATTACAAAACATACGTTGAGCTGCTACGAAGAGAAGACCGAGAGTAACTATGCTACTTGCCACGAAGAACCCCATCCCAATCGTCAATCTAACCCATGCCGAAACATATCATATAGTTTAATGCAGAACCCCCTGAAGAAAGAAAAAAAAAACGCCCAACCGATACTGCCTATTTCTTAGGCAAGTCCACAAACACCTTTTTGAAAATATCTCTGCTCTTGTAAAGGTTCAGCAGCCTGAACCTCTCCTTGTCCAAATGCGCCGAATCGCTCGCCTGGCCGCACGGGAAGTGCGCCGCCGGAGCGTCGAACTCCTTCTCCAAGAACCTGATCGCAGGAATGGAGCCGCCCTCGCGGATGTAGAGGGGTTTGCGGCGAGGGGGGCGGGCGGGTTCGGCGTTGGTGGAGAGGGTGGAGAGTTTAGAGGAGAGCTGGGAGGGGAGGTCGGGTGGGGTTGCTGCGATGTCGATGGGGGTGGCGATGCTGCCGTTGGCTAGGACGGAGGAGGTGGTGGGGGAGAGTTTGCTGTTGAAGTAGGATGGTGGGGAAGCGTTCTCGTTGCCAGCGTTGTTTCTGTGTGAGGGGATGCTGACTTTGGGAAGAGCTGAAGAGCGGCGGCGGCGGGATTGATCGATGGGGCCCCATGCTTCCATGATGGCTTCTTCTAACGTTTTGAAGATCTCGTTGGTCCAGTCGCCTAGCCAGGGCTCAGCTTGGTGGTCGACTGTAACAGTGAGCTTGTTGGTAGATTCGAGCTTGTTGAATTGGGTGTGCAGGTATGAAGTCAGGGCTTCAGCTACGACGTTTGCTTCTTGATTCGGCACAAGACGCAGAGACAAGGCGACCTTTGCAAGTCTAGGAATGATGGTGGCGTTGTCCGGTCCTGAAGTCTGGAAGCGATGGATGGTCAAGCTGGCCTCGCGCCATCTACGCATCAAGCTTGAGGCAAGTGCGGTCGGATCGCCGAGTTCTGGGTTGCGTTGTACGAGGGCTGTGGTGATGTCGACATACAACTCGCGCTCGTCGTCAGTGAGCTTAGGAATAGGATCGTAGAATCCCGGAATCATGACTTTGCCGTTCCTGCCGGTAAGCGTGCTCAGAAGCATGACAAGATCTTTGAGTGATTCATCTAGCTGTGCGCTTCCATCGACACCACTGTGAAGATCAGGGTGGCTTGACTCGACTTGAACGGTGGCGTGGATAACACCTCGAAGTCCGTAAGTCAGGCAAGGAATTCGATCATCAAGCCAGTAGCTGTTGGCAAGCAAGATCCAGTCAACCTCGCCAATCTTGTCTTTCGCCGCTCTAACGGCTGCCTCAAAGCCACGAGAACCACATTCTTCTTCACCTTCAATCAGGAAGATAATGTCGGAGTCGAGACCTTGCTCACTGTTCAGCTCAGCGCAGGCGAAGATAGCGGCCATAATGGGACCCTTGTTGTCAGATGTGCCGCGCCCGTACAGGAAGCCATCTATGCCTTCCATTTCGAACGGATCCGAATCCCATTTGCCGTTTTCGTTGTCCGCTGCGACAACATCGTAATGGCCATAGAACAGGATCTTCTTCCTCTTGTGGGATGTGGCCGGGTTGCCTCTGAACTTCGCCAGAATGACAGGGTTGTACGGGTCTTTGGTCGTGAGCATCTCAGTCGTTGCGCCGAAGTTCTTAAAGACGGAGCGCAGGTATGATGCACCGCGACGACAGTCAGCTTGATGACGTGGGTCTGAAGAGACTGTGCGGTAAGACACGAAGCGTCGCAAGTACTCCAGCATCATCTCGTTACTGGTCCTGGAGGCCGCGTACGGTGATGGACTGCAGTCGCTGATATCCCAGATAGCCAGTGTGCTGTCGCTGGCGCCGGTAACGTAGATCGGTCGGCGCTTGTGGAAGGTGAATGCAGATGCAAGAACGCGTCCTTCGTGTGCCTTCAGCCGGCTCTTAAGCTGGTACTGTCGGTCGAATTTGCGAACATATCCTGTAACTGCAGCACTGAAGAGGAAGCCTCCTCCAACACTGATACTGAGAACATCGTCCCTGTGTGCCTTAATGTTGCGCACGAGCTGGTGGGTTTCCAGATCCCAGACGTCGACTTCACCTCCAGAACGTCCAGTGTAAAGGAACGTGCCATCAATCGCCAGCGTCAACACCGAGTGACCCTCCTCTCTGCCATCGTCAAGCTCGTACAATTGTTCAATGGCGCCTCCGTTCTTCTCATCCAATGTCCAGAGCTTCACAATGCCGTCTCCACCGCCAGTAATGAGCACCTCTTGACCAGCAGTCTCCGCAACACCCTCTTTGACAAGTATCATGCAGTTGACATATCCGTAATGCGCAAAGTGCATGACATTCTCTTTCGGGATCTCCAGCGTTTGGCCTCCGACAGCGTGCCTCGGTGTGACGTCTGCATTCGGCGGTCTTGGTGTTTGTCTGCCTCCAGGGCCTTTTGAGTCGAAGAATGGATCATCTCGAAGCGACGGATGAACGATGCGAGTCGTCGGGTCCACCTGATCGGGTCCAACCAAGCTGCACCAGGAGATTGTCGTGTTCTGTGCGCCGAGGTATACAGTCCGTAGTTCTTCTGAGTATGCCACGCAGAAAATATCGCCCACGTCGTACGATGAGTACAAGCATCCCACTCTTGCCAGCGTCTTCGCGCTCCAGACGTTCACGATTCTGTCCCCAGCACTTGAGAACAGAAGCGTGCCATCTTCGCTCAGACACAGCCCCAGCACACTTCCCCTGTGTCCATCAATCACCGCTTTCCTCTCATACGTTTCCAGGCCAAACACCAAGATCTCGCCGGCCTGTGTACCAGCATAAATATAGTCTTCTCCAAGCGCAATGGTCAAAATCGAGCTCGTGTGCTTCAGGCGGTGACTCAAGGTAGGCAAATCGCCTTGCTGGTAGCCGACATCGCGACTGGGCTGGCGCGAGAGGGAGCTGGCCGGGGAGGTGGACGGCTGGTCGTCTGTCTCAGAGAGATTCCCTGCGGGTTGCGGACGCGGCGTTAGCGATTGCTGCTGACGGAGAGCGTCGAGCCTGGACATCGACAGCAGCGAGCTTCCGCACCAGCTTGAGCTGGTTGTTGGTGGGAAGGAGGACGACGAGGGTGGTGTTGCTTCGAAGGGAAACACTGGAGCTTTGGTTTTAATATAAGCTCTAGCACAATGATTAAATTGTTTCAACGAATTCCCATAGCGGTCAAGGGTGCATGTACAACAAACAGCAGCAGCACATCCCTTCGTCCTATCTCGGAGCAGGCTTCAAGGGTATGATGTCGCGTGTGCATGCCAAGGCGGGGAATGTTTTCTGGGGTAAAAGGGCGAGGCAGTGATAAGGCTGAGAGAGGAGAGGAATAGCCCATGATTTGGGTTTGGCTGCTTACTTACATTCCAAAGTCGAGACGGAAAAGGCTGAGCCTCGTCGAAAGCTGCCCGGAGGCCAATCCTCGCCGCAATCGCTGCGTGGGATTGCCAGCATTGTCGAGCCCATGGGGTGCGTATGGGAAAGTTACTTTGGAGGATTGGGATTCCCTGTGAATGGCTATATTTGCTGCCTCCTGGCAATGGCGCCATCGCTCGCAATCGACGCTGAGGCCATGGACACTCCTATTTGTGGAAGGTCTGTTTCACGGCTTTGGTGTTGATAGCAAAGCGGTGTACAGCTCGTGTTGCATATTGGATGATGGACGAAACACAGCATGCAGGTTATCTTGACAAATTTGTAATACAGTAGTCGTTCCACTCATCATTCATCACTCACTCGGACACTCATCATCGTTGTACAATACTCCTCGTCCCTCCAATCCTATGTCAACTTCACCTAGGCCTTTGCCTCCGGGTCACCCTTGTTGAACTTGATGCTCACTGAGTTAACACAGTGCCTCTCGTCCGTCGGCGTAGGGTAGCCCTCTCCCTTGAACACATGTCCCAAATGTCCTCCGCAGTTGCTGCACACGATCTCTGTCCTCTCCATGCCGAATGTGCGGTCGGTGTGTCTAGTCACCGCTCCAGGGACGGCATCAAAGAACGCAGGCCAGCCACAGCCGGACTTGAACTTGTGCTGAGCAGTGTAGATGGGCGCATCGCAGCCAGCGCAAGCGTAGGAACCGGAAGTCGGTGCGTGCTTGTCGTACTCGCCCGAGAAGGGCGCTTCGGTGCCCTTTTCACGTAGGACGCGGAATTGCTCTGTTGTATGAGTGTCAGCTTTGGCCCTTTTGATTGGAACAACGACTTCGTCGAGACTTGTCACCACACACCCTTGTTCAATTGCATCCTCCACTCATCGTCGCTCTTCTGCACGGGGTGTGACATATTTCTAGATTCGGCGGTGTGAAAGAAGCTTCCTATGAAAGGAATAGCGGGCATAGAACTGCGCAGGGCGATTCCTGGCCTGGCAGCGGAGATTGAGAACGGCGATGGAGCTGTTCGGTGGAAGGTGGCGTTGCTGAAAGCGTAGAATGTGCGGACGAAGTTGGGAAGAGATGGGATACGCATGGAGAGATATACTCAGAAGTATGGCAGTGAGAGGTAGGATTAATGTAAGACGACTATCTTTATTCACGTTGATTACTGCTCCGCCGCCGCCACCGTTGAAAGGTCCGAGGAGCTCCAGAGCTGTCCTTGCATACGTCATCGATTTGCGCGGGAGCGACGGGAAAGCGCGTGCGCGACCTTCGCTAGACCTCACTTCCATTCTTCACCGCGCGTATACTTTACGATCCTGCGGTCGCATACAATATCTCAACCCTGATAGGTGGCATCAATGCTACGATTCCAGCCTAATCGTGTTGTGGACTGGATATCTCCCACCATGCCAACGCCTTTTGCAGGTAACGTACACTGATGTCCATTTGTCTAAGTGCAAAGACACGATGGAGCTTAAGACCTATGTGTATTTGGTACCATTCAACCACCCAAGACTATCGCAGCAGCAGTAGTTACTCATATACAGCCATGATCGTAAACACATGGACCGGATTTTCAGAACGATATGCACCTTCGATGAATGAATTTCTGGACTTCGGTATGGCTTTCCTCCTGGGGCTCCTGTAATGTAAACAATTAAACCGATGCGAAACTCCAACTCCGAAAGCACGTCCTCCACGCTCAGTGCTGGACCGTGAGGTCCAGCAGCTATACGAGCCTCCCACTTCCGTCCGCCTCCTCCACACTCAGCGCTAGACCTCGCGGTTCAGCGACTATGCGAGCCTCCCATCTTCTCCGCCTCCTCCACACTCAGTGCTAGACCGTGAGGTCCAGCAGCTCGGGACCTTTATCAAATACCATACTATATACGCGGTTGATCCAGCTTCCCTCGGTACTGGAGTCTGAACCTTGCCTGGCGGCCCTTGCCTGCTGCCTTTTGCCGCTCTGCGACACATTGTCGATTCACTTGTGGACCCGCTGCTTCCTCTTTGCCGCCATCGGGTATCCGAACAACTTCAGCGTAGCATTACTGTATCCGTCGCTCTCGTGGTCTCGAAAGTTCGAAGATTGGTCGCTCTCACTTGTCGCGCGCGCGTTCTGGGCACGGCGTAAGACTGATCGATACTCGAGCTCCGCATCTCGCACTTCCTGAGTTCCACGCTTCATCCTACGGAAACGAGCCTCACCCTGGCCTGTCGAGTTAAGTGAACCTGCATTCGAGACAGGCGCCCGCCTGCCGTCATCTAGCCTACGCCGGCAGTCCTTGAGCCACCTTCTTGCGGCTTTGACGTCGAACAAAAGCTTTCCAGCACGGCGATGCGGCCGCACGCCACTGTTTGCTCTATTGTCCGCGCCACGGCCATCTGGATGGAGCTCTTCTTGTTCGTCGGGTGTGTCCCATAGGCGCCAACGTAGTTTGCTTTTGTCGATGTCAGTTTCTGCGTGCAAGAATCTAGCTGCTATGAAAGCATCTTCCGCTACCTCGTGGAGTTTGGCCTCTTCCTTGTATTGCGCGGCTTTGGCTTCCTTCAATGAAACATTGAGGCGGCTCAAAGTGGCAGAGAGACCGCCAAGTGCACTGATCCGCGCATTCGCGATGGCCACGGGATCGTCGAAGGTGGCAGTTTGTAGCGCGTCGGCGGCCTGTCAACTTTTCGACATACTGCGCCCAACATTCGACTTTCCACTTCCTGGAAGAACTTTCGCTGCTCCTGTTCAGCTTCATGCATGTCGAGCTCGAAGTCCCTGCACCTTGTGTATGCTTCATAACATCGGCGGAATGCTGTCCAGGATTCAGCCGGCAAGCATTGCAGTTCAGCATCCCTTGGACTGACGTCTATGAAGTCGTAGAGCCGATTGTTGTGGTCAGCGTGTTTGATGCGCAGGTCCTGTATGGGCACTCTCAATCTGGAGATCACGCTTTCGCATTCCTCAAGCTTTTGCAGCTTTGCGGCCTATTGATCACGCAGTCTCGCCACGCCTTCCTCAGTGCCGTCCGCATCTCTCTTCTCGTCTTCGAGCCGGTCTTTCAGTTCAATGACTCCATCTCGTCCATACTCTAAAAAATCAGCGCGGTTGACCCATTTGTTGTGCTCATCTACTAGGCGCCGTACAATTCGGTGAGAGCTCAAATTAGACACCACAACTTCAAGGAAGGCATGCGTACAACTCGATGGAACACCCGCGCCCCCGTTGTTCGAGATATGACTCCCTCGAGTGCTATCTGATGGAGCACCTTCAGCGAAAGCTGGATCCGAACTTCCTAGAATGCCGGATTGCGCAACCACCGGATCCACACCCGGATGAGGTTCATGTCGAAGGTACTGTCCTCCAGTTCTTGAGTCTAGCAGATCTGCTGGCCTTCCTGCGATTCGATCGGATTTGCGACCGCCTTTCGGCGCCCGATACTTGGTCTGAAGTCTTTCGGCAGCGTACTGACTCTCCATCCGCACTTTCTTCCTGGGTATGCTTTCATTGACGTCCTCGATGTTCCTTTTTAAGCGAGCCGCCGTCTTCTGTTTCTGAGCCTGCATGACTGCTTTCTGACTGAATGCTCTAGGATGTAGTCATTGAGTGGAGCAATTGCGGCGAGCTCGTGCGTTTGGAGCCAAGTTGCCTACTCGTTTGTGTATGGCCGAAGCAATAGCAGTAAATGTAAGCAAGGAAGAAGCTTTCTACAAGATGCAAAAACGTTTGCAAGGTGTCTCACAAACAAAGGAAAACAAAATTTGTGAACAAAGCCTTGGAGATTCTCGGCTAGCTTTGTGGCATTCCGCATGCGAGAGGACGACCTCGTTTCACTGCTTGTCGATATACGTGTTGAGTTGCACTTGGGTCTCGTCGCATCCTGCTCGCCTACGCCGAAAGTGCCTCATCAACTCCGATCAACAGATGCCTGCTCAAGCTTGCGACTATGCGTGCGAATCATGTCCGAATCGCGCATATGGTATCTTAGAAGCCACCAGGCGGTACTGTGCTTCGCCCTTGCATCATCTCTTTCCACACAGCAGTGTTCATCTGCTTATTGGCGTAGTCATTGATGCGAGCCGGTATCAGCTCCCCGCGGCCAGCGTCTTTAAGCCTTGCAACGAAAATGGTGACGTGAGCATCCAGAGCAGTCGGATGCGTCGTATTAATGATCCAGTCTGTTTGGGACACTTTCAACTTCTCATCGATCTCGCTCAGGAAATCGCTGATTTTCACGATTGCGCGCTCGGCGCTTTCTCGTTTCAAAGAAGGTATTTCCTTGCCACAATACTGCAGGCGACGGTCAATACTTGAACCAGTATTGCGGGAAGTCACTCACTGATCAATCTTGCGATCCAGCGCTTGTCGATGCCTATCGCTCGTGTTCGTATGGTTTCTGCGTTCTAGCAAGGTTGCGATGGTTCCGCAAGGGAGCATATATTTTCCGGTAAAGGTCAGCGAGTAGAAGTCAATCTCATGCAATTTGGCGAGCAGCCGATGAATCTCGTCGACATGGTCCTTCGACATCAACTGAGGATAGTACTTCGCGATCTCGAATGTGATGGCTCGACTATCGGGGAGGATGGAGCCATCTTGCTTCGAGATAAGTACGGGTACTTCTCCGCTGGGGTTGATGTCGCAGATGAATTTCTCTTCTAGCTGGTCGAAGCTGGGTGGCCGTAGATCGACATGCTGTTTTTCCAGTCTAATCTCAATGCCATGACCTGCTGCCGGGCCACGAAGTGCGTATGTGTAGCGGACTAATAGAGATTGTATCGAGTACTGGAAGTGGTAAAGGATGTGGGTGGAAGGTGCGGTGGCCATTGTGCAGAGAGCGATAAGCGCTTCGCAAAAAGCTCGCGTGGCTGACACCTACATATAACAAGAATTTGGAGAGATGACAGCAGTTTTGTGAGCAGATAAGTTTGCTTCTACGCCCTGTCAGATTCATGCCTCTGCTACTAAGGATTCTTTCAGCCTCACAATAACCAAGATCCTCAAAGCCTAACCTGCAGTCTCACTCATTAAAGTTCAGAGTCGCATCGCATCATTCTGTCATGTAACAGCACAGTGCTGAGTAATGTACAAAGGTGCATGCAGTATTGCGACGACGTCGGCCATAGTCCCTGCTGTTCGATGAAGATGGGCTGTCGCCGCTATCACTGTGCTGGCATATTCGTTTACAAAGCGTTCGAATTCGTCTGAGCACGAAGCAATGCTACCCAAGCAATGCTCTCTGTACGCTACGCGGCACCTACCGGGTTCCGGAAGCACATGGATTCGTATTCAAGCCGCAGTAGATCAGGGTGTCTGGGTGGCACATCCGGCTACACTACCGACAAGTGCGAATGTTAATGACCATGTGTCCATGGCGACACATGTTCCGAGGCAATTGAAACGCAGTGCTGTACCACAGCATTCATAGAGACCGGTCATGCGTTATATCATGTCGTACAAAGAGCTTTGAACCTCATATCGTGTAATATCCCCTCGCGATAGCGTTTTAGAACTTGTTTGCATCCTTCTAAAGGACTATGTTTCAATCCACTTCTACCATCTGTCTGCTTATTCGGGAATCGGACGTGCCGACTCTACACTATTGCATAAACACAGCAGAATCATGATTGCGACCTGCGGTTTTGATGACCTGGGCAGATCAAGAGCCGCTGCGCCAGATTTTGATTGCCGAATTGACGTACAGAATGGCATTTGGGGTTTATGTCCTCGTACGGTCATCGACGCCTGGGACTGCGGCATCCCAGGGTACTGTATCGACCAGCATGACTGTACAGATGGATGCGGCCCACTGAAAGACAGGTCCGACATCACAACATTCACCTGGTGAGCTTCACATAATACCTCGAGCGATTGTTGAGCCACTGCTAATCTTTGAACGCGGTACCAGTGAGAGCACATTGTTCTGCTCAGAGTGTATTTCAGACAATGACTTCGGTCGCTCGTACTATGCAATAGGCTGCGGCCAGGTGGCTACTCGAGATACCATTCATGCACACCCGCCCTCCATATCAGCAACTACAACTTCGTCAGCCTCTGTCCAGCCAACAAGCTCGTCCACGACTACGCCAATGGTGTCAGATCCGGATGAAACGTCGTCAAGCGATACCTCACAAACCGTGTCCACTAAACCCCCTCCCAGCACATCGACAATTATAGTCACAAGCACATCCGTGCCTTTCGGGCCCATCATCGGTGGCGCTTTGGGCGGTGTCAGCGTGATCTGCTTGACGGTGCTCGCCATCTTCCTACTTCTGCATCGGAAACGCCGCGCATCTTCGAGGCACACATCTTCACCTCTCCGACGCTCTTCATCCTGTAAGAAGCATGACACCCGCGAGGAGCCATCGGAGGCGTATGGACATGTCAGTCATAGCACCCTTTGCGAGCCGAACGTACGGAGGGAACCGGTGGAGTTGCAATGAGTAAATGGCAGACAAAAGGATCTACATTGTGTATCATGCGTGGAAGATGGGCTCCTCCGTTGACCAAAGTAGGATGTGTCGCTGTGGCTCTCGACGAAGGCCGGATAACCCTTCTTCCCCAGTCTTCCGCGGCATCCTTTCGTCCCGTTGTTGTGGGTGACGTCGGCACATGTGCGCCAATGTACATTCCGCCGTCGAGATTCCGAATGTTCTTCCTTTTACTGTACTCTCAATCAGACCCGAATCATACTTGATGATACCTGTCCATAATCGATTAAATTTTCGCCGGAGACAGTCTTTGGCTCGGATAACGATCCACAGATGACAGGCCCGCAATACCCAGTTGCACGCGCATTGATACGCGTCGCTCGGATATCTCGGAGACAGGTGAGCTACATACTTCAGCTAGCCTACGCCTCTTGCCAAATGTCTCGCAAACAAGCTACCGGCGAACGAGGTTGGCCGTTGTACCTGATGCTTCTCTGACACAACCGCCACTGCGGATTGGCTACAACTGAGCCATGTCGAATACACGCAGGAGCAGCAGCCAATGCATGACGACACCCACGTGTCTCCGTCTCAGAATATGTATACCTCGTGCGTAGTCGCGTGTCTGTCTGCCTCCTTTTCCTCGAGCAACTATGTGGCGCCCAAGGATATGGTTGTTGCATTACGTGGTCGCATTGAGAGTGGCAGCACAGCAGAGTACAGATTCTTCTTCCTCTAGCACTGGATCGACGGCCTCTTCCACTTCCAGCTCCAGCTTCAGTACACAGTCGAGTTCGGAGGGCTCATCTTTCACCTACACCAACTCATTGTCCCTGATCGAATCGACTGTCCCCGAATCTTTTACAGGGTCACAGTATACATATGCCACGTACAACGGACAAAGCGAAGTCAACGCAACGAGCACACTAAGCTCAGACATTACTGCCGGCATCTCTGGTACGCAGAGTATCCAAACAACACGCCACCAGAATGTGACACAAATCACTGGAGAGCGCAGCCACACAGCATCATCAACAACAAGCAGCGCTCCCCTTGCGACAAACACGGTGCCTTGCAACAACTACCCAGAGTTCTGCAGCAGGAAGTACAGCAATATCACAGAAGTCTGCGCGCACAACTCTGCGTTCTCTATCAAGGACAATGCAGCGAGCAATCAACGCTTGAGTATCGTCGACCAACTCGATGATGGGATTCGGATGAGTATGCTTGCCCAGCCCGCTTCCCGCCACAAAACCACTGACCTTTAGTAGTCCAAGGAGAAGTACACTGGGTCAACAACACCATGTATTCCTGCCACACCTCCTGCGACCTGCTCAACGCCGGTACCTACCAATCCGAGCTCGGAATCGTCGCCGGCTGGCTGAGAGACCACCCTTACGACGTAATCACCATCCTAATCGTCAACTCCGACCTAACAACAGTCGAGAACTTCGTCCCTGCAATCCAAAACTCCGGCATCGCCGAATACCTCTACACCCCAAAATACGTCCCGCAGCATAAAGACCAATGGCCTACCCTTAGCGAGATGATCCTAAGCAACGAGCGTGCAGTCGTGTTTATGGACTACAACGCCAATCAGACCGCAGTGCCATACATTCTAGACGAGTTCACTCACATGTGGGAAACACCGTTTTCTCCTCAAGACCCAGCGTTTCCGTGCACGATACAACGGCCACCTGGGCTCGACCCTAAAGACGCCCGCGAGAATTACATGTACCTGGCGAACCACAATCTCAACCTCGCAGTTGATGTCAGCGCTATCCTCGGCAACGGCGGCAGTCAGACGATCCTCATCCCGAACACAGCCGATATCAATAGTACTAACGGAGAATATGACACGTTTGGCCAGCTTGAGGAGATGACTTCTAATTGCTCAGGTATGTGGATAAAAAGCTGTCTTCATAATCCCATGCGCACTTGGCAGAAGAATTGCGCTCCCGCGGACAGATACTAATTGGCCTCTCGCAGCCACCTGGGACGCTCCGCCCAACTTCCTCCTAGTCGACTACTACAACTACGGCGATCCAAAACCAGGCTCCGTATTTGAAGTCGCCGCGCGCTGGAACAACGTCACCTACAACCGCCCTTGCTGCGGCTCCGAAGCGAATGCGGGCGCCGTCTCTCGCGCAAGTCTGATAGGGGTTCTTGCAGCGACGGTACTGGTAGCCGTCTTCCTGCAGCAGCAATCGTAGCAAAAGAATGGGTGGACTTGTGAATACTTTTTAGACACACATGAAAGCGAACCCATTTCGTATATTTTGATTGGGTAATCTGCTCTTCTATTGGACTATTGCGCACACAACGTGCGCGAAAACGATCCGGTTCAGAAATGTGATGTGCTGACGAGCAGAGGCTGAATCATCAGGGAGCCATCCCGACAGAAACCCAAGCGGCGTACAGCAGGCGCTCAAAGGTCTCCGCGAACGACCCCATTTGTCTCACCAAGTTGTAATTATGTATCGCGTTGAATATTGAGGAAAGGTTTGGTAGATTCTCAATCAGTGTTCAATGTCCGTGATGCTGTTATCTGATCGTCCTCCGCAGTGACGCAATCTCCTCATCCCAAAAAGGAAATCTTCGGACTTCAAACCGGTTTTTGTGAAGGCAGGGATGTGTGAGGCTGAAGCAGCAGAAAGAGGCGTATAACAGCGCTCTTCAGCCACAGCAAGTCTTCCATAGAGTCTCATATCTAGCATTGCAACTACTTCCAGGGTCGCTAACTTCTACCCTTGGTCGCCAGTTTCTCTAGTTTCTCAACTGCCAAACTTTGACAGCCATGTCCTCCTCCGCCGTCTCCAAGAAGTCTTCCGAAGAGGTCGCGCCGTCTACGCGATCAGGAACGATTGACAGCCGTGAGCACACGACTAAAGCTAGTGCTAGTGTATGTGCCTACTTGGAACCTTGTATGAAAGACCCTCACATGCTGACTTGCCACGCGCACCATGAAGGCCGGCCTCAACCTTAACATCTTCGGCGCCGTGGCCGGCGTGTTCTCAGGGAAATCCAAGAAGGAAACCGCAGCAGATGGCAGTTCTGTTGAACACAGAGATGATAAGGCGGCCGTGAAAGGTTGGCTAAATTCCTAGGCAATGCGTGCTTTGCGACACTAATTGCTGACCTCCCGTACAGGAGCTGGCGCGGGTAACTTGAGCGCCGTCGGCGCTGCTGATTTCGAAGAGACCAAAAAGTCTGATGAGGCAGCGTGGAGAGAACCAGGAAAGATCAATCACATCTGATGATCCCGATTTGTTGGTCATTGTTTGTTGGCGTTTGGCTGATGTTGTTTTCGTAGTGTATGCCTTTCTCGCGCGATTTGGTCGAATCACGCTCGTAGAATAGGCACTGCTGTAATTGCATTTCAAGTCTCCTCATCGTCGTCCAGGTTTGCCGCCTGTAGTGCTTCCCAAGCAGCCTTCTGCCTTTGTTTCTCCTGGTTGCTTGCATCCTTGTCCGCATTCTTCTCTGCGAGCTCGTGTCCATTCGCCAGCGCTTCTGCTTGTGCCTCTCCCGTCTCTCGCAATTGCTTGAACGCGCCCTCCATCTTCTCTCCCGCCTCTCCGATAGCCCTGATCTCTCCTCTCAATTTCTCAATCCTCTCCTCCAGCATGAGGATGAGCGTCTCGCGCGCCTGGTGTGGTCGGTACTGGTTGATCAAGTCATGCATATTTGTGACAATTGTCTTCAAGTCCGTGACGCTGTCCAAGTATACGGTGGGGTCCTCGCTCAAAGCGCCAGTCAATGCGAGGAAAGTCGTGAGGAGCGAGCGTGCCATGGTAAGCAAGTGTGGCTGTGGGTTCAGCTTTACTGAAGGGTCGGATGGGTATAGAATGTCAATGCCAGCATCTTCCAAAGAAGGGTCGGGAGCGTGGAGGTCATGTTGTGCGCCAAAAGTGCGCCATTTGCCGTCTGCTGGAGGCGGAGGTGGGACCAGGTAGCGAAGGTCAGCGGGGAGAGCTGTGATGTCGAGGTCTTTTGTCGAGGTCTCTTCGTTATCGGTGCCTTGTGAGCCAGTCTTTTCTTTTCGTGTCTGGCGCAGTTGCGCAATGTTGTCCTTGGAGAAGTGCTTATAGAATGGCGGAGGAATGGGGAAATTGGCCTTGGTGTGCGGTTTTTCGGCCATGATGGGCGGCCGAGTCGAGGTGTAGCGAGAGACTTACTCGAGCCCGCGCTCACGAGGAGAAGCAAAAGTGTGTTGTTGTATGGAAGCGGTAGAGGGAATGTCCAAAGTCCTCAATTGCGGCGGATGTTGTGCATGGGTCAAGCTTCAGCCAAAGCTGGGGAAGGATCCACCAAGGTGCTCGTCACTGCTCCTTACAGCCTACATATTCACGACATTTCACTTACATCGCGTGACCACACTTTCCACACCAACACCGCCCTTCTCCATCTATCATCATGCCTGGCTCTGAGAGCCACCATGACCCACGGAGGATGCGCTCTTCATCGCCCACCCAGAGCGGGCTCTTGGAAACGGCACAGCGCTTCTACTCCAAGAGCTATGCAGGAGACTACATTGGCTTTGTGATACTGCTCTTGACACTGGCCTTCTTCGAGTTCTCCGATCCCTTCCACCAGATGTTTACAATCGACGATCCTCGCATTCAACATCCTCACGCCGAGATTGAGCGCACGCCAGTCCGTACGTCCAAAGCACCTCGCCTCCTTCTACAAACCAAAACCACATCACTAACTCTCCCTCCACAGCAATGCTCTTCCTCTACGCTCTCGGCATTCCCGCCCTAATCCTCCTCCTAACCTCCCTCATCCTCCCCAACCGCTCCGCGCACAAGACCCACGTCGTCCTCCTGGGCCTCTGCCTCTCCCTCCTCACCACCTCCTTCCTAACCGACATCTTCAAAAACGCCATCGGCCGCCCACGCCCGGACCTAATCGCGCGCTGCAAACCCGACCCTTCCACGCCCCACAACACCCTCGTCACCATCGCCGTCTGCACCGAAGCCGACGGCCACCTGCTGCAAGACGGCTGGCGCTCGTACCCCAGCGGCCACAGCTCGTTTGCGTTTGCGGGCCTGGGCTGGCTGAGCTTGTTCCTCGCTAGCCAGACGCATTGTCTTCGTCCAAGAGCGTCGCATATCACTGTGCTGCTGTGCTTGGCGCCGCTGGTCGGCGCGGCGTTGATTGCGATTAGTCGGTTGGAGGATTACAGGCATGATGTGTTCGACGTTGTTAGCGGGAGTGTGCTGGGCGCGGTGGTCACGACTTTCAACTGGAGGCGCTACTTCCCCAGTTTGTGGGCGAGCGATTGCGACGAGCCGTATGAGCCTTTGGAGACTGGGAGGAGAGGCAGCGGGACTACGAAGAGGGTGAGGGACGAGGAGGAAGGATATGGTGCTGTTTCTGAGAGCGAGAGATTTGATATTGGGGCTGATGGGGAGGATTACAGGGGCAGCTCGCGATAGTGTGGTTGGTTGTCGATATGTAATTCTAGCATGGCGACTTCTTTGGACGTTCATCCTGAATGCATCGTCTACGGTGCCTTGTGTCCTCAGCATGCGTTCCGAGGCAATGCCAGTGCTGTCTCCGATCGTTCTAAAAGATCAAGCGTCTACAGTGGTCAGGACGATTGACGGTCACCTGCGTACACACAGCGTCACATACGGTCAAACATTAGCAATCTCGGGCCCGCGAGAAGTTCAGACACCGGTAACATCTTCTCAGCATTCAGCCTGCTCCTTCTAATGTCCACAATCTTCGGTTCCAAGTATCATGAATGTCAAAAGATTATTCCGTCTCATCAAATTGTGTTGTCTCACAGGTGAATGAAGGCAGTCATGACGAAATGGAGGATGCCATTTGGAACAGACCGCCTAAAAGGCGATTCAGCGCATAGTTGGTTGGGCAGTGCTCCCTCTCAAACACCATCAGCGCGTCACCTGCGGCGTGGTCTTGAACTTTCAATTGACATGCAGAGTAACCACAACATCAAGGACTTGTCCAAGCCTCAAGCCCTGACAGTGAAGAACAAGTCGCTTAGGAAGACACGAAGAAGTGTACGAGTCCTACGCTCTGTCCGACACCTTGGCATGCCATAGCCACCACACGCCAAGGTCAAACCAGGCCAGGATGGACTGTCAACTCATCCAGATTGCCAGATTTGAGGCACGGCAAGGTGATGATAAGGATGAATTTCCCCACGGGGCATCAATATCGACAATTTGCCGTTTCAGTCCTCATGACCCACCGATCCGGAGAATTCCATGCCCCTGTGTGAGGCGCGGCACCTTTCCTTCCCGTTCATCCTTTCATCCTGTGAAGGTTGGATCCACGCCGCATATCGTTCCTCCACCGGCGATGCTACTGTTTCGCGACAGAGATCGTTGTTCTAGCGTTCCAACTGCCGTTGCGAAGATACAACCGCTCGGAATGGCGCAGAGTCTTGATTAGGTTCAACGCATATCCGTTATCCTTCAAGCACGTCTTGATGACCGGCAGATTGTCTGACGCCTTCACGCGCATGCATGGCAGGCTGAAGAGAAACAGGATATTAGCGCCTTGGAACATCTTGAGGCTCTAACGTCGACGGGCCACGGAACACCAAGCAGCGCAACTCTTCTCGCCTTATCGTTCCTGTTGCAGCGGCGCTGTTTCGAGAAATCTTCCAGCGAACAGACAAACGTCCCTTGGTGTCTAGTCTAGGCCCGCCAAGCCCTTGGGTTGCTTGGGCCTCAAACGACGTCGACTTTGACTTCATCCAGCATCTGCATAGCCTCACCACATATTGCAAGGTTTAGGGCTGGCGTCGCGTCGTCCAAGGCCAAAGTTGTCAGACAGATGACTGCCATCCACTGTGAGTCTTGGACATTTTGCGTCTATAGGCGACGCTCTCCCAATGGCCTTTATTCGGACGCCACATCGCTCGTTCGAGGGAGAAAAAGGTTCGGCGCCGAAACGAACGAGCCTGTCGGGCTAGAGCACCATGCAGTCCTGGGCAACTAATTGTCGTCCTTTCACGGGCCACGGGAACATCGTCGGTCTGAGGCGCCAAGAACTTTTTCTCCATTGGCATCTCTCTCTACACTGACTGGTATGCGATGGTGAAGTCGGCGAACGCCATGAAGGCGCAGTCGACATCTCCTCTTCTATGAAATCTGGCTTGGCAGGAACGTGGCGTCAAGGCGACAATAACCTCTGTCCGACTCGCGGATCGCAGCATCATTGCGTTCAAGGCCCATTGCCCTCGAATGGGGTAGATGAGGTATGATTTCCTCATGAGCCACTGGAAGGTATAAGTACTCGTCATCATCATCTCCCTGATCTCTTTCCATCTCAGCATCACAGTCCACATTCACAGCACAGACATCTCACCACAGAGACTCTAGCCAACACGATGTCTACCAAACTGATCAGCATGGCTGCACTCTTCGGAGTCGTGGCGTTCGCCTGTCCCGGCCTTGACGGCTCTCACCACCAAAAGAGAGCCGACGGCGCGATTTGTATGTTCATCATCCACCAATCCTTCAATCCTCACCATAACCTCTAACAACCCCCCACAGCATGGTCCTACGACGAATCCCAAGACTGGGGCATGCTCTCCCCCGACTACGAGCTCTGCCAAACCGGCACCCAACAAGCCCCCATCCCCCTCAACTTCCAACAAGGCCTCAGCACCGCACACCTCCCGCGCTTCAACTACACCGGCGACATCCCCGGCAGTTTCTACAACTGGGGCTACGGCCCCGCCTTCAGCCTAACCAAAGCGCCCTGCACCACCGGCTCGACCGCCTCCGACTGCCCCGTCGACCTGAACGCACCGCACTTCACCTTCGACGAGAATGGCGTCGACGAGACCGTCTACCTCGTCTCCTGGCACGTCCACACCCCCGCCGACCACTCGGTCCAAGGCGACCGCAGCAAAGCCGAACTCCACCTCGTGCACGTCGACAAGAACGGCCGCGAGCGCGCCGTCCTCGCCATCCGCATCGACCCCGGCGTCAGCAGCTACAGCTCCTTCTTCTCGCAAGCGCCGTTCGCCAGCTCCAACGGCACGTCCACCATCACCGGCGGCACCAACGGCACCGCATCCTTGTCTGCCGCAGACCAGCGCTTCCCAAACTACAACAACGAGGCTGTTCGTTTGAATGGAACTTCGACTCCGGCCCAGGCGCTGAGGGAGGTTGGTGATTTCAAGGAGATGTGGACTTACCGCGGCAGCTTGACTAGCCCGCCTTGCCGCGAGGGCATTAGGTTCTTCATCGCGCGCAACATTCTGTTCGTCAGCAATGCGCAGATGCAGGACATTCTGCGGGTTAGCACTTACAGCGCCAGAGCTGAGCAGGAGGTCTGGATGCACGAGATTAACGTTTAGAGGGGGTTTTCTTTTTGGAGCCAGGTGGGAGTTGTTGGGTCAGTCGCAGTCTGGTGGGTTGGTTGAGAGCCGAATCAGTCGGAGTCAGTATCAGTTGGAGTGAGGTTGATCGGAGTCAAAGTCATTTGGAGTTGGGTCAGAGCTGGAGTCAGGGTGGTCGATGTCGGCGCTGGGGATTTAGCGAAGGCGCGTGGCGTGCAGGTGGAAGTTGGGAGTTGATGGTGCTTTTGTTCACAGTTTACATGCATGTACAAATACAAGCTGTCTTTGCCCGTTATCAAACACAAAAACCCATGTGCACCGATTCAGATGAACTTCTTGGTCGCGAAGCCACAGACCGGAAGACCACGGTTTCGACAAAAGCGGCGTTTGTGGCGAATCATCGAGCGCCACCACAACTGTTCGAGAGCGCACCGATATTGGATGAGGTCCCGATGTAAGTACACAGAACCGAAGAAAGAAGAAAGTGGTAGGAAATTCAAGCGAAAGGGTATATATAATCTCGTCCGTACGAAATCCAAGAAAGTCTATGTCCAAAAAGCCATCACCGACACCAAAATCGTGCCTGCGGGGGAATATCATTATGTACACCATCAACAATTTGCAACAACTCAACGCAGATCAAATCATCTCTCTGAAAGGCCCTCTACCAGTGCCATCTCTCGGGCTCGTATCAGTATCAGTCGGCATTTCGTGAACGGGCTGCGGTTGCGGTGGCTGTGGCGGCGGCGAAGCCTGTCTCGAGACGTCTGATGTGTGCGAGTATCTTCTATTCGTTAGCAAGCGGTTCCCGTTCAGCGTCTGTAGTTCATCGCGAAGCACGTACCTCATCTGCATATTCTGCACCGAAGGCCGACCATCTTGGTAAGAAAACCCAGTGAACGTATCTGAATGTCTCATCTCGGGACTCATCGCTGGGGTCGGGATGTGTCCGTAGCCGCCGATCATGTTTCCATCTGCTTCTGTCAAGCTGGGCGGCTTGCCTTCGGTTGCGTAGTGGGGAGTGACTTGTGCGTAGGGCGGTAGGACGCTCGTGTGCCTGCTGTCCATGCCACCGTAACCGTAATTGGGGTCGACGTTGGGCGCGTTGCCTGGGTTCCCTGGGTTGCCCGCAGCTGGTGTTCTGGAGTGGCGGAGTTGTTCTGAAAGGGTCTTGCTGCGACCGAAGAAGTCTATTCAACAGTCAGTCTTTGATCTTAGTGCAAGTTGTAGCGCGACAAAGCGGTTGCTTGTCCAACGCAAGTGCATGGCAGTGACGCCCGCAGTACACTGGGAACTAGCAATTGCAAGGATTCATTTCGATGCTTCGATACGAACGAAAGTTGCAATGACTTACTAAAAAGAGGTCAGCACACAACATCACAACGACGGGAATATATCAATCAGACTTACCAGAAAAGACCACCAGCAAGAGCTAAAAGCGCTGCGCCACCAACAGCTATTCCCACAATGGATCCAGTAGACAGGCCAGAACTTCCACTATCTTTCGAGGTGCTTGACTCTGTGGCGTCACTAGCCGCAGCGGTCGAGGTCGAGCTGGAAGTCGATTCGGTGCTCGTCGCAGTGGCCGTAGCAGTTTCGGCGAAGTTCTGCATGGATGTCTTTACGTCTGCCGGAAGTGGTTGACCTGGTGTAAGGGCGTATGCTGCTTCCTAATTAGATTGAAACATATGTCAGTGGATCTTCTCGCATGCTGAAGGTTGCAATATGCTACTATCTTACTCTTGCAAGCTTAAGTTGTGTGGCGATGGGGTGCTCTGCATCAGCATTGATTGCGCCCAGCATACCCCATCTGACGCAACTACCAGGAGCACCGCAATAGAAGAATGTCGGGTCGGTTGTGTTGATGGTCAAGTTCCAGGTTGGGAGCTACGAAGCACGTCAGTCTCTATGCGACCTTAGAGATGCCATCGTCGTTGCTTACATTGCCTGATTCAACATCATGCTCGTCCGGCGACTGGACGCCACTGTAAAAGCCTCCGTTTTCGTTGCCGTCCAGATCTTCATAAGGAATGCAAGGATATCCGTACTCGGCGCGAATAACCGAATGATTGCCCGGCCAGAACTTGAAGCTGACAATGTCACCCGGCAGGGCGTTGATACTGTTCGGCGTGAAGTAGTGAGTCGTGTTACTGACCAAGATGGTATGTATCGTGATCTCGTCCTGGGTTGATGTGGGTGTGGTCGAATTGATAGCTTCCGTCGCGCCTTGGACCTCTTGCGCACGCGCGAAAGTTGCAAAAGCAGCCAGGCAAAGTGCTGGCAGCCACGCGCACCGGATGACAGGCATCTTGAGTCACGTTCGATGAGGTCGATGGTCCAGGTGTAACAGAGATCTGAGAGAGCTTTGTCAAGGATTTGCAGTCCCGGCGCTTGGAAAAGCCTGGGTTGGTAGTACCTCGTCACGATTAAAGGAATAGATGAAAGAGAAAAGACGGGGTGTGCAGGAGAGACATGTGGCGGTCGGGGTCGGGTAGCAGCAGTACAGTAGTAAGATACTAAGAGAGAATGAAAGGGCACCGTGGGCCCGGCTTACAATCCTACCGTATGGCTATAATAAGCATGGAAGGCTCCAAGAAGGGATATCCATCGCTGAGCTAAGGCACGCATCCATGTCGTCGTCTCCGGCGACGGCAAGAGGGGGACGTGTTGGCGTGACCAAGGGCTGATTGACGGACAATGGGACCCAGGAATCTTGCGAGGCTGGCTATTGGGCGGCTGTGCAGATGTAGGAGGAGAAGACGGTCAGCTCACCAGCGCAGCGCAGCACGCGGATGGCAGCATGGCGTCTGTGCCGAAGGATCAAGCACTCAGCCTTGCTAGACTGTGGGCGAGTCAATGTTGGTTTCACACACGTGCTTTGCCCTTGAAAAATCTGCATTCGTGACGATATAGAAATGGAAGGTAGCACAGAGCTTTTGCTTTGATAGTCTGATTGTCTGCAGTTGTTTTGCACAGTGTATAGCGATCAAAGTATGGACATATAACCACGAGTCGTGGGTGAGGCTGAGGTCGACCGTAAGGCAGTCTATCTTTCAGCTGCAATCGCTTAGAAGACCGCCAAGCAAGCCCGAATCGGTTACACTAAACTCAAACTGGCTGGATGTGGTCCCCTTGTCATCTCCCAAAGTGTTTCCTCATCCTCCTTCGTACAATCCTATCCTTTAGTCTACATCGCTTCGGAGAAATTGTCTTATCGTCGCATCGGCAGTCCGCAGAGGGCACTTCGTATAATGATAAGTGTGCTCTGGTATTGCACGCCTCGCCTGCGGGTAGCCTTTATCTTTTGAATATTACAGCTTCAGGTTTGATCACGCCACGCGTACACGCACATGCTTCTGCATCAACAATGGCTCGGTGGCGTACTGTGCCTCAATCAGTCTATGATGTTACCTTGACCAAGCTGTGCTGGCGATCTGCTGTACCCGAATAGCTTCCTCGACTCTTCTGGCCAGCTAGCAGGCGAAGCACTACACCACAAGAGCCAAGCTCATGCACGTCAAGGTCCGGAGCGTCGACGAAGTGCTTGAGCATCATGATTGCTTTATCTCCGTGGACAATCGTACTCTGGGGCTAATGCACTACGGCTGGCGAGAACAGCCTAACAGCTGCGGTACTTTGCGTAAGATCATGTATTACCGAGCTGATATCGAATATTCGAAAGCGTTGACATGCTCAATCTGATATAGTAGTTCTAAAAATTCTCAGTACAATCCTCACAAGGTATGCGCAACAAGTACATATTCGAGGATCTCATTCATGCACAACCCCAATCATGTCCTTCCATACTGTTCTTCTCTTTGCCTCAAAGACCGTCGATTTGAATTGAAAACGCCAAACGCTGGATGCTTCCAGCCGATGCATAACCCTCACCCATGCCCGATGCCCTTTCCTCCATAAACGCCATGCTCATCACAAATCATTCCAAATTCTCTATGCAGCAATCAAACTGTCCCAAAGCGCGCCCTCCTCCAGGTATCCGTGATGAATAATGCTCACAAGCCAGTAGTCCTTCCTCACCTTCTCAAGCAATTTGCTCGTCGCGCCGCCCGCGGGATACACGCGCTGCCACTCGGCCCAGATGCCGAATGCCTCCTCGCGCCACGCCCTGAAACTGACAGCCTCAATGATAGTAGGCGTCACGATTTCCTTGCCGGTGAAAGCGCCCCATGTCACGGGGTTGACGCTCTCCTCGTCCGTGGCTTCGAAAGCGCCAGAAGCGTTCGACGCAAAGTAAGTGACTTGGTCATCGGCTTCGAGGATCGGCTTCAAACGTTTCCAGTCTGGGGACGGGATGAAGAACTCGACGAAAGGCTTCTGGAAGACGAAACCGTTCTGGGGACCCCAGCCGAAGATCTCGTGGTCGCTGGGCACGCCGTTGACTGCGGGTTGAGAAGCGACGGTCCACCAGCCCTTGTTGATGAGGGAGAGCAGCTGGGGTTTGATGGTGAGAGTCTCTGGTGATAGACCCTCTTCGGACCAGGGGATGGCGTCGATTTGGCCTTCCAGGTGGCGGCGGAAAATATTGTTGATGTCTCCGGTGTCGACGGGGTAGCCCCAGAGGCGAGTAGCATCAGGAATGCTTACGTGCAGAGAGACACCGTAGCCGTCAATCTCACCGAAAGCAGGTGAGCGTGCGTCACCCCAGCGACCGTTTGGGAAGTCATCCCAAGTTGCTTCACGTCCGAGTTCACCTTGGCCACCGGAGATGGCAAGTGTGTGAACACGCGAGTCAACCTTTTCAGCAGGCACGCCAGCTTCATCTTCGGGTGCTTCGAAAGCGGCGCGGCGGCTGGAGCTGGATGATGAAGCTCTGTCGCGAGAGACGACAACCCGGTTGCCAGGCTGAGCATTAATCTGCGAGGACAGACGTCGGCTCTTGCGTTTGGGTACGTTGTTCTCGACCACCATGAAACCATCGGCTTCTTCTTCGGCAATCGCATGCTCAACAGAAGCGATCTTTTCGGCGCCCAAGAGTGTGTGCTTGTAGGGAGGAATAAGGTTGGTACGCTCGAGAATCTTAGCCACGGCCTTCTCCAAGTTGAGGGTGTAGAAGTGGAAGCCGCGAGGTCCAACTTCTGGGAGCGATGTCTTCATAGTCTCAACCATCTCGCTGAGGAGATCAACACCAACTCTCTTCACAGCATCATCGTCTCCCTTGACTGCGTCCAAACGCGATAGGATGTTCTCTGGCAAGTGAGCGTGGCTCAGCTTCGTCGTCCGGCGCAAGATCTGGTAAGACTGAACAGGCATAAGACCAGGAATGATCGGGATCTTCTTGAACACTCCGCTCTCGTGATCTCTCAGCCTCTTCTCATACTTGACATACGCGTCCACATCGTAGAACAATTGTGTCATAATAAAGTCCGCTCCAGCCTTCGTCTTCTCCACCAGCGAGGGCAAATCGTGCCCCACAGACTGGTGCTCCGGGTGTGACTGGTCCGAGTGTCCCTCCGGGTATCCCGCCACACCAACGGAGAAGTAATCACCATACTGCTTCTTGATATACCTCACCAGATCCACCGCCCACGTGAAGTCCTTGTTGCTGTCGTCCTCGCCCGCTCCAGGCTGTGTGTCATCCCTGTACTCCTCGCTCCTCGGCGGGTCTCCTCTCAGCGCCAGAATATTCCTTATGCCCAGCTTCTTCGCCTTCTCCAGCGTCTCGTCGATCAATTTGCGGGACATGTTGGTGCAAGTCAAGTGCAAGCAAGTCGTGAGCCCGAGCGAGCGCTGCGTCAACTCTGCCAGCGCGAGAGACTTGTCGCTCGTGCTACCGCCGGCGCCCCATGTTACATTGACGAACAGAGGGCGCAGCGAGTGCGCCATGCGCTCCAGACGGGCGTGCAAGTTTGCGAAACCTTGGGCAGTTTTGGGCGGGAAGAATTCGAGGGAGAAGTAGTTTGCGTTGGGCGGCAGGGCCGCGATCTTGTCGTGGATTCTATCCATTGTCGCGGATTAAATGTGTTTGCAGCGAGCTGCTGCAAAGTGGGATTGGTATAGAGAGATTGGGGGACGGTGGGTGGCACATGACAATGGACGAAGAAATGGAAGTCTGAGTCCAAGGGTCTCCGCCTTCGACATCGGCCATGTGGGGTTTCTTATCCTTATCGGGATGAGAAACAAGAAATGCGATTACATCACCAGCACAAGGCGATGCCGTCTATTGCAAGTATTTGCAGATATATTTTGGCACTAGTAACACAACAGTTCCCGCAACAGCATATGGTATGCGAGACGTCCGTCCACTAATGCATCGCCTTTTTTCGACGCCGCAAGGCGCATCCGTTTCGATGGCTTCACAGATTGCCGGTACGCTTTTTCAAACGCTCGAAAGAACAGTAATATGCACAACATTATGCCTGTTTCTCGGCGAACCCTCTGCCCTCAAGCTCGCCAGCACCCTCGCTAGCTTCTGGTGCCACTGGAGTCTCGACACCGCTATTGTCGTACACGGCGAAAGGTGAAGGGTTCTTCTTTGGCTCTCCTGGGCCCTCAGAGCGGAATTGATATCCGCGTATCCTGGAAAATCGTTAGCAGGATTCTCAAGATCAGAGAAATCAGTGATTATGATCATGCGCACCTCGGTCCTTGACCAGTCTTCGCGGGGAAGTCAGCGTCGTAACAGCGTGAGAATTTCTCGACATCTGCTTCGAATGTGCCGGCATTGATCGATGCACGAATATCGGCAAAGAATGCATCGAGCACATGGTAGTTGTGGATCTGCAGGAGAACCCAGCCAAGCATTTCTTTGGCAGCAAGCAGATGTTTCAGGAAAGCACGGTGATGGTCCGTACAAGCATAGCAGCTGCAGCCTTCACGCAAAGGGCCGAGATCTGTGGCGCAGTCTGCGGTCCAGAAGTCGATGCCAAGTGGTAAAGGTTCAGATGGGATGGTCGGAGGTCCAGAAAATGTGAAGTCAAACGCAATGCCGGCGTCTGTCACCTCGCTGATGAACGGAAGCGTGACGATGTCAACTCCATTGGCGATCTGGCGGAGAACTTCCAGCGGTGTGGTTGGCTCTGTGAAGTCCAGTCGTGGGAGGCTCACGAGTTGTTCTGGCAAATCCTGCAGTGTCTCGGCGTTGTAGATGGCTAGTCCAGAAATGTCGTCTCGCACGTCGTCCACCAGGCAATCAATGTAAAATTGCTGATTCGCACATGACAGAGGCAGAAGAGGTGCGAACAGCTGTGCCTGACCCTTGAAATCGGGTGCATCTGCGCACTTTTTCCGAAGAGCGACATGATCTTGTAGCCAGTCAATGCTACGATCCGTCGCCTTCTGAACCCTCTTGCTTCCCAATGATCTTCCATACGGTACATCGCCCAGACCAATCACGATATCCGCTCCCAGGCCTTCCACAGCATTCGCGTATTCCTCCGCCTTCAATTGCTTGAATCCCACAGATGTCAAGACAGCAACTGAGGTGTTGGTGTTGCTGGTCGCAGGCGGTGCGGCCACGGGCGGCGTTCGTCTACATCCTAACACCAGTAGATTCGGCTCGGGCAGAGCTATGAAGCGTCGAAGCGGCGGCGATCCATCAGCAGGACGGAACAGATATATAGGCGGCGTTTTGCGTTCTATGACTTCACACGGCTGTGTAAGTAGGCTTGTCAGCGCGTTGGCGCGAGAGGGATGGGCGATGCTAGGAACTTACAGTCTTCGAGCGCTACGTACACGCCGCTAATAGAAGATAGCCGGGCGAGGTTGTCTTGCGAGAGGTGAGGGATTACACCACGAGAGGTCAGGCCAATGTAGTGGGGTGTCTCGATCGCATTGCGGCCTGGCAGAGACAAACGGCCGAGACGTGGTGAGAGGGTGGCCGCGGTCGACTTGACGACGGTAAACATGTCTGCGGGAGGCTGACCGGAGTTTGACGTGGCCATTGTGGTGTCCGGACTATCGCATGACGTGCAGCAGGTTCCTTGGTCGTGTCGGCGAAGTCAAATGTAAATATAGCGTCGAAGGAGCGCTACAACATTTCCCATTTCCCATCTCGCTCACTTCAGAAGTCACCCCGCCAAAGGCAAGCCCGCCCGCCATCGCCGCCCACCTCGTCTGGTTGCACATCAGCACGACTCAGCCTCACATCTCATCTGATCAAGGTGAGAAAATAGTTGGCAATCGTACGGATAAGCAGCTATGACGACTAACCAACGATACCAGACTTCATACACTGCCACCAGGTTCTCGAAATCTTTACATCGCGATCATGGATGACACAAACAACCCGAACTCGCAGAAGGTCTATGAACTGGATGCTCAGTCAATCGCCACAACAACCCTGTCGACACCGACCAGTGCTCATCCAAACCGCGTCTCCAGCTATGCTCCAGGTCGACTCCAACACTCGAACTACAGTCAACCGCAACAGCAGACTCGCAGCCCCCAACAAGGCCCTTACCGTCTCTCCACCCAAACTCTCCCAAGCCCTACTGCTGCGCATCCCTCAAAACGCGGCAAGCTGCTCGTCTTCGAAGGCCTCGACCGTAGCGGCAAGTCCACCCAATGTGCCCTTCTGGTCGAGCACCTCCTCTCTCGCGGCGACCGCGTAGAGCACGTCCGCTTCCCGAACCGCTCCACGCCTATCGGGCAGATGCTCAACGCGTATCTTAGCGGGCAGAGTGATGTTGAAGATCACGTCGTGCACCTACTGTTCTCCGCAAATCGCTGGGAAATGGCACCACAGATATCGCGCTGGATCGCTGAGGGCGTCACTGTCGTCGTCGATCGCTACTACTACTCTGGCTGCGTCTACTCTGCTGCCAAGGCCATCCCAGGTCTTGGATTGGAGTGGGCTCGCCATCCTGATGTTGGTCTGCCGCGACCGGATTTGTGCATTTTCCTTGATGTGAGTCCGGAGACGGCGGCGCAGAGAGGAGGGTATGGAGGCGAGAAGTATGAGCAGACAGAGTTCCAGGCTAGAGTTAGGGAGTTGTTTGAGGTCATGTGGCGGCATCCGGATGAGGAGAATGATGTTGTTGTCGTCAATGCTGATCGGGGTATGGAGGATGTGGAGAGAACGATCTTGAAGTGGGCTCGGTTGGCGAGCGAGAGAGTCGATCGCGAGGAGATTCCACTTGGTGCTGTGAGGCCTTGGTAGGTGGTATGTTATTTGGATGTGTTGGTGTAATGCTCCATTAATTCATTGTCTATATTCGTGCGAAGCGATTGCGATTGTCTGATTTCTGTTGACTGGTGTTCTTCGTGACCCTGGTGTTGATCTGCAGCGGAACTTGAGCGTCATCCTAGCAAAGCGGTAGCAAGAACAAACAATGCAGTATTTCGCCGTTCAACCCACCTGAAAGCCACGAGTGTATCCACGTAGCAATATATCATGCTGAGATAAGCCACATAATCAGCGTCGAAGCCATCAATACTTCGTCTCGACCTCATATCATCGTAAAAACCCGTGATGAGCCTTGACCCAACCCGAACCCTCAAACAGAAGTTGCGCCAAATGTCTACATACCGAGGCTGACCATCCGAAAGCTTCCTCGTTCACGAAAAGTTCGAGGGGGCTGAACACGAACTACATGGCGAGCCATTGCGCTTCCAATACCATCTCCTTCCATCTATCGGCGGCCAACTAGGTCAGGGCGTTTTCTTGTAATGTTGCCTTCTTTGTACTTATAGCTTCTACCTGTACCTATAGCCTGCCATGTCGCAGCCATTCCATGCCGGTGGAGCGGCCACCCTCCTCGACTCGCCCCTACATTCCTTGAGCTTTTTAAAGTCCACCTTCGCCACACGCTTACACGAACTGGACTTTACTCACTTCGGATCTATCATCGCCCTGGTCGGAATCGTCCCTGCTGCTTTCCACTTCCTGCAAAACGCGTGGCGATCAGCAGCAACATGGGTGAAGCGTTTCTTTATCGCTTCCGTTACGATTCCATCTGGAGATCCTTTGAACCGCAGCGTCAGCAGCTGGGTTCTGGAGAATGTCGTTCAGCCACAGCACATGCGCTTTCAGACTGCACGTACCGAGATTGGTCGTGATATCGAGGCCGGTTCCTCGCTGAAGAAGACACCTCGGTCTGTGCAGTACTTCCCTCACTGGCGCTCTGAATGGTTCTGGCACGAAAAGCGACTCTTCGGCGTCAGTCGATCTCTGGATAGCTTCAACGCTGGAATGCAAGATCCGACCTACGATGGTGTTGGCGGTGAGGAATTGACGATTAGCTGCTTGGGCTTGTCTGCGGAGCCGATCAGACAGCTGATTAATAAATGCCGCGAGATCGCCGACAGCAAGGCTCAATTCTATGTTATAATCTACAGCAGAGACAGATTCGGCATGTCGTGGAAGCCGAAATATCGCAAACCTCTTCGACGACTCGAGACCGTTCATTTCGACGATCGCATCAAGCAAGGACTCCTAGCAGATATCCGCAACTACCTCGACCCGAGAACGAAAAAGCTGTATCAGAGTCGCAGCATGCCTTATCGCAGAGGCTATCTCTTCTATGGCCCTCCAGGTACCGGCAAGTCATCGCTATCCACAGCTATTGCTGGAGAATTCGGGCTCGACCTGTACGAAGTCAAAGTACCCAGCATCGCAAACGACGGCGACCTCGAGCAGATGTTCCAGGAGATTCCACCTCGTTGCATTGTACTGCTTGAGGACATCGACGCTGTCTGGACGGGCGGCAGAGATGCACGCTCCGAACGCCTAACAAGCGACAGTGCGAGCGAACGTTCTGCCACTCCCAGCCTGTCGAATGTAACATTGTCCGGCCTGCTCAACGTTCTTGACGGTGTGGGATCGCAAGAAGGCAGACTAGTGATCATGACGACCAACAAACCCGACCAACTCGACGCAGCCCTGACACGTCCTGGCCGTATCGACTTCAAGTTGTACCTCGGAAACATCAGCCGCCACTCCGCTGAGCAGATGTTCATGCGCATGTTCGCCCCTGATCTACTGAGCTGGGCACGTCAGTCTACTTGCAAGGACAACGCTCTTGCTGAGTCTGACTCTGACGTGGCTTCGGATCCTCTCGACGAGCACGTCTCTTTGGAACAGTTGCGGATGCTCGCTGCGCAGTTTGCTGCCGAGGTACCCGAAGATACATTCACACCATCACAGCTTCAAGGATTCTTCCAGCTACACCTGGGCGATGTGATGCAGGCTGTCGCGAGTATCGGCGATTGGGTTAAGCAGGAAACATCTGCGAAGGGCGAGAAGGGGTATGAGGTCTGCTGAGGGTGTCAGCTTGTATCATGTATCTGTGTTCTGTTTCTTTTGTTGAGGCGTCTAGGTTTGGGGCACGAAGAGCTCACTGGATCATGCTAGCTTGAGGTCCAAAGGTCGGATGTATTTGTACATGGACGGACCTTTTCCTCGGCTTGAAGAGTGTACTATTTAAAGGAGTTTGATCTTTTTTGTATGTGTATAGGATGTAAAGGTATTACTCAGTTGGACAGTAATTTCCAGATATTCGTATACCATGAAGGCCACCATAATTTTGTGGCATTCCAACCAGGCGTACGAGAGGCATCACATTACATGCGATTACCAAGAGGCAGCTATACATGTACGCAGATTTATGACAGTACGCCTCACATCATCGGCAAGCCGACTCTTGACCGTCCGACTTCGGCATTTGGACTTTGGGCCCCGCCATGATTGCTAATACATCATCAACTTTTCCCACATCATGGCGGCCATGGACGACCTCTGCACTACATCCCCCCAACATACTCTCGATACACGATGTCGCTGAAAGACATCAAGCACATCACGCTCGTGCTATCCGGCAAAGGCGGCGTGGGAAAGTCCAGCGTCACGTCGCAGCTCGCCCTCACACTCTCGCTACAAGGACATTCCGTCGGCGTACTGGACATCGACCTCACTGGACCTTCGATCCCGCGCTTCTTCGGAATCGAGAATGAGAAAGTAAAACAGGCGCCTGGAGGATGGATACCAGTGCCCGTACACCAGGCGCGGGAGGCGAACGCGCAAGGTAGCGAAGGCAAAGAGCTGGGAAGTCTGCGCTGCATGTCCCTGGGCTTTCTCCTAGCCAACAGAGGCGATGCAGTTGTCTGGCGTGGACCAAAAAAGACGGCGATGGTGCGGCAGTTCCTTTCAGACGTACACTGGGGCGCTATGGACTACTTGCTCATCGACACACCACCTGGCACAAGCGACGAGCACATTTCACTGGTGGAGACGCTTCTCAAACAAGCTACACCGGACCAACTCTCAGGTGCTGTTATTGTTACCACTCCTCAGGCTATCAGTATTAGCGACGTGCGGAAAGAGATCAACTTCTGCCGCAAGACCAATGTTGCTATCTTGGGTGTGATTGAGAACATGGCGGGATTCGTCTGCCCAAACTGCTCGGAATGCACGAATGTCTTCTCGAAGGGCGGCGGAGAGGTCATGGCGAAAGAGTTTGACGTGCCATTCATGGGCAGTGTGCCAATCGACCCCATGTTCATCCGATTGATTGAAGAGGGCAGAAGGCCCGTGTATCCTGAGGGTACTGTGGTGGAGGGAAAGAATATGGCGCAAAACATTGAAGATGCTACGGCCAACGATGAAGGACTACTGGTCGACAAATACACGGCTTGCTCGCTGTCACCTATCTTCAATGGGATGGTGAAGGCACTTGTGGACAGAATTGAGGGTTGAGATTCTGGTTTGGATTTTTGACACTCATTTGGCCTCAGCCACAGCGTCCCCGGCACGAGTCAGCCTGTTATGCAAGGCGGCAGGAACAAGGTGCTGTTGCATAGCCATGTGGGCTCGTACAGAGCGCGTGTACCGTTCTGGAATATGCGACTGGGATGTAGATGCGCCGGCACCAGACTCCTGGGTCCACGATCCACGGACCGAATTTCGGCAAGAGTTACGCATCGGGCCATTCCACTACCGATGTCACTCCTGTATGCAAAGGTCACCAACAGGATCTTGCATGCAGCTTGGGCCCTACTCGTCGGACCTGCAGGTGCATTGATTGCTTCGAAGGCCAAGCATTCCGAGTCCTTCGGTTCGGCGCTTCTCGGACCCCGGCATGTCGATGTATTGCCTTGCCATAGGTGGTACTTGAGGTGGTCAGGAGATAGGGTGACACTTGATGGGGAGACATTCCTCGACATGCAGCTTGCACCACACCAAGCTGAAGCTTCGACACTGGCTAAGCATTCGATCATTTGCTACAAAGAACACGAAGCAATGAGCAATAGTGTCTATCCATGATACGGAGTACAGTTGATTCGTCCAGCAAGCGGGCACTAATGATCACCTAGAGATGTACTTTAGACGAAAGAATGAAAGGTCGGACCCCGACTGTCCAGCCCGAGTCAGTGTGTGCTCTCTTCCGGCCGGCAATGCCAGCTGTAAGGGAGGTGGCCATCTCGGTCCGTAACAGATCACCGGTGCCTGTCTTATTTCCGCTCCACAGCTCATACCACATCTCATACCCACTTGGGCACATTCATTATCCTGCATTGTTCAGATTCCATACCACAACACACCAAACAATCTTCACCCGTTTGGGCATGCGTGTTATGTAACATTGTCCAAATCTCATACCATCCGTCCAGAAACAGCAATTTCATCGATCAGGTCGGTGCAACACCACTCTGACAATCATCACACCAGGAAATTTGTTGTGCAAACAGTTACGATCCTCCATGCCATACCAAACTCAATCCAGTGCCCGCACCATAACACAATCTTATCAGTACGCGGTCATAATGGCCGACGAGTTGCGAGGGAAACGCGTTCTACACATTCCCTTCGTTCTCCAGGAGACTCCTCTTGTCCGTTGCCGTTGCCGTTGCCATGCAGTCGCTATCGGTTCCTACCAAGGCCCGCCTTTCGGCCTTGGCCTTTGTTTTTGCTTGGGTTGGTGTTGACGCCCAGACACCTGTTGGGGGTCCTTCCTCTAGTATGTCCTTTACTTTGTTGGAAAGATTCTTTCGGTACTGACCATCGTCGAATAGTTTGTGATGGCTCGGTCACAATCACGTCGTATCTGGCGCCCTGTACAGTGACGATTTTCACGACTGGTACTTTCAATGCATCAGACCTCATACCAGATCCCACTTCGGTGGCTGTTCCAACGTCTGGAATATCGAGTCTGCCTGGGCTTCCTTCGCTCGGCACATCAGGTGCTGGTTCGGTGCTGCCCACGGGAAGCCTTTCTCTGCCTTCAGATGGGCTACCCACAAGCGTATCGGCGGGGTTGCCTTCTGTCTCGTCGGGTATCTTGACAGGAAGCGTCTCATTGCCCTCGGTTTCTGTCAGCTTCACGGCGCCAGGTCTTACAACACCTAGCTTGACCACGCCTGGTGGAATTCCAAGCAGTGTTCTGGCAAGCGTACTGACTACGAGCTTCTCGAGCATTGATTTGGGCGGGACTTCGGTGGACTTGCCAACTTTGTCCTCACTGAACTCGCTGTCCTTACCGGGCACAACGTCCCTACCAACTGGCAGTTTGCCAACTTTGTCTTCTTTGACAATCGGCTCGATCTCCGATATCTCGTTGCCTGGAAGTTCCGTTTCATTGAGTTTGTCAGCATTGTCTACATCCTTTTCTATCCCAACACTGAGCCTGCCCGACGTAACGGCCAGCGTGACTTTGTCGTCGGTACCGACTCTGTCAAATTCGCCCTCAATCACGTTAAACGTACCCGAGACTAGTCTGCCCGCCACTCAGGTAAGTTGATACCACTCGAACTACTATTATGGCTCGATCAGCTGACTTACCATAGCTAAGCTCGTTGTCAAACGTGCTAAGCGGATCTGCGACCTTGCCGGGCGTGTCCCTGAGCTCTGGTCTGACAACTCTGATTCTGAGCTCCGAGATACCGTCTCTGAGCTTGCAGACGCTGTCGCTGTCGGGAACACTAAGCGATCTCAACACGTCCCTCGCGATACCCACTGGCCTGAGTATATCTCTGAGCTCCGCGACTGCGTTACCCGGCTTGCCCAGCACTTCGCCTAGTGGAATCCTGTCAACAATTTCCCTCTCGTTACCTGGAGGCATCCCGACTCCGGTTCCGACCACTGCCAGCACCCGTACCACGGGCTCTGCATCTCCTGTTCCTACTGCTAGTGTCATAGCTCTGGTCTACTGCCCATATGACAATGGCTTGACCTACTTGTCGCCAGGGTCAAGGCCATATGGCGTCGAGTGCTACAACCGACGAGTAGAAGACGCGCTGAGCGAAAGTCCCGCGCCTGACCTCGAAAGCTGCATGGATTCCTGCGACGACGTACCCGGATGCCAAGGCGTATCGTATAAACCTTCGCCAGGCACTTGCTCCTACGGAGACGACCCGACATCAGAGATTATTGACGGTGATTACTTCTCTGGCATAATGACGGATATATCTTGTCCCAATGCAGACCAAGCGCAATACATGGACTACACTGGATCTATCTACCAAGTGTTCTGTGACTTCAGCTTTCCACAGAGCACTAATATCACGACTGCGCCAGGTGATGACTACTTGGACTGCTCTGATACCTGCTCAAGCACATCTACATGCACTGGTTTCAGCTACTCGGACGGCTTGTGTACATTCACGCGAGGCTTTGGCAATCCACCCACGGGATCTTTCCGTAATGGTACCCATACTGTCGTCATGTTGGCGAAGCGCTCAGTTCAGCCAGGTCCCGATGGCAAACCAATATTGAAGACGATTCCTGTGGGTTCAATTCCTAGCATATCCGGCATTTCGCCTGTGACCAGCTTGTCAGCGGTTATACCTGGAATAGACAGCGTGACAGCAACTTTTTTGCCGTCCGCGACGCTGACTGACTTGCCATCGTCTCTGACTATTCTGCCGTCGTCGATCTCGCTGCCGTCAACCACAATCCTGCCGTCTTCGGTCTCGCTGCCATCGATCACGATCCTGCCAACGACTCTTACTTTGCCCACCCTCACCAGTCTCGACATCAGTAGCCTCTTGAACGCGACGACGAACTCACTACCATCGATCACGATCTTGCCGTCAACGATTTCTCTGTCTACTTCTCTGCCTACGATCACCAGCATGGGCGTCAGTACCCTCTTGAGCACGCCATCATTCTCTATATCGACGCCCGGAATACCATCGCTTCCTTCACTAGGCAACTCGATTCTTACATTTGCATCTGCTACTATTCCAACCTCCCAAGGGCCTACGCAGACACCTGTCGCTTACTCATGCCCAGCGAATGACGGCCGTGTAGTTGTCGAGAACGGCTTGACCTACCTTCTAAACTGCAGCAGTACTACAGATGGTATGGCCTATTCCTCCAGAGAAGCTGCTGCGTCTTTCAACGATTGCTTCAAAGAGTGTGACCAGAGCAGCGTTCTCGGTGGAGCGAACTACTGCACCGCATTTACGTACGAGGGCGCTGTGAACGGAGCCGGCTCGGGCACGTGCTACTTGTTCAACGGCGTGACTCAAGGTTTCCGGCCAGCAAGCGGAAGGAATACCATCACAGCCATCAGAGCTGTCAATTACGTGCCTGGAGCCGTGTTGGACGGCGCTTCTTCGTTGATCTCAGCTCTCCCGGGCGTGACTTCGCTTGTGCCGAGCATCCCAATCGGTGCTTCTGTAACAGTTGCGGCGTCTGTGACGATTGGCGCCGGTGTATTTGTGGGAACGCCTTCTTTGTCGATACCTCTCACCAATCCGACAAGCTTGACCGGCGTTATCACCAATTTGAATCCGACTTCGAGTCTTGACTCTCTGGTAACTATTCCAACATCGCTAAGCAACCCCATCACTGGGACATGTGACAATGGCGGCAACATCCTAAACGGATGCATAATCGCCGCCGCGACCTTGAACCCTGGTGTTGGAGTAAGCGGTTGGATCGGCATCGGTCCATCTAGCAGCCCAATTCTGGCCGTAAGCCTCTCAGCCTCTCTCGGCGTCTCTGTCTCAGCCGGAGTGGACCTTGGAGTAGGCTTGAGTCTTGGATCTTCAGGCCTCAGTCTAGGTCTTGATCCTTCGATTGGCTTGGGAGGTGGAGTATCGGGAGGTCTAGGTGGCGGCCTGGGTGGTGGCCTAGGCTCAGGTGGCCCGAGTCTTTTGCGAACTACAACCTCCTCATCAATTCGCACGAGTGCTACACCCGGAGCAGGATCGCCAGCTCTCTCGCTCCCAACCGCATCAACTACATCGTTTTACGTGACGCCGCTAGGTCCAGTAGTCACGACCACTCCGACTCCATCTCTCTCTACTACCACGGTCTTTACAACCTCGACCATCACCTCTTGTCTCACAGGCCTGGGCGGCGTTCTCACCTGCCCCTTCGGTGGCTTGTTTACCACACTACCATCCACCAGCGGAGCAGTAACGAGCATCAGCACTAGCATACAAACACAGACCAGCATCAGCGTCTCTGTGAGTATCAGCTACATCACAGTCACAGCCACAGCTTCCAGCAGCACGTCTTCATCTAGATCCTCAAGCTTCTCGACCATCACAACATTCTCGTCCTGGACTTCCAACAGCACGGCCACGTCGAGCACTGCTACTGTTTGCAGAGGCGTGGCCAGTGCCCTTGGAGTCTGCATTCTCTAGCATTACGTATCTCATTGGTCCGATTGAAACGGCCGAAGGCGACGAAGCGAGGGACTCGCCCAGCCTCTTACTTCTATAGATTGGATCCCAGCATATCATTTGCGTTGGTTGCATTGGATTGGTTGCGCATCTTTATTTCTTGATCATACATTTTTTTGCATACATAATTTTCAATGGCATCGCAACATTCACCTCTCGCTTGGCTCCCTTCCTCTTCCCTCCCCGTCCACAGTCCTAGGCAAAGCATCTGCCGGTGTAGTCGCCTGCGCACTCTGCGGCGCAGCGTTGTTGCGGTACATGAAGAACTGCGCAAAGACAGCAAAGTCGAGAACCAGCGTGCCCGCACTTCCGATCAGCCAGCTGAGGTTGACAAGAATGTATTTGCCGTAGATGTCGGCGGCCTCGCCGGGCTTGCAGTGGCTGCGCTCGTGCCAGTGGCCGTGCGAGTGCTTGCTGCAGATCGGCTCGAAGGCAAAGATGCTGAGGACGAAAGTCAGATTTCCGAGGCAGGCGAAGAGGAAGAACAGGGCGTTGAGGCCTTCGGTCGACTGGCGGCGTCTGTTGAGCAAAATTTGCGGTACGCGGCTGCCCAGGTAGAGCACCGCGCAAATGTAGCCGAATATCTGGCCCCATAGGGAGAAGTGCAGGGTAGATGCTTGGTCGTCTGCGTCGGTGTGGCCGTCTTCGTAGTGGGACTTGGACTCAGGAGTGGAAGGACTGAGGTAGTAGCCTGCGATTCCAGCGATGATGACGAGAACGATGGCTGTGCTGTTGAACAGGAATGCTTGGAGCATGGTACGTTCCTTTGCTGGCTTCGCGCTTGCGGTGTCGCTCAGCTCGTCGGCCTGGGGATGCATGGGAGTAGCCGGAGACAGCATAGTTCCGTTGAGGTTGTTAAGGTGGTCACGGTAAGTTGAATCGGAGCGTGTGCGGTCGGCGGTTCCATTGGCATCAGAAGTACCAAGAGCTCTCTGGAGCTCATCACGAGCAGTGGCATGGGTATGATCCACAAGAGGCGTACGCTCTGACGCATTGCCGTTCTCAATGTGGGCAGCCTTGCTCTCCGGTTTCGGGTCGCGGAGAGTGAAGCCTCTGTAATAGAAGCATTGGAGGAGCAGGACAATATCGGCAAGTGTGTAGTAGATGGCAAGGATGATCTGGTGATTGTTAGCGAAGCTCTTTGGCCTAGAACACAGGTATTTATACCATTGTAGGCATAATTCCTTGAAGAACGCCTCCAGCCATGTTGAAGAAATCACCAGCTATTGGAAATTTTGTCAGCTTCTGTGGAAACGGTTCGAGAATACAAGTACCACTCACCAAGCCAGATAATAATAAATTCAATACTGAGTCCATCAGCGGACTTCTTGCTGTAGTTCTCGATGATTTGCGGTGAAAAGACAACCACCCAGCAGGCAATTGAGATAGAACCCAGAATGCCACTGATGGCCGCGATGTCGAGGCCGTAGCCCATTGATGGCGGGTACATGGTAATGTACAGAATGTTGTCAAGGCCAAGTGGCGTAAAATATAGATCCAAAGATTTGAGATGGGTGTATAATACAGAGTTAGCACGCGTAATCAGCCAATGGTCTGAAGTAGGAGCCCGTGTCCTGTGAAGGTCGCGTCGCGTAAGATATGAAATAGAGGTTCAAAGGTCTCCAGATACTAGCCAGGAGAAGTTGTGTAAAATGGCACACTATGTAGAAGTGACTGTGAATATACCAAGAATACCAATGGCAATGCTCGGGTTCGTGTCATCGGTTACTCTAAACTTTTCCGGGACGGCAGCAGCGACCATCACATGATCCGTGCCCGTTAGCCAATGGACGTCATCGTCCAGACATTGGATTACCGACACTCACGATCGTATTTGTTACTCTTCGTAATTCTTCGTATTGGTATCTCCTCTTCGTTCAAGATCTCGTGGTTTAAGGCAGGCTACGGCGTAGCGCGTGCGTCCTTCTCGGTGGCAGTGGTATACGCGAACATCGCCAAGCATGACTACGCCACGCGGTGCGCGAAGGGAGACAACATGTATTCTATTGTTTGATCAGACAGCTTCTCCTAAGCTGGTCCTGCGGCAGTCAGGAAGTCAAAGTCAGCGCCATCCTCCGCCTGGTTCACCGACCTCATGTATAGCCCTCGATATCCTCTCATCTTCTTCTTCGCAGCCCAGGGAGCTGCACCAGCTTCGTCACTCGTCCATTGACCTTCTATTCGATCCTTTCTCGCCTTGACACGCCTTGCCAACTCTTCATCACTCACATCGACTCTCAACACTCTCTGATCTAGATCAAATTCAACAACGTCCCCGTTCTGAACAACGCCGAACACAGAGTCCGGATGAGCTGATTCAGGCGAGATGTGGAGCACAATCGTGCCACCAGCAGTCCCGCTCATCCTGCCATCTGATATCCTCAACATATCAGACACACCTTCAGCTGCTAATTTTCGAGGGATTGGGATCATGCCAGCCTCGGGCATCCCGGGGTTGCCGACAGGCCCGATACCCTGTAGAATGAGCACACTGTCCTTGTCCACTTCAAGATCGGGGCTATCAATTCGCTCTGCCATGTCTGCTGAGTTTCCAAACACCACAGCTGTGCCGCGATGCTTCAAAAGTCGACGATCCTTAGAGGCGCTGGCTTTCATCACCGCGCCTTTCGGTGCTATGTTGCCCTTGAGCACCACAAGTGACGATGCTGCATATAGCGGGTCCGAAAGAGGCCGAATACATTGTGCCGGGTGGCCTGTGGGGATTGGCACATATCTGGTCTGGTCGAGAAGCTCGCCCAGGCTTTGGCCGGTCACTGTCTTTGCGTCCAGGTGCAACAGAGGCTTGAGGGTGTGCAACAACGCTGGCATTCCACCAGCATTGTGGAAGTCAGTCATATAGTTCTCGCCACTTGGCTTGAGGTCGACAAGCAGCGGTGTCCGCCTGCCAATTTCGTCAAAGGTATCCAGGGTGATCGATCCAGCGATGGCAGGGTGGCGATTGATGATAGCCATGAGATGGACGACAGCGTTGGTCGACCCTCCAATTGCCTGTAGCACGGTGATGGCGTTGATGAAGGACTCTCGGCTGAGCACATCCTGCGGCTTGATCTGTTTTTCTGCGCAGCGAACAGCGATGCCGCCAGTCTCCTCCGCAATTCGTATTCTTGCTGCAGAGACAGCGGCTGCGCTTGCTCCTTTGAGTGGCATGAGTCCCAAAGCTGCTAAGATGCAAGCCATTGTGCTCGCGGTACCCATCACTCCGCATGTTCCTGCCTGTGAATTAATTAGTTGTGTGCATCGTAGGCCGAGCATTGAGTCAGCGTACCGTTGGCGCAAGTTCTTCATTGATAGCTGATATCTCTTCGATGTCAATTGTACCAGCTCGGTATTTGGCCCAGTTGTTGCGACAATCCGTGCAAGCGCCCACCCTCGTGCCTTTATGCGACCCCGGCATCATAGGGCCGGTCACCAATTGCACGATAGGTTTGTTGGCAGAAATGCCGCCCATGAGTTGAGCAGGTGTCGTCTTGTCACACCCTGCGGAAGACTCAGCGTGTAATCCACGGTCTGACGATGATATAATACTGACCTCCAATCAAAACCACCGAATCAACAGGCTGCGCCTTAACCATCTCCTCGGTATCCATACTCATAAGATTCCTCAAATACATCGACGTCGGACTCGAAAAGCTCTCATGAATACTGATCGTTGGAAAATCCACCGCGAGCCCTCCATTGAGCTGAATGCCACGTTTGACAGCTTCGATAAGCTGCGGGACATTGCCGTGGCAAGGATTGAAACCAGAATACGTGTTCACGATTCCAATTATAGGACGGGAGAGTGCATCTTCGCTGTAGCCGAGCGCTTTGATAAAGACTTTCCGCAGGAAGAGAGAGAAATGCGCGTCGCCGTAGGAAGCTAGGCCTTGTCGGAGGCCGGTTCCGGAGGTCAGTGGTTGGGAGAGGTCGTAGTCTGCGGATGTGGCTTTTTGCGAATCGGGAGGTTGGTCGGACATGTTTGATGAATTGTTTTAGACAGAGACTATCAAGTATCTTCCACGGTGAATTTGATATGATATACGTTGTTATCTCAATGATGTGATTGGAGCTGCGTGGTCATCCAATCTAGCTTCGCCGAGGTAGGTGGTGGGGCGTTGCTGGACGGACGGACGTTTATCCGATAGATGTTGGGAGATTCCAAGCGGTATGTATTGATGAACTAAGGTGTAAACGGTGCGAACATGCTACCACACCGAGATGCATGTATGGAGAATGGCGAGCTGGGAGCTTTATTTCCTGTCAGGCCTTGAACTTGCTAGTCTGGGCATTCTTGGTGTCATCATCTGGTGCCCGACACGCCACCGCTCCATCAACTGCGGATCGAAACCCATAGGTAGACCACCTCCTGGAGTCGACTTTTTATCAGACAAGCGAAATCTGTCACGGCCCGCAGCGTCTTCACCTTCAGCACTCTGTGAAAGGAAGCGTCCCGACTTTTGTTTCGATGCTGCGAGCTCAGCGCGAAGTTTCTCGTTCTCCTTGCGAAGCTCGTCCATGATGGAAGATGAATTGTCGGCTAGCTTTGCGACTTCGTCCTCGTCTTCATCTTCGGCGCCGATCAACCGCTCATGAGCTGCGTCGAGCGCGTTCTCACGCTGAGCGAGATCTTCTTCTTGCTTCTTGAGTGCGGCTTCGCGTTCGTCTAGCTGAGCTTCGCGCTCCTGAAGGGCAAGCTGTGCATTGTCTAGATTTCCAGGGGTTTCAAAGGAGTGTTCGGAATGGGCTCTAGGCGGCTTCGATCCCCCATCGTTTGCAGCACTCAAGAGTCCGCCAGTGCTACTTGAAGATTCGCGGTACTCGTGACTGTTGCTCGTGGCCGTGAATCTAGTAGTAGAGGGAGCCATCTGCAAGGTCGGCTTTGATAGTAGCTGCTCCGTTTGTTCTAGGGTGTTTTGTCTTCTGTCCCTTGGCCGACTTGACAAGTTCCCGTTGTGCATCCAAAGGATGAGGTGGGACGCAATTGAACGTCAGAGCGTTAGTCTACTGTACGCTAAACGAAGCCTTCCCAGACTGGCTATCACAGGACTCGCGGCGACATTGCGGGTTGGATGTCCCAGTGGCCCAGTGAGTTAGCAATTGTGTGACGCAGATCCTAGAAGACACATCTACACGTACACCAGAACGCTAGATATGATTACATGTAACCAACTGTTTTGTACATGTACGCATGTAAGCATTTCTTTACTGACCCTAACCCTATTGACATGACGTGGCAATTGCGCAGCAGCAGTGCATGTAACTTACATGTAACTTATTTGTATGTTATTTTGAAGCACAAATGTACGAAGGCCAGTGCACACTACATACATGTATACCTCCTACGGGAAGTGAGGTACATGTCTTTGCTCCACCACATCATCGTAACGTCGGATACTGAACAAGTGCCCTCATTAGAAGAGACTAAGCGAGTGCACTCTCCGCATGCCAACAAGACATGTTGCCATTCGAACATCTCGCATATGCGCCTCCGTTCTATCACTTCAACATCTCTGCCTTTAAGGTCTCGATAGTTTCATTCGGAACATCGCGGTGGCTAGCGTTCTGCCCAGTAGCCACATGTTCGATAGAGGACAACACATCTGCACCATCAGTAACCCTCCAAGGACAGCGTATCCCCAGCCTGGAGCAGTCTTTGCACTGTGGTCCAGAACGCCGTTGTCGGCGGCGTTGATGAAAAACTGTGCGGTAGCTGAATGAGGCTCGTGGTTACGGGCCATCGCTACACACCCTCGAGTGTTTTCAAGGCCGTTGTCGGCCTCATTTGTATTGGGTCTCGGGTTGGGTTCTCCGTCATGTCTGTGGTGAAGCCGCCACCCTGAATCATGAAGCCCGGAATCACGCGGTTGAAATGAGTATTGTTGTAGAAGCCATCCTGGACGTACTTGGTGAAGTTGGTGACTGTTTTTGGAGCCCTTTCGTTGTATAGCTCAATGGTGATGTCGCCACGGCTGGTTGTTAAACGAACCGACATTGCTTCTCGACGAGGCTGAAGTAGCAGGCAAGGTGCGAGGTAATAAATGGAAACGTGCTATCCACTTTTAGCCAGGTGAACAGAGAACTGTCATCTATATACAAAACGCTCAAGAAATAGCGGTATGCCCAAGCTGAGCTGCTGCAATATCACAGATGTGATATTGGCGAGCTACTTTCCTGATAGCAATGTTAGCTACTACAATTATTCAAAACGCTGTGATGGCAAGTAACTGATGCAAATAAATGCCCAGAATAGTCACCGACGGTTCATTTTTGTACGGCTCTGCGGAAGTGGAGACAGTAGCTTAATCCCAACGAAGCACCAACGTGCTTGACTGTCTGTTGTCGAGCTACTTGACTAGAAGCAATTTCGGGGTGCAGCCGCTCGAAAGTCTGAGATGCAACCCTATATATTGCCCACGTTTGATGGTATCAAGTAGTTAGACGTTGCAGTTCGGCAATTCGTGATGCCCCGAAAGTTCTGTGATTTCTGGAGGGCACCTCGAGCACCACCCACGCTGCGCCACTACTGTACCACATCCGGACAGACCCCTTAAACGAACTCGACGGGCTCTTGCATCTGGTCGAACTTGTTCACGTCCACTGGACGACGTCAAGCCGACGCCATTGAGGCGCGGGTAGTTGCTTCTGCATTCGCAGACCCTGGCAGCCTAAACGGCTCGGGATCAGAATGTGATGCATCGGTTTTTGTCCCCTGGTTCAGTCGTGACCAAGGATCACGCGAACGGACACACTCTGGTCCAGTTGTCCCGTCGGGCGACATTATCGAACGCCCTGGAAGTCTTCCACAAAATCTATCCGCAAGATTCTGAGAAGACAAGGAAAAGAACACAATATCCTAGCGAGCACCAACCGATATCACGTGCCTTCCCTGAACCCCAGGTCTGGTGTGCGGAGCAAGGCAGGGAGATCTGGTAAGCTACCGCATGCACTTAAGGATGCCGTCATGGCACCTGACACCGCGGTTCCGCGTCAAACACATCTCGCGTCACCGCGCGCGTCTTGCCTCGTTCGAGACCCTCGTGTCGTCAACATGATGCTTCGAACATCGTTTCTCCAACAACCGGTGTGACCAGATCTCAAGACTCAAGACTTGCCGCCAATGGGATCATTCAGGGACACGATCCCCATGCAGGAATAGTACGATCTACCCCATTGAATCGTGATCTAGTCGTTTTTGGCGCTTCGCTACCGAACCCTGGTGCCTTAGTATTGCGGGCAGCGGTATATCGTAAACAAGACGCAATGGGATCCGTACAGCATCCGTGTCTCTTACTGGTTACAACGCGGGGAAACAGATGTGATGCATCGAGTGCGTTAGGTCGATGACGCGAGGATTCGTCTTAGGAAGACGTGATCACAATGGCAAGAGAGGCAGGAGTTGTGTCAGTCTCCAGGGATGATGATGCCACAGTAGACCACAGGAAGGTATAAGTATCAGGCAATCGAAGCACTTCTCTTACTTCTGAACATCAAACACAGCAACTCCACGACTTCACAACACTCAACAACCACTACAAACCACTCTTCACTCCACCAATCACCATGTCTGACTACAAGCCCACAGGTTTGTCTTCCCACCCTCCCACCTCCACTTCGTTTTGTCTAACACCTCTCCAGAGCACGACGGTCTCCGTCAGGACGGCCAGCCCGACAAGCGCGTCGGCACCGGCGGTATGAAACCACATCAACTTTCCATTCTTCACGACAGTGTACTAATACTTTACCCAGAGTTCGCAGGCGGCAAGGTTGACCCCCATGAGGCCGGCAAGAAGGGCGGCGCCACAGGAGGCGAGGCTGGCGGTGCCTCCAGTGGCGGTAACAGCGGCAGCTCTAGCAGCTCTGGCAATGGCCAATTCGCCGGCGGAAAGGTCGACCCGGTTGAGGCTGGACGCAAGGGTGGCCAGTCTTCTTAAGTCTGACGGACTTCATTCAACCGCGGTTGGAGCTGAGAATATGCTCGCTGCATAATTGATAGTTGAATGCATGAATTATGATTTAAACAGAACCAACGACTTTTTCAATTTAATTCCCCCATAATACACCAGAACAATATTGAACACGCTTAAAACCAAGACCGCAAGATGTGGGCAACAGATAAACGCCTTCAGTGGTGAGATACCTCGGAATCGCCGATTTATCATGAGAATTTAGGACAGCAGCAGGTGTCCTCGGGGTCACAGTGATTGACCGTCGGCGCATCGCCAATGTAGAACAGCAGGCTCGAATAAGGCTGATCGGTATCTCGGTTCGACATGCTCTTGTTACGGAAGACTCTCACCTGTATCGAAGCCACCAGTCAGTACGATGTTTGCCAAACAATGTTCTTCTAGACCATACCTTGACGACACTCTTGCCTCCGAAGGCCTTCTTGTGCTGAATCAGCGTCCACGCCACCGGTGCACCAATTTGTGTGCCCAGCAAAGCCTTTCCCTCGGCTGAGTTCATATCGAATTCCGTGCCAGGCCACATAGGGATGTCCTTCTTGCCCTTGTTCTTGTTCATCAGAGCCTTGAGCACTGTCGACCAAGTGTCGGGATTCTCGACGTTGTGGAACAAAAGGTATTTGAGTCCAGAAACGTCGGCTTTCGCGGCACTGGCCAGTCTCGAATATTCCAGAAATAACACGTCGGAGTACTGAGCAAGAGGCGTCAGCTTACCCTTGATGTTTTTGCGCGCTGCTTCGTGGCGAGGCGAGAATATGTAGTATGGGATTACGAGACCGGCGGCTACGTTGATGCCTTGATCGTAGACTGCTTCTGACGCCTATTCACATGGTCAGCATTGGAGTCGTTGATTGGGCCGCAAAGTGATCTCGCGTAGAGAACCTCACTCACCGCATAAGCAGTACCATCAACCGTTGGCTCAGTGTCTTGCAGCATCTGGACATTCACGTTGTCTTTGCTCGTGGGATCGATTCCGAGCTCTTTCATGACATCGTTCACGCCCATGTAAGCCCAGTACACTGGATTCTGCAACTCAGTCCAACCGTACGTTTGCAGCGCACCAGCATTGTTCCACCGACTCTGAGAGCTCGTGAGTCCTGACAATTCCGGATTTGTCTTGAGGCGAGTCAAAGCGTCGTCGGCGTTTGCTGCAATCATGTACAGCATACTGCAGCCCTTTGCCGCCGAGGCAGCGAACTCAGCATCTGTCGCCGGAGATGGTTGCTTGCCGGCACGGCGTTGGAGGCGCTTGGATGATAGGAAAGAAACGAGGTCATTGTAGATCTGGTTGGAGGAGGCGGTCGCATTTTTTGCGATGGGTTGACGGTCGCTGCGATCGAGAAGCTGAGGTGCATATTGGTTGCTGGTGGGATCCGTGTTGTATGGTAGGAGAGTGCTGACTGAGGGGCGGTTCAGAACGCGACCGGAGACCAGAGGGAGATAGTTAAGACAGAGACAAGATATGAGTAGGAACAAGCTTGTTCCGACGTCGTTAGTGAGCATGTTGTGCAGCTGTGCGGATGTCACGATGCACCCGTTAGTTGTGCTGCTGTGTGAGTTATACAAATGTGACGTGGATGCCTTCGCGGGATACCGAACTACAATGTTAGTCTTCGTAGTCTAGTATAAGCACGGAAGAATTGGAAGGCTTATTAGTTCTGCTTGTCAGAAGGTCGAGTTATAGCGAGGATGTTCTAGCAAACGCTTGCTGCTTCGCTCATTGTAAGCCATCACATGCTAGGAAAGTCAGTCGCACGGTTAAATTGTTTGCTCGGTCTGTGACAGTTGCGTGTTGCGGATCTCAGTCAATGAGCGCGAGTTTGAGAGACGTACCGGAATGCTTAGAATCGCAAACTGGCTATGTGTTTGTGCTTCAGTTGTGGCAGAGCAAACGATATAACATTGCGATTGTCGGGCGTAGACATTCACCGCTTTATGGTGACCTTCTGTGCTTTAAACCATGGAGCAATACTGTAACACTCGATCGATAGCCAAGTCGTCTTGAACGGTTTCGCGATGACTATGTTTGGATGTCACGTTTATATATAAAAATGCAAATAGTATCAGTGATCGTGATCCGTAAGTACACCTCCCTGGGGATTGATGATAGTGTGTGACAATGGCTAGCAGTTCTACAAAGAAAGAAAATCAGTGGTTAATTAGCATACAACTAAAGAGCTTTCGCAAACGGAATTCTGCTAGACACATGTAAACTAACATCTGATTCACTACTGATCGAAAAACACTCTGCTTTATGACCTCGTGGAGACTCATCGTAACCTCGTAAAACAATATCTTTTCAGGTCGTAAGATGCGACGTAGCAAGCAAGATTCGAGCATCACCTAGCCCAAAAAAGTAAAAATAAACATACAACAGGCGGGATTCCCAGATGGTCACCCACTCTAGTACTAGTCGCCCGGTTCAGTGCTTATGTATGGCAGAGCGGACGGGATGCCCAGTTCTCACTGACCTATGGTCGTATGTGCTTATGATCAAGCATTAGTCGTTGATGTCCACTTTCCGCAAGACCTGCGCCTCGTTGCTCATAGACTTATCGAATTCTCTCATCCTCAGTTTTCTCGGCCCTTCAGACACATCAGCTGCGAACGGGCAAGAGCGGATAACTCTGCTCCGCACCGCGAGGCCTCACCACCGCGCCTTGCCGAACAACACCCTGTTGGTTTTGGCCATAGCAGCCCTGCTCGACAAGGTTCGGCAAATCCATGTTATCCCACCGGGTCGGTGGGAAGTGGCCCAAGGGGTCGTTCTTGGGCCGCTTGCGCAGCCAGTCCGTCGCCGAGGGAACGACGTAACTGCCTGCTATGATGATGGCGCCGACGACGAGGGTGAGGACGATGTAGAGGACGTTGTAGGAAGCGTAGTCGCTGCTCTTAGTGATCTGTGCGTGGCACATCCAGGCGTCGTCTCCGGTCGCTGGGGTGACAAAGTTGTTGTATTGAGGGTTCTCGTAGCCGGTTACGAATTGCCTGGGAAATGTCAGCTGGGGGTTTGTGGAGGGTTTGATTAGGGACCCGTGGAACGGAGACGTACCGTATGGCGAATTGTGTGGTGATGAGGATGGTGGAGAACCAACTCTGCATTTCAAGGATCCATTGATCCTCAGCGACAGGGTTGGAACCCCATGCAAAGGACTTCGCAGTGGCTCTCAAAGAACCTCCGTTCAACTCTCTCACAGCCGTGCTCAATGAAGACCTCTGCAAGGCGGCCGAGAGCCGTGCTGCAATCGAGATTTGCTGTCGATTCAGGCCGAGCTCGTCCGCTAGGTCGCCTTGCAGACTCGCGCCATACATGTCGACCGGAGCGCATGGGCTTGATGAGATTCCAGTGTTGCAAAGCTCGGCGTACTCGAAACATGCGATAGTGCTTACATCCCTGTCTGCAAGATAAGCGGTCATGTCGTCGCCGAAGACAGTGCCGTTGACTGGCGACGTTGGTCCGAACCAAGGATCTTCGACATTGGCTGAATAGATCATGTTGTTCATCAGGAACACTAACACGGTACTAGCATTGTCGCGTCGAAAGGCTGGGATTGGATCGAAAGTTTGCGAGAGAGTGTTCGCATTGGCTAATGCAGAAGCCTGTGTTTGAGACTGTGACTTGTTCTGCGAAGGGGTAAAATATGCCGTCCTGTGGTATGTGTTAGCGCATGTTATCTACTTCAAGAAGCGGACGAAAATCTTACTGGATTGTATAAGCCGGCCCGTTTCCACTGACAAGTCCAGGGTAGCTTGCTGCCAAACGCTGAGAGTTCCAGAGGAAGGTGGCATTTGTGTTGTCGAGGTAGGACTCGCCTAGCAAAATCCCTTCCCAGATTGTCGAATTAGACATGGACGCCAGGTAAGCACTTTTAGCGTTACCTGCAGCACCTTTAGTGGTCCCAGGCTTGGACATATGATAGTAGGGGGCGCCTAGCACGGCTGTGACATTGCTGCGATCGTAGATTGCTGTGTAGTCTTTCAAATCAGGAACCGCGCACGTCAGTGTTTTGCGGAAAGCGATGCGATTCTCCTTGCGCGTGTTGATGCCAAGGTCGCCATGTGAGTCCACGAAGCCGCTGTCCAAGATCAAGCTGTGGGTACTGAGGCACGAGACATCGTCAAACGGACAAGTGTCTGTGGTGTTGAACGTCCAGTCGACAAAACGCCGTCCAGGAGAATCGCAGTGCTCTGCGGCCGTTGTACCCGTAGCACCGTAACAATTATGGTTAAGATGGCTACTCTCCGCCATGTTCTGCACCCTCTGCCCCGTCCAAGCACCTATGTACTGGATGGCTTCTGACACGGCGTCGCCATAGTTGTTGACGTTGGTTGGGAACTCTGGCCAGACTCCGCAGCTACGTGGGCGGAGAAGCACGTCTGATCCAGTGCTGATGAACCTGGACGGGAGTACACTAGCAATGCCAAGCCAGGCGAACAACAGAAATGCGAAGAGGACGAGTGGGGAACACGTGCAAAAGCTCTTTGTCTTGCCAATTGCTGCGGAAGCCGATTTTGCTGCTTCGAGGAAGGCGACTAGTCCATCCGAAGCAGTACTGGTGTTTCTCAGAACAGCCTGCAGTCGTGCGAAGAGTAGGTGTTCATGAGCAGAAGGCAGAGTGGCATCGTGATATCGGGTGCGCAACTGGAAGACGAAGTAGCTGCACAATTTCCAGAGCCGGGAACCGGTGAAAGATAAAAAGAGGGTGAGCAACGAAACAAGAAGGGCACCGTCTCGCTTGGTCAGAGTAAGCGTGCTTGCTAACAATGGATGCTCCGTCCAATTGTTCCAAATTCCTAGGTAGGTCTCATCAGGGCTCGACATCGTGACTGTTAGATGAGAGAAGAGGAGGGACGAACGATAGTTGGCGGACTCTGTGTTACCTTACATGTACTTATACAAGGCCGGTAGCACCGCCAAACATCTCGCCAGATGTGTGCCAGCGCTCTGGAGCGTCGACTACGCGAGGCAGATGCACAATCCTAACCTCGACTATCGATTTTCTTCTCGAAGTACTGCGTCGTAAGAATTGCAAACGTTACACAGCGAGGGTGAGGCGTTAGAATTGGTACCCAGCCAGCCACTCGACGGCTCGACAGGTTGGTTGTCCAGAACGAGGCTGGCTCGGGAGGCTTATGTTGATCGTTTAGGCAAGGGTGCAATTTAGGCTTTAGGCACACGTGTTTCAGTTGGGGTGTCAATAGCTCTAGACCGATCCCGATATGCGCAATCCATGCAAATTCGTGTAAAAAAGGCTCGCAAATAGCCATGCTGAGTAGTTGATTGGCAGTAGTGTTCGGCATAGAGAAGCCTGTCCGACCTGCCACGCTACCCACGCGTGCGGGCGATCGTTGCCAATTCTGTAGAAGGCTTGTCGTCAATATTGCGCCACAAGTCGAAAGATGCGGTATGGGACATGCTGAAAGCCGGCACGTGAGATAGGCGAGGGTTGATGCATCCTGAAGCATGGCATTCTGAGGGACATGATCTTGGTAAACCCGGTGGACGGCGTCAGCAGCGGAGCAAATGCCGGGTGCGCTGGCACAAAGCAGTGTGGCTGTGAAGAAGCTCCTTCCTTGTACCGCTTCAATCATTACATTCAAACTCTTCTATGGCTAGACGGCTAATCGTTTGCGATACGGCCTAACGAGACAGAGCCCGGCAGGCGGCTGCGTTATCCCGCATAGGAATTCTCTGCAGGGCCGTAGTCTGGACTCCTCAAGAGGACGCTCTATAGACAGAAGTACAAATTAGCTACACGTGCCTAGTAGCAGCCATGCCCAGCAAATGGTCGATCTGCAAGGCGTGTGGTGTGGCACGCAACTTTTTGAGTGTCTGCCTACGCTGCTTGGCGGTGGGCAGTTAGTAGACGTGGACGCATTGGTTCGCTCCCAGGATCGAGTGTGACCTGCTACTCCTGCGGTCTTATTGTCCCGATTACCCGGAGGTCGCTCAAGGCTGAGCAGATAATGTGTCTTGGCTACACAACCAGAAAAGTCGCCAGTCACAAAACCAAATGAAAGAGGCTTAGCAGACCGCTAGGAAGTGTCAGCATGATGGCGTAATTCAATACTTCGTATCTCGCAAGCAAACTCGCGTTGTTGACTTCGTAGGCATGGACTCGACGCCGGATTGTGTCGCCCCAGCGCCATGACCACACTTCCGCATCTTCTGAAACCTCAAGTTGCCGTTTGCGAGCCGCCGTAACTTGAGCGGCCCAGTCTGAGGCGATATGTGCTCGTAAATGAGCACGGATACCGGCATACCGGGAGGCGTGCTTCCACGGCGGCTTGTCCGCTCGTTACGTCTAGATTCTAGACTGAATGCTGCAGCAATGACCGGCTCCAGAAAACGCACGATCTAGTGCCCCTTTAGTAGATTCGCATATACACCTGCTGTATGATCTCAAAGCGCGATGGGAGCCTGGCTGGTTGCTTAGGAGATCGTTATAAGGATGCAAGCCTGCATCATCGCGCAGTACCCTTGTACTGCGTGCATCGTATCGTGTGAGCGGCTGGTTCTTCTCCGCACGGAACTGAGCGGCCGAATCTCGCCAAGTCAGCTTGTTGTCTCTCGGGCTTTGAACGTGAGCTCAGAAATATGATTCTTTCGATGAAGTTGATGGATAGGTAGCAACCGGCGTATTGCTTGATGTGATGAATAGACGGATGGATCATCGTGCGTGATGCAGGATGCTTTCGGGCGCTCCTACCGAGAAAGTGGATCGAGGCTGCTGTGCGGTGCATACCCTAGAAAGTAGATCGCAGGCAGGGGCCTTTGGCTTCTGGGGGAATGGCGTCTCTATGATTGTGCACAGACTCTGGAACGACGACGGCGATCGAGTCAAGACGTGCCCAGGTGATCACGCACGCCATCAGAATGAGGCAAGACGAAAGCCTGTCTAGTCTTCCGTAACGCAGGCTCGTAAGGCCCATCGCCCTTCGATAACAAGACATTATCTTCTTCTCCACCCATCATCACCTTTGCGCAGTGAGTCGAGTGAGCCTAGTGTTATCGCAAGACGATAGCCGGCCTCTCCCACACTTGACCGCGTGCGTACTAGCCGCCGGCGAAGTCTAGCTTGTGACGAAGCCCGACTCGCCCAACAGCACACCACGAGGCCAGTCCTCCGCCCTCTCACCACCGCCAGAGCCCTTCATCAAGGTCGTCTGCACTCGCAAACAGCTTCGCAAAGCTGCACAAACCCTCGCTCTACCCTTCTCTTCGCCTTGCTCCCACCCCGGACGGACGCAGACTCCGCGATCGGCTTATCAGCACACGCCTTTCCCCGGCTTCTTCTGCCTTGGGAGCTTGAGACGGACTACTGACCGGTTGACTTACCTGCGAACTTGCTTGCTGCCTCACCAGTGCACTGCCATGTGCCGTGCGATTTGAGACCCGGTCAGCTGCAGGAACAGCCTACGTCTTAGGCACACTTCGCTTCTTCGACCATACTCGGTCGCCTTTCTTCCTTCACTGCTGGCTAGCCCGTTACCATGGAGCACGCAAGCCGCTCCAACCATAGCACCATTCTGTCATAGCAATCCGCGTCATTCACACATCGAACCGCCTACCTTCACCATACACTATCACAGCGTCGTCTGTCACCGGGCATCAATAAACCGACACCCGCGAGTAGACACGCTTGTTTGACATGCACCAACACATCCGTGCACCACCCAGGAGCACATCGAACACCAGCAATATTGCAAAAGACCAGGAGAGGATGAACAGCTATAGAGACCAGCCGCTGCAGCGGGCAAGATCCAGCGTCGATCTGGCTTCATATACAGAGAGAGCGGCGGCGGTGGAGGCATCGAGAGCTGCGACGGGCAGCACTCTGCAGCAAGAGAAAGACCATACCAAGTTAAATCAGATCATCCAGGTGTGTAGAAGTAGATGACAGTATGGGGGTATTTGATGGAAAGCTGACGATCAACTCGCAGAACTTCCACACAAAGGCCGCTCTAGCAGTATGCTCCGCGCGAGCGAACTTGCCTCCGGCGTACAACAAAGATGGAGGCTTGAGGCAGAACAAATGGGTAAGTCTGGATTTCCATTTCATGTTGAAGCGGAGGCGCATGTGATTGCACGCCAGTCGAGGACTGGAGACGAATCCAACGGATATACCTGGCATCTGGTTGTGCTGGACGATTTTACTTGGACTTTACACCAAGTAGTGCCGCTCTGGAGTCTGGCGGCGTCTCGCGTCGGTTGCCCATCGGATTATTACGGGTTGGTGGATTTCGAGATGCAAATCTTGCATACTTGGCGAGATTCCAAGGTCTGCTATGCTATAGTCGCCGCAGCAATGAGGGTGAATCGGCAACGGAGTGCGAGGTGTACGTTCAAACTCCGTACTAGGCGAATAGTACGGACTTTGGATTTGATCGCGAGAGGGACCGATTCAAAGTGTTACGCGCAGCCGGCGATTTCGCTGAACAAGATCAAAGCAATCGCTTGGTGACACACGGTCCTGATGTCCGCAGAGTATAGCCGCAGTAGGCCTGTTTACGGGAGACGCTGCCAGGCTTGAGAAGTCTAGGGACTTCGCTGAGAGCCTTGACATGATGACCCGCTGTGTGAAGACAAGTCTTCGCGGACCCCCATGCTGGCGCCATACACTCCCGAGCTGTTATTTCTGAGGCATAACGTTCCTTCGGACGGCCTGCTCTTACTTTGTTGGGTAGCTGAGGGTCCTTTGCGGACCATGTCTTTGCACCTATGGTGGTGGTCTGGCGGCTGTATTTCGGGAATCGTCTTTGTCTGTCTCGGCTGGCTGGCTTTTGCGTGTGCTTGCCATCGTCGCTGGAGTTTGCTGCTCTGAGAATTCTTGCTGACAATTATTCTAGTTCAACATCATGCTTGATGAGACCGATGTGCTGTCTGATGATTTGCAGGAGTGGAGGCGTCCTGATCTCAGCGATGAGCCGCCACCGCCTTTGGTGATAGAAGTGTACGTTGATACCTCCCACCTCACACAAAACCAGTCGCTTGTCATCGTCGACGATGTTGGCAGGCGATGGGACGTGGCAGACTCCGTGGCTGCAGAGTCAAGTCCAAGGTCCAACAGGGCTGGGGGGCGATACTATGAGGTGGTGTTAGAGCGGTGGACGATCGAGCTGGGCGACATGGGCCGGTACAAGGCTTCTCAGCTCAATGATCAACTGCCGAATGTGTACAAGAAGGGCGTCTTGCTCTTCAGGTCGCTGTACACGTATGCACGATTCTTGCCTGCGTGGAAGCTTCACAAGAGGTTGAGTCGGCAACCAAGCAACGCGCAGCCGCTGAAGCTGCGTTTTCGCATACGACAAGGTCGACCAAGCACGGCTCGCTCGCCTAAGGATACTTTAAACACACCTCTCTGCCCTTCAGACCTCAACAACCCAGCAGTAGCAGAACACCACGATTTCGCCCCTTTGCTGTGCTCCGCAGGACCTCTTACAATCTCTATCGACTACCGAGCGAACGCAGACCTCACCATAGCAGACGCGGAAGCGCTGCTCTCGTCAAGGTTCGCAGGTCTCGATGCAGGACTTGCTGCTCGGCATCCTGGCGTGTCTGCTGCTGGTCGATCTCTGCCTGGAGGTGCGGTGGGTACGGAGGAGACTGCTGCTTCTCTTCATCGATCTCGAGTAGCTGGTGGCGGTGCGTACGGAAGTTTAGGTACCTTCCACGCCACAGGCAAGCGCGAGTCACCAGTCTCCGCCCTTCGCAACCGCGCTGTCTCCGGAGCCAGTGACACCGCAACACCTCCAGAGCGAAGGGTAACACCACAATCAATACCAACATCGTCCGCCGGAATGGACTATCTCAAGAACCCGCCCTTCAAGGCCGGCAGCGTCGCCTCCTCCCCCCGCACCCATGCGGCCTCTCCCTCTCCCTCTACCTCTGCTCCTCGCCCGTCCCCTCTCACCGGGACGTCGGCACACTCAAAGCGCCTATCGCTGAACACACTGCCTCAGCAAGCGCTCCGCAACCCGGGCGGCATCACCCAAGACACTGCCATTGCGTCGTCCGGCTCCACATCACCAAAACCGGCACCAGTACACCGGTACAGCAGCAGCTTCGCGGGCCGCAAGCGCTGGACCAGCACCTCCCAGAGCAGTCGTGCCGGAGAGAGCGCCACTAGCAGTGGCCGCGGTAGCAGCAGCAGCAAGGAGAAGTCTGGTCAGCTAGCACCAGAGCAGGCATCAGGCACGCCCGGCAGCTCAGGAAGCGCCCGCACCGACGAAGACGACATCGCGGCCTTCATCTCCACCGTCGAACGCGCCAAAGACCTCAAAGCGTTCTCCGGTCGCAAGCCTGCCGCTCACAACAACGTGATCAACCTGAGCAGGTTCAAGAACATGTCACTGGCCAGTAGCGAGCTCGCTGACGAGATGAGCTCCTCAAGCCTGGTGCAAACCTCTCTCACCCCGCCATCACGTCGCCTCTCGAACGTCCCCGGTCTCTCAACTTCTTCCTCACCCAGTCGGATGCAACCCCACGCACCGCACGTCCGCTCTCGCCTGTCAACGCAGAGCATCGCCGAAGAGATCAGCTCGGAGAAGAACCGCAAGCCCGAGCGCGAAGTGGAGGAAGAAGACGAAGAAGTCGACGAAGATGACAGCGACGACGAGCCGTTCATCTTCCAGCAGGATAACATTCTGTGAGGAAATGAAATCATTGGAAGAGTCTTTTTTTTGGATTGCCTTTGCTTGGTCTTACTACTACCACTACTGCACCAATGGAAGGAAGCGAGGAGTTTTTTTGCTGACCATCGGAGCCTCGAGAACGAGATGGGTGCTTGGATTTTGCCTTTCTCTTTTTTTACACTCTCTGCTTTTGTTGTGCTGTTGCTACTTTGGCGTTTTGAACAGACCGAAGGAGGTTCTGCAGGAGACTGATACCGGACGAACGTGCATATGCCGTATAGAATGAAGCCAATGATACAGAGGCGTTTGACCTTGCTTTACATAATTATCTACTTGTTGGTATGTATGTTACCACTGGATCTCATCACGAAATCATGACCAACCGCGGCTTAGCACTCCTCAAAGCCTCTAGCAGCAACGCCAAATCACTCCCCGGAAGGTCCCAGTAGCAAGTGAACATCCCCTTGCGCACGAACGTCCCGTCGTCGTTCTGCCGCAGAAAAAGCCCAACGCAGCACATCAGCCTTGAGAACATAAAGGCTTCTCCATCGGCATCCAGGCCCTCGTGTAACACGCCTAAAGAGTCACGTCCATCGCGGCAATTCTGCGCTGGGGCTGTGATGTAAACTGGCAAGAGCGTCCAGGGGTGGCGAGAGAGATGGGCTTCGTGGCATGCGTGGTCGAGGGTTACTGTGAGCGCGCCGGTTGTGAAGTTTGACGAGATTGTGCTGGAGATTGTGCTGGCGTTTGTCGTGAGTTGGGCGAGGTGGAGTCTGAGGAGGACGCTTTCTACTGATGGGCGGCTGGGTTCGGGTTTGATTACTAGAGAGACTGTCTTTGCTAGACAGTAGAGATACTTCGGAAGTGTGGGCAGGGTGATGTCAAGACTTGGGTCGGGGATGATGCGTAGGAGAGCAATGCTTCGGAGATTTGTGTTGTGGGAAGCTCGGTACTGGAGGGTATGTTGTTCGGAAAACAAGAACTCCTCGTTCAAACGGGCGAAATGCCATGATGGGAAGGAGTTGTTGTCCATCGTGTGGCCCTCCGGATTGCGCGACTCTGGAGGACGGGTCCAGCAAAGTGCGTGGGGCAATGTGGAAGACAAGAAACCATAGCACACAGAGTCGTTCATCAGACTCGCGATGCGCTTAGTCACGCCTTGCACCGCTACCAATTTATCTTCGTCGGGTTTTGTGAGTGTGGTTCGCGAGTAAGTTCAGATTGCATTGCACCATGTTGCGATTAGCCCAGATCGTGTCCACGGTTCAACGCGAGGACCCAAGTATCCAGGCAGAGGCCGAAGGGGCTGTACGTCATGCCTTTGCGATACGTGCGGACGTCTTTGTGTTGCTACACCCTCACAGCATTCTCAGACTAGGGTCTGGCTAGCAAAGTGCAATACTCTAGGCGCTAGAATGCGTTCTTGAACAATCCAAGCCCTCTTGAATACATTCGAAGTGCGGTAGAATGTGCTCAGCAGATCTCTCTCGCCGTGCAGAGCGGACGTTTCGGCAAGCTCGTAGTACTCCGGTTGTGCACCTTCAAACTTTGCCCAAGGGACCACTATTGAAGGAGATGTGGCCATGTGGGATAGATGCGTGAAGCAGCCAGTATTGCCATCGCGTCCATGGGATGCGCTGATGTTCAGCAGGCCTCCAGCGTAGACTTGGTCCATGGTGGTCGATTCGGTAACCCAGTCTTGTACGCTTGCAGAGTCCCGGCCTTGAAAGATGCAGAAGAGATCTGCCCAGAGATAGCTGACTCCAAGCGACCGCGTCGCAATCAATGCATCTCGACATGTGTGCTCTAAGGACGCTATGCCTACGCCTTCTTCCAGAGCAGCCAATGTGGCAGATGTCAGCATGAGCGCTGGTAGCGCGCCACCCCAACAGTGGCTCAGTGTGAAGTAAGGGCCACGCATATCGTGCTCGGCGGTGGTGATCAACTTGACCTTATCGCCCGCGATTTGCAGCAGGCGTTTGGGATACCAGCTTGGCTCGGACAGTCGAGAGCAGTGTTTATGGTGTGTCGTGCACTCTGCGAGCCACCCAGAGGCTAAGTGTAGCCACTCGCTCGAACCAGTATAGTTGGTCTTACTGGCTACTAATGCTGACTGATGTAACCCTGCGGTACTTGGTGCGACTGGCCATGTGTGAAAGCGCAACGCGTTCTCTCGTAACGGCACGCCAGCGGTACTCGAGGACTCGACAATCCAAAGATCATGAGGCCTACCTTTCTCAGGGGAGAACAAGAACGACGTTCAAAGGTCACTTGAATCTTCTGGAAGTGCTTTGGGCTCGATGCAGCGGCAGATCTCGCAACCAAGAGCTAGCCCTTGCTCCAAAGTCTTTCGCGTCTCGTGGAGCGGGAACCATGTGCAGTCGCCAAAGAGATCTACGCGAAACGGATCCCATTTCCGCGAGACCTTTGTTGCTTTTTGTCCATATGTTTCTGGTGAGCCATCGGAGAATATGGTCGAGCAGGCGCTGCAAAGAGTCGACATGATCGTACCTCAGCGTTGCACAGGAGGCGGCTACGAAGTCTTCTTTACGTGGTCTGACAGCGACTGCTGCTATGTGTAAGATTTTGATGGCATAGGAAAGGGTAGAAGATGTCATGGCTTCATTGTACTTCGATGAGAGTGTCACACTTGTGTAGTGTGGTTGTGGGGACGGGCTCGCTAAGCCTCGAAGTGCAATGGAAGTATCGGTAACGCTCTCAGTTCCTTGATAGTGTTACGATACACTGGAACAAAGATGTTGAATGCTTCGGGTTGGTCGGAGTAGAACAGGATTGCCTGTTTGGAACAGACATAGTTCCGAAGACTACCTACAACCTTTATTTTAGACTCATTCGCACAGGTGGCGTCAGGTCGAGAAGCGGCCTTCATAGTGGTCTCGTTGACCTCAGTGAAACTTTGACGGCAGTCAGTGAATCAGTGACGATGAGGATGGAGAGGATGACATATTAGTAGGCAAGATACAAGGTATTTAGGTTTAGACGGATTGCATGAGTGAAAAGGAAACCGCATGCCTCAGGCGTGAACAAGAAGCCGAGGTTGCCTCAACTTTGACCTTGAGCTCAAGCTACACCAACAGACAAGCTCCATCATTTACAAGGCCTCTCAAAGCAAGACCACAAATCGCAATCATGTTGCTCCTCGGTCTAACAGGCAGCATTGCCACTGGTAAATCCACAGTCTCTTCAATACTCTCAGCACCACCACACAACCTTCCCATCGTCGACGCCGACAAAGTCGCCCGTCAAGTCGTAGAGCCCGGCACTTCAGGTTACAACAAGATCGTGTCGCACTTCGGCCCATCCACTCCTGATCTTCTACTTCCCCCCACGCCTGAGAACGGCGGTGAGAACGGACACAATGGCAAAGGCCGACCACTCAACCGCCCGGCGCTAGGCAGGAGAGTGTTTGGTGAAGGCAAAGACGAAGACAGGAAAGCGCTGAACAAGATCGTGCACCCGGCTGTGAGAGGCGAAATGTACAAGCAAATGTTGTATGCCTACCTGCGCGGGAACTGGGCGGTGGTGCTCGACGTGCCATTGCTCTTCGAGTCGGGCTGGGAGCCGCTGTGTGGAACAATCATGGTCGTCGCCGTCAAAGATGCGGCTATACAGATGCAGAGGCTGAGAGCAAGAGACGAGCATTTGACTGAAGAAGATGCAAAGAACAGAGTGGCATCGCAGTGGGATGTGCGCGACAAGGCAGAGAGGTGCTTGAGAAGAGGAGAGAAGGCTGGCGTTGTTGTGTGGAATGATGGTGATCAAGCGGACCTGAAGAAGGAAATCGACCGTGTGATGGGTGTTGTGAAAGAAGGTAGCCCTCAGTGGTGGGCGTGGATGCTCTTGTTGTTCCCTCCACTCGGACTGATGAGCGGAGGCTGGAGCTACGTGCGAAGCTGGTATATCAAGAGGCAATGGGAGCAGGAGAAGACGCGAGAGAAGGCCAAGCTGTGAGTGCGGATGATAATAATATGTGCAAAGACACTTTACGATGGTACGAACGCATTAAAACACTGAGCGCATGATCCGGACTCGAACTTGGTCAATCTGTTGACAACAATGATCTTCATTTTGTGCCACTGCTAACCCCCCCACCTCCTCACTCACTCACTTACTCACTCACTCACACCCTGCCCCTCCATTTCCACCAGTCACAGTTCGAGGTCACTCTTCAGGCTGCCTTCCAGCCACAAGTACCGACCTCGCATTGCCACCTCAACATTTTGCGCTTCTCTTACGTATAATACGAGCAGCACTCGCTAACTAAACACAAATTAGCCTTGCGACATTTTCAAGATGTCCGAGTTCCAAAGCGCCATAGATGACTCTTTCGACCCCATCCCACAGCCACCGCTGGACGAAGAATACACCGACGACAGCTTCTTCGACAACGCATACCAAGGCCCCAGAGATGGCCACTGGGATGTCACCAGCAGCGTCGGATCCTTTATTGACGACCGCTCTCCCACCGTCTATGGCCACCACAACAAGCCTCATGGCGCCGGACGTGGGCTAAAAATTGATGAAGGGCTCGCGAAAAGGCTGATGCAAGCGACTATTGAGGACAAGCGCACCGCAGTAATTGCTGACAACAGATCGCCACCACCGGCAGACCAGGTAAGTGATCGGGTCAAAAGGTCATCTGCGCCCTCTGAGGCGAAGACACCCAAACCATTCTTTGTGCCACCCTTGCGCATCAGGAAATACAACCCTGTAGTACCAGATAATCCAGAAACTACCGACAGCGCCCCGGCTCCTCCAGTGGCAGAATCGACACGATCAGCTCGCAAGCCCAGCGCTATACCAGCAGGCCGTCCTACGCCGCCGCCAACTGCCGCACCGGCGAACGCCGCGTCCGACAAACCTGACCCATCGCCATCGTCCGGCCGCACGATCAAGATTCTCGGCAAGAACGGTGAGGTCGCATTTGTCGACTTGCCTTCACTTCCTAGAACGTATCCACAAGCACCAAGCTCGGTCAGGAATATCGCGACAGACCAGCCGGCTAAACGCTCTCAGACCACATCGAAACATGACAAACAACCTCATTCGTCTTATCCAAATTCCGGTATCGACAACATGATCCCGGCGGTCCGTACGCCTTCCAGCAAGGAACGAACGCCGAGTCAAGGTGGTAGATGGGCCGCTATACCACCTGCTAGCGACCCGAAAGAAACACGTAAATCAGCATCAGCAATTATGCCTGGCGCGTTGCAAAGGCCTTCTCCCTTGGCATCACCCATACCACAGTCTGCGGCAGCTTCTTGCAAAGACTCGGGCATTGCCATGGGAGGCATGTCTGCCGTCGCTTTGAGCGCCGGCTCGAGAAAGACTGCTTCAACCAAACCCGGCTCAGCTATATCGCAAGGAGTATTCAGCATTGCACGTAACATCGCGAAAATGGCATCCAATTCAAATGGAAGGTCGAGCTCCGTGCAAGCTGATCCACTACCGCCGCCATTTAATGAGGCGGGCATGGGTGTGACTACCGGCTTTCCTGCCCAAAAGGCACAGAGCGAGCGGAGCAACTGGATGCCCAGCTATCTAGGATTCGGGTCTGAAAGGGCATCAAAGCGCTCTGCAGGGAACGATGCGCCATCCGCAAGATCATCCCGCAAGCGCAGCGAAAGCAACACACCACGCTCGAACTGCAAGCCACCGACTGTGCGTTCGGCCAGCGGATCTACCAGTACAAGTCATCATGGCTTTGGCTCCGAGAGAGCATCTCAGCACACTTTGGGAAGCCATGCGCCATCTTTAGAAACAAGCCACGAGCATAGCGAGCTAACATTGGCACATTCGAACTACGAGCCACCGACTGTGCGCTCTACCAACAGACCTGTCCATACAAGCTCCCAAGGATTTGGCTCTGAGAAAGCCTGCCCGCGCTCTGGGGATAAGGACGCGCCATCTGCAAAATCAGCTTACCACAAACAAGAGACGCATTCAAACTATAATCCATCAACTGTACGTTCTCCCATCATCTCTTCCAGTATAAGCCACGCTTTCGGCGGTTTCCAGCACGACGGCACCATACAACAACCGAACACTCACCGTGAGTGGGTTGAGCACAGACAGAGCTCTACACACTCCCGCCACAATCGATCTGAAGCTGCCAACAGCAATCGACACGCATCCAATAACAGTCAAGCGAAAGCTACTCCAACTCTTGCCCGCTTGGCGCGTCCAGAGATTCATCTGGATACCAACGTTCCAGTCTCCCCATTGAGTGAGGAGACTAGCCCCCTCTGTCCGAGCCACTCACCAGTTTCACCACTTGAGCTGTCACCTCACGTGCTGCATTCTGGAGACCAGCAGACAAGGTTCGCGGGCGATGGTTGGATATCACCACATCCACTAAGTGTGGCGACTTCTGACATCGGTGCTCCTCCTCAATCTGAGGTATACATATCCGCTGATGGTCCTGGTCATTGTGGTACTCTGACCTATACCCAGTGGAGAACCCAACGTGACGCGGCCAATTCGGTGTCTGGGAGTTTTGCCGGCTCTCGTATACTCAGCGCCTCCGAGCCTCACATCGCGCCTTCAGCGGTGTACAACTATCCGCCGCCTAGCAGCTTTGTTGGTAGCTACGAGCTACAGACACATCAACTGCACCAGCTACGAATTCATGCCGACCCTGATGTCGACCGGGAGGATCAGTATGAAGACTGGGCCCGTCAATCGCATGTGTCAAATCGTACAGCCCTTTCACAGGACCAGCGGGGGTCTAAAAACAGCCAAAGATCCTACCACGGCCACTCTCAGAGTCTTAGGTCAAGGCACGACAACTCCGTGCACGATGGCTCGACTCATCGTACTCCCGGCGTGATTGCTCGAGACGCTGGCCGGAACCCCCCATCTGAACACGAAGGCTCTGCATCTGGCTCTGGACATAATGCACCAGCCTCAGGCTACAACGTAGGCCTGACACCAACAGAGCTCGCCAAATACCACAGGCAGCTGAGTAACACTATCTCACACTACTCTTCGCGACTGTCTCACGTGGAGCAAGAGCAAGAACCTTCTCAGCCAGATTACAATGTCTGGAACAGCGGTCAGAGTCGCGCATCGGGTCGCTCAGCATCCCGTCACTCAGCAGTCTCTCGCCAGTCCACTCGCGTATTCCCATCAAATCTCGCACATCCACGCGAGAAGACTCAAATGGAAATGCCATGGGATCATGTATCGAGCCATGCAAGCTCGTCAAGCTCTTCAGGCGCGAGCTCTCGTTCTCGTCGCACAGGCTCTCAGCGTCAATCTTCTGCACACAGAGGGAGCCAATCCACTACACGCGCACGAGAGACAGGCAGCATGATACGGCCGTCACATATCAGTGCCCGCGGATCTCGAGTCTCTGCGAGAAGCAATGTGTCGCATAGCCAAGCTACGTATGGAACAGAGGGATGGCAGGATCTGGGAAACGCCGAGGATGGACATGGGAGATTCCAGTCTCGCTATGAACGGTTAAACCGGTGAATTTCTCCGAAAACGACCTTGAGTCGAATAAGTATGCGTAGTGCCACTGCAGCAGTATCACGCATGACTTGTGTCACGTGGAAGAGGAGAATCGTGAGTGCTGAAGAAATTGGAAAAAGTTCATCCTGTAGATTAGTCAAATTGAAAACTCGTGGGTAGTCAAATATGCAAGTCGAATACCACTGACCAAACCCGATTTGCTTACTGTCGTATCCATTGTGTAAAACAAATGTTACACTACAAAATTATTCGAACGCCTCATTGTGCAGGGACCTTTGACTTGGACCGTGATGTGGACATAGTGGGTCTAACGTCCCGATGGCTTCGAAAATCGCCCCAGAGTCACGCCCCAAATTCCCCCAGTCTTTCGCCCCCAGAACAAGAACACAAAACCAGAGCGTGACCAAATATCTCGAAACTCAAATCAATCACGTGGCCAGACACGACAAGAAAAACTCGAAACCTCAGAGGAATCCTACTTAATCAAAAGGAAACACCTCAAGAAAATACCCTCACCATGTCCGCCCCATCAATCGCCGTACTCGGCTCCCTCAACATCGACTTCATCACCCGCACGCCTCGTGTGCCCGGCCCCGGCGAGACTCTGACTTCCAACTCTTTCTCCACTGGTTTCGGAGGCAAAGGTGCCAACCAGGCCGTAGCATGCGCTCGTCTGGCTTCCAAGGGTACCAAGGTTGCCATGGTTGGCAACGTTGGCGATGACAACTTCGGCAGGGACTACTTCGAGGCTCTGGGCAAGGAGGGCATCAATGCTGATGGCGTGAGCACGGTCAAGGGCGAGACTACGGGCGCGGCGAATATTGTCGTTGAGGAGGAGACTGGGGAGAATAGGATTATGTTTACGCCTGGTGCGAATGTGGCGTTTAGCAAGGCGTATGATCAGGGTTGGGATTTGGTGCCGAGTGATGCGGGAATTGTGGTTTGTCAGTTGGAGATTCCGATTGAGGTGGTATGTTTGGAGAAGATTTCGTTTGTTGTTTTGGTGAACAATAAATATATACTAACACCGTGTGTTTAGGTCCTACACAACTTGCATCTTGCTCAGAAGCAAGGAAAGCACACCATGTTCAACCCAGCACCCGCTCTCCCACTGCCCGAGGCCTCATACAAAGACATTGACACACTGATCATGAACGAGAGTGAAGCCAACATCCTCAGCAACGTCTCACCTTCAGAGAAGCGCGACGATCTGACCCCTCTCCTCTCTCACTTCCTGCAGCTCGGCGTAAGAGAAGCCGTTATCATCACCCTCGGTGGTGCAGGCGTCATGTATGCTACTGCGAGCGGCAAGCAGGGCAAGGTTGCTGCTAAGAAGGTCAAGGTTGTTGACACGACTGCTGCGGGAGACACTTTCCTCGGAGCGTATGCTGCGAAGAGGGCGCAGCACACTGAGAAAGATGGCGATTTCGACTTTGAGGCTGCGTTGGAGTTTGCTACGAAGGCTGCTGGCAAGACGGTGGAGAAGAAGGGTGCCATGGCTGCTATTCCGAAACTGGCCGAGCTGAATTAGGTTGTAATGACTAGATGGGGAATATTAATGTGCATGACTTCGAAGACTATCACACTGTCTAGATAGGACGAGTTTGAGGATCCGTGTCAGTCAATAGAAGCAATTTCCAAGTATATTTCCAGACACGTCACTTGCTCGCGTGGTAAGCAGTTTTCGACATATAAATCACAGTAAACACCTTGCGCATCCATCAGAGTTAAATATCCATATCATATATTTTGTAGAGACCGCCGTGTGTATGATGTGTAAAGTCGTCGCTGCCATTGGAGCGCAGCAAGAAACACTGGCGGCCCGTGCGCGGTCGTGCTTTCCGCGCTCTCAAGCTCGACTCCAGCAACGACTTCACCCTGCCGCCGCGCCAGCAGCACCACAGCCACAACACCCACACAATGCTCTCACGAACTCTGCGCGCCGCTCCCAGGAGGATGCCTGCCCTGCGCAGTGCATACAGCTCCATCTCCGACAATCCTATCCCAGCCAACGACCCCAAGAGCCGCCCTCCCAGATCTCCCGTTTCGGCCACCAATGCTACGCCCACTTCCTCCGAGGGCAGCCAGGACAAGGTCCTCCAGGAGAGCGTAGAAAAGGGCGAGCAGTTGCGTGTCGCGCAGTCCCCGAACCGTCAGGGCATTTGGAGCAGGAGCCAGCAGCCCCGCGAGAAGGCCATGGTTGGCCCGCGTTTCGAGCAGACCATTATGGCAGACCAGGTATGTGCTGGTGAATAAAGGAGGAAAATACACTGGAGAATTGAACATATGTCGAAAAAGGGAATGGTGAGAACATTGGCTGACAATGGCACAGCCGAGACCGATGGCAGCTATCGACCTCATTCACAAGCAGCCTGTGCGCTGGACCGAGAAGAAGGTCGTTTCCTGCGACGGTGGCGGAGGACCTCTTGGTCACCCGCGTGTCTTCATCAACACAGACAAGCCCGCTATCTTGCCCTGTGGCTACTGCGGCGTGCCATTCGTACGCTACCTTCTAATTCAAGTTGTCGGTCCGATACTAACAATGTACAGGCAAACACGCACAACCGCAAGTACCTCGAGAGCCTTCCCTCCACACCCTACCCTCTCGACCCTCCCAGCGATCCTGCTACCCTTCCCGGGTCTGACTTCCACTCTGTCGACGCAAAGACTGGCTCCACTGAGCCCCTCCAGTCTAACACTGGCAGACCTCTTGAGCAGAGATAGATTTGATCACAATTTACTGTAGAATTGTACATACGCATGCGAAGATTTCATTTCACAACCAAAGCACAAAGCTCTACTCTTCGCGACTGTCTCATGTAATATATCACCATAGAGTCTGAAGGAGTGCTTGTGTCATGTTTATACAGCAATGGGCTCAATCTCAAGTCATCACATCATCCATTACACCGGGATAAACCCATCTATATATCAATTAAGCCTTCTCGCCCTGAATAGTAGCCACAAGCTTCCTCGAGTGCTTGCTCGCCCTAAACTCGCAATAGTAAATCCCCTGCCACGTACCCGTGTTCAATCGTCCATTCGTAATCGGCACACTGACACTAGCACCCACCAAACTGCTCTTGATGTGACCCGGCATATCATCCAGTCCCTCATCGTCATGTCTGTACAACACACCCTCCTTGTCCTCCGGCGCAAGGCGGTCCAGCGCATCCGCCATATCGGCGCGCACAGTCGGATCGGCGTTCTCGTTCAGAGTGAGACCACAGGACGTGTGCTGGATGAAGAGGTGCATGACGCCGACTTTGAAGTTTTTGATTTCCGGGATTTGGCGTGTGACTTCGTCGGTGATGAGGTAGCAGCCGCGGGATTTGGAGGGGAGGGTGAATTGTTTTTGGAAGAAGGACATGCTGGGCGGTTGTTCTTGTGGTAGTTGTGTTGAGGATAGACAGGAGGCTGGCGGACAGCAGGCGCAGGTTGGAAGTTTGAGGGCGGGTGCGAGGGGTGTGTCGAAGATGAGTTCGAAGGGGAGGGTTAGGGGTTTTAGGAGGATGTGGAAGGCGCTGTTGTGGTTGTTAAATTTCGTATCATGATCTGACGGTGATTGTGGTGGAGGATTACCTTGGGAAGAAAGCGACGATGAAGATGGCAAGGAAGATCAGGGTGTTTCTTAGATTCGTGTCGAACGGCATTAATTATGTTAGAAGCACTTGACAGGACGAATGCTGATTTGAATTGACGTCAGAGGTGGTGGGACTTTTCAATGTGGTCAATCTGTGGATATGGACGACCGTATCTGCGTGTAGGTAAGCAGAATTGCTTGTTGCAGGATTGAGCCCTTGTTGCAGGATTGAGCCTCTATTTCATGGTTGATATTGGGAAAGTAAGCACGTGGTAACAATGTTCTGCGTTCCTGTGGTTCTTCTCGACTATAAGGATGGCATCGCCCAGGCACATAGAAAGACGAATAGCCAGCATTTGTTGCATGTAATAAGGACTAGACCAAGAGACATTACAGGAATTGCTGTACAACTCTCATGAGACAATGCGTGTGCTGGCTTCTGTGCCGTTATTGCAGGCGGTCACATGTCTCGCACGCCTCGATATGTTCAATCAAATAGTCCTGCAGAGCCCAGGACGTCTCGTTCTAGCGCTGTGCTCCTAGACGACGCCGAGTATATCATGTTTGCCTTCATTTGTAATCATACTATCCATATAGGAAAAACAATGAAGGCAGATTGTCTCTGGATTCGCGACGTATGTCCTGGATATCTCGCATGTGATCAATGCCTGGACCGCGTGGATGCCAGATGGAACCAAGGTACCTTGGTAGCACATGTTGTAGTGCCCAGAATCGAGGGTCTACAAAGGTTGAGAGAAGGCCCGAACCATAGTCGGGTCAACGCTTCGTGGAGAAGCCACACCTCGCATCGGCTACTTCCCACGACTTTCAAAGGCACCATATATGTGATCCTAATGGTGATGAGGTTGTTGTGCTAGGTAAAAAGCGATCTTCAAGATTCACAGAGCGTGTAGGCAGCTTCCGAAGCAAATCTTCACTCGTTACGGCTGGATTCAATTGCCTTCTTCAGCAGAGTTGAAAGCACCAAAGGACCCTAAGTCTCCCGCACGGAACACCGTCCGACATGATTGCGGAGAGAGGGTGGAGTCGGTTGACTAGTTTCCTTCCCGATTGAGCGTGGAGGCAATCCTGGAGATACAGTTGGCCTCACAGAAGTCGGTTCGTTGGCGGATGGTGGTGTCGGTGGTGCACAACAAACCCGTGATAGCACGTCACCGCGAAGTGCATGGATTGCTGCAGAAGAGTCCAAGCTCATTGGCTGGTGAACACCTGAACCTGTTTTCTTCACCTCGCAATCGCGAACACGACTCTTTGCATCTGATCTCCAAAGCAAGACCCATCACCTTAACCGACTTTCTGCACACGTGACCATAACGACGACTTCATTGGACGTCGCTTGGTGGATCAGATACTGAAACTCTATCTACCTAAGCCCACAGCGGACTGAGCCGCAATCGAGGTTACCTCGCATCGCCTCACACACATCACCTTCCACAACAGGCTCCGCAGGTAACAATGCCGGTGCTTGATACCAAGAAGGATTTGTCTGCCCTGTTCTCGCTTCAGGTGCATGCAACTCCCGATGCCGTCGCCCTAGAAGACGACAAGACCACTTACACATATGCCGAGCTTGACCAGAAAGTCGAGGACCTCGCTCATGCACTCCGCAGCCATGGAGTGAAGCGAGACAGCCTAGTCGGCGTCCTTCTTCCGAGAAGTGCTGACTACATTATTGCATGCCTTGCGGCTCTGCGTGCTGGAGGCGCATTTTTGGTCCTCGAGCTCGCCTACCCTACAGAGATGCTCACAGATGTCCTCGAGGATGCTACTCCAGTCGTGGTGGTGACATACCGCGCTGAAGTCGGCAAGTTCAAAGAAGGCACCCCGCTTGTCATTCTCGACGAGCAAGAGAAGAGCACAGACCCGGACGCAAATGGACTGGCACCTGTACCCGTCGAGACCGACCTCGACCGTCTGGCATTCGTCGCCTACTCTTCTGGCACCACAGGCAAGCCCAAGGGTATTGCAAACCCTCACAGAGCTTCCGTCAACTCATACGACCTAAGATTCGAGCTGTCCGATGTCCAACCTGGTGACAGAGTTGCCGCCAATGTCTTCTTCGTTGTATGTATCAACCAGCCACAGATCACGCAAAACTCAGTACTGACTCTGAAATAGTGGGAGATTCTTCGCCCGCTCCTCCGCGGTGCTACCGTTATTCCAGTCACAGATGAAGTCAGCTACGACCCTTCGGCATTGGTCGAGCTTTTGGCTGCAAAGAATGCCACAGAGACTCTTATGACCCCGACTCTCCTGGCCGCTGTACTCTCTCGCCACCCAGAACTCGGCCAGCGCATTCCTAAATTGAAGACACTTTGGCTCAATGGAGAAGTCGTCACCACAGATCTTGCGCGTCGCGCTATGGAGGCATTGCCTAATACCCGCCTTCTAAATGTGTACAGTTGCTGCGAAACTCATGAGGTTGCTTGTGGAGACATCAGGGAGATGTTCGACGAGCAGGCACAGTACTGTCCAGTTGGTCCACCTGTTGATCCTAAGCATATCTACATCTTGGACGATGCCGGACAGAGAGTTGAAGATGGCGCAAGCGGTGAGCTCTATGTTGGTGGTCAGCTGCTTGCTCGTGGCTACCTTAACAGACCCGACACTACCGCAAAGGCTTTCACGCCTGATCAGTATGATTCCTCTCCCGGAAGCAGGATGTACCGCACTGGAGATCTCGCCCGTCTTCTGCCTTCTGGCTGCTTGGAGATTACCGGACGTGTTGGTGCTATGATCAAGCTGCGTGGCTACTCCGTCGTCCCCGGCAAAGTCGAGAACGCGATCACTACGCATCTCGCGGTGAGACAATGCGCAGTCATTGCCTACGGCGAAGGTCTCGATCGTCAGCTTGTCGCGTACTTCGTGCGCGATCCTGAGGCATCAGGCGAACGCCCGTCTTTCGAGATTGACGAGTCTGGCTACTCACCGTCAGCGAGGCGCGCTCTTTCCGATTACCTGGCACACTACATGATCCCGGCTCTCTGGGTCGAACTGGAGAAGCTTCCTACGCACGAAGTCTCTGGCAAAGCCGATCTCAAGAACCTGCCTGCGCCACCAAAGCCCGCCAACGGCACTGGCAAGGATGAGCCTAGCACTGAGAAAGACCCCATCGACACTGATGCCATTGCAGAAGTCTGGGCTGCCACTCTCAACATCTCACGCAGCTCTATCACACCTGAACACAGCTTCTTCGACTTGGGTGGTCACTCTCTGTCACTCGCAGATTTGGCATCTAGGTTGTCAAGGAATTTTGGTTTCCGTGTGCCCGTTGCACGTCTTGCGGACCCGGTTACGCTCAACGGTCACCTCCAAACAGTTCGCGCTGTTAGAGACGGACAGATTGCTGAAGTTCAGTCTGATCTACCAGCAGCTCTGCGTAAGGATACCATTCTTGATGCAGACATGCACCCCATTCCAGGCACAAAAATGCAGGGCTTGAAGAATGCAGAGACTGTCTTCTTGACCGGTGCTACTGGTTTCCTCGGAGCTTTCCTCCTGCACGACCTTTTGGAGAACACCTCAGCACAGATTGTCTGTCTCGTCCGCTTCAGTGACCCATCTCAGGCCGATGTCCCTTCAGGTATTGCACGCATCCGTCGCAATTTGATCGACCTTGGCCTTTGGCGTGACTCTATCATGGAGCGTGTCGAAATCCTTCCCGGCACACTTTCGCGTAAGAGGCTTGGTCTGTCCGTGAAGGTCTTCGATGAGCTTGCAGCTCGCACCCAGGTCATCATCCACGCTGCGGCCACTGTCAACTTGGTCTACCCATACGCCGCTCTACGTGCTGCCAACGTCGGGGGAACTCGCGAGATTTTGCGTCTTGCATGCAAGGGTGGTGCCACACTCCAGTATGTCTCCACAAACGGTGTCCTGCCACCCTCGCCTTCTGGCAATGGCTGGCCCGAGGATTCCATGCTCTACGTTGATGCTGTGCCCGAGAAGATCCCCGATGGCTACGGCCAGACCAAATGGGCCGCAGAGCAGCTTGTGCTCGAAGCTGGACGTCGTGGCCTGCCAGTTCGCATTTTGCGTGCTGGTACTATTTCTGGCCACAGCGCAACTGGCGCTGCTAACGCCTGGGATCTCCTGACAGCACTATTCGTGGAGTCAATCCAGCTTGGCTACAGACCCAACGTTGAGGGCTGGCGTGCGGAGATGACCCCAGTTGACTTTGTCGCCAAAGCCATCGTCCACCTGGCAGATCAGACACAGGCCAAGCAGCTCGTCTTCCACCTTGGTGACCCCGACCCGGTGGATACCAACGTTGTGTTCAAGGACCTTGAAGCGCTTGGATACCCCACCAAGCCTCTCGAATGGGATGAGTGGGTCAATCTCTGGACGGAAAAGAGAGGCTCTGTCAAGGGTGGCGATGGTGCTTTCACCATTGACATTCTGCGTAGCGGTATGCCCAGTGTTGAATTCTTGACCGGCATCGTTGTTCTGAACAACGCTCAAACTAGGCCATACCGCGCCATTGTCGAGCGTCCTAAGGTCGATCACATCCTCATGGAGACCTACGCTCGCCACTGGTATGCCAGAGGTTGGCTGTCAAGCCCACCTACCACTCAACTCGCTCTCGGTGGCGCTGCTCACTCTGCCCGCAGAAGTGTTCTTTCCGGCAAGGTTGCTGTGATTACTGGTGCGTCGTCCGGCATTGGAGCCGCCGTCGCCACCGCTCTCGCTAGAGAGGGCTGCCACATCGCCCTGGGCGCCCGTCGCGTCGACGCTTTGGAGAAGGTCAAGCGCAGACTTGCCGTCCGCGAGGGCAAGGTCATCATCCGCAAGACCGATGTCACTGAAGGTGAAGCCGTCAAGGCTCTCGTGGAGGCGGCCGAAGCTGAGCTTGGCCCTGTCGACATCCTTATCTCCGTGGCCGGTGTCATGTACTTCACAATGATGGCCAACACGGACATGAAGCAGTGGGAGCAGACTGTTGACGTCAACTGTAAGGGTCTGTTGCACTGCTTGTCATCTGTCGTGCCTGGTATGCTGGCCCGTGGCTCCGGTCACATCGTCGCGATCTCTTCAGATGCTGGCCGCAAGGTTTTCCCCGGCCTTGGTGTCTATTCTGCCAGCAAGATGTTCGTCGAGGGTACGCTTCAAGCTCTGCGTGTCGAGACTGCCGGCAAGGGTCTGCGCGTCACCAGCATGCAACCCGGCAATGTCGCCACCGACTTGCTCGGCATGTCCACTGATGAGGAGGCTCTCAAGGCGTACGGAGAGCCATCGGGTGCTAAGGTGCTTGAGCCTGAGGATGTTGCTAATGCAATCGTCTACGCGCTCAAGCAGCCTGAGCACGTTGCAGTCAACGAGATCCTCATCGAGCCGAGGGATGAGCCGATCTAGATTATTTCGCCATTTATGGTTTTGGAAAAGACGCGATCAGGGAAACGAGTAAATTTGATTAGATACTCCCGGCCGCGAGGCCAATTATTGGTACAGGACACACGTAGAATAGGATGTAATGCCGAATTGGAATTGAGTTTTGCAATTTGTACAATTATGATTTATGACCATGTGAAGCAGCGCAAACAGTGCCAAAGCAAGTAAGACAAAACAAAACTGAAGTCTGGGGCATCGCCCAGCCTTGCAAACTGCTCATGGTACCTAAGTATACCGCAATGTATGCCCGTCTGGGTTAGTCCTGCGCTATACGAGGAACGAGCTATTCACAACCGTTGATTGGCTCGAACGGTTCCCCGGCAGCGAGCGAGTCCGAGACGCCGTCCCACACTATCGCAACGAGGCGCCAGCGTCATCGAAGCGAAAGAGAAGCACCGCCTTGCAATCAACACGTTGCTGATAGACCTGTCAGCTATATATTCGGCGCGGATTTCGTGGGTTTCTGGTTATCAGACACTACTACTGGAGTTCATCAACCTTGGGATCATCAGCGACCGTTGTGTCACTTCCTCGACATACTTTTGACCAAACGCTCAAACCCTAGTGGTGCATACACACACTGAAACATGCCCACCACAATACAGCTCTTCGTCTTCTCGGCCGCCGCTTCCGTGCTGGCACGCACATACGCGCCTGCGTATTCTTTCGGACTTATATCAACGACTCTGTTCCTGTTCTTCGCACTCTTCACGACGAAGATCACATGGAGCGTGGTTATCTACCCCAAACTCTTCAGCCCGCTACGCCACTTGCCGACACCGAATGACAACAGCTTCTTCAGCGGGCAGACGAAGAGGGTGTTCCGCGAGGCTTCCGGAAGGCCTATGAGGTATTGGATCGAGAATGTGAAGAATGAGGGGCTTATCAAGTATGCGGTTTGGTTCAGGGAGAGGGTGCTTGTGACGGATCCGAAGACGCTTGGGGAGGTGCTTGTTACTAAGGTTTGTATATTTTAATTGATGTCGAATCTTCAAAGTCAGACGCTAACTCTTCCTAGAACTACGAATTCATCAAGCCAGGTCACTTCCGCGAAGGTCTTGCCAGGATTCTTGGAGTCGGTATCCTGCTCGCCGAGGGCGACGAGCACAAGAGGCAAAGAAAAGCTCTCATGCCAGCTTTCGCCTTCCGCCACATCAAGGAACTGTATCCTGTCTTCTGGTCCAAGTCTCGCGAGATGGTCGAGCGTCTGAAGGAGGCGTCCAAATCCCCGGTGCCTACATCCGAAGCGAGGAACACTGCCAGCCAGGATCCCGAGAAATCTGCCGCTGATGCTACTGTGCATGCTCCTGGTGCAGTCGAGGTTGCGAAATGGAGCTCCCGCGCCACGCTTGATATCATTGGGCAGGCGGGTATGGGCCAGGACTTTGAGGCGCTGAGAGATCCCAACAACAAACTCAACATGCATTATCAGAACGTGTTCAGCTTGGGTAAGAATGGCAAGATTTGGCAGATCCTTGGGTTCTTTGTACCTTTTGGGATTTTGAAGAGAATACCGGTGAGTCGCCAAAGCTGTGGATTGCGCGTACGAGGCATATACTAATCATTTGCAGTATGTCTCACCTTTTCATAGTCCGGATGACTTAGAACAAATGTCACCGGCTCGCCATACATGGCATCGTATGCAAATTTTGGTGCCAATATACTGACTCTGTAATCTTACAGTAACAAGCGTAACCAAGAAATTGTCGAAGCAAACCGCTTCATCAAGCAGACTTGCAGGGACCTCATCAGAAGCAAGCGTCAAGCAATGGAAGAGAAGAAGCTTAACGGTATCGATATCATCTCGGTGGCGCTGGAATCGGGTGGCTTCGAAGACGAAGAACTTGTCAACCAAATGATGACATTCCTAGTTGCTGGCCACGAGACTACCTCTACCTCATTGACGTAAGTTGATCTCTCCACGAAACACTCCTGTGCCAGCTGACACGGACAACCTAGCTGGGGCATCTACCTCCTTTCCCGCAACCCCACCATCCAAGCCAAACTCCGCGCAGAGATTCGTTCCAACCTCCCCTCGATCCAAGACGATATCACTGCGGCAGACATAGACAACTGCCACTACCTGCATGCCGTCTGTGCCGAGATCCTGCGCCTCTGGTCACCCGTAACTCTCACCATGCGCGTCGCAGCAAACGACGCCACGCTCGCGGGCCAGTTCATCCCTAAAGGCACGACCGTCATCCTCGCACCTTGGGCCATCAACACTTCAACCACACTTTGGGGTCCAGACGCCCTCGAATTCAAACCTGAGCGTTGGCTCGACGCCGATGGCACGGCGAACAACCGTGGCGGTGCGGACAGTAACTACAGTTTCCTCACTTTCTTGCATGGACCTAGAAGTTGTATTGGCCAGAGGTTTGCTCAGGCAGAATTCGCGTGCTTGTTGGCCGCTTGGATTGGTAGCTTCGAGGTCGAGCTTGAGAAGGGTAGTCCGCATGCGGAGGGTGAGCCTGAGGTGGAGGGAGGTATTACGTCGAAGCCGAAGGGAGGGCTGTGGGTGCATTTGAAGGAGGTTGAGGGGTGGTGAAGTCTTTGTGCGGCTTGTTGACTTGATGGTATAGATTGAGCGATCTAGTATTTTTTGAAGCAAGCTAGTAATGTCTTGTATTTCATGGTTGTTGTGCTCTAATGCCACGCGGCGTGACCTTCATATCAATACTCAGCATCATTTGCCGCTCCCTGCACCTGGAGTGTCGGCGACCTTGAAGACAAACTTGACAGCACTGGCAGAACCGTCTTTCAGTCGCTTCAAAGCGCCTTCAATCCCTTCCAACCCTCCAGGGCATTCTTCCTGCCTCTGGCCCTTGAACCAGCTTTCTTCGAGTCCTTTGGTGAAGTACCTACTAAACAAGTACCCAATATCACTCTGCGGCCCATGCACATCTCCCACAACAGTCATGCTCTGATCTATATTCGCAGGAATATTCTTGTGCTTTCCCGCAAGGTCGTCCATCGGTGGCAGCACAAGGGTGATCTTGCCCGTTTCGTGGTCCAGGACTTTGCAGATGTTGACCCAGGAGTTGCTTCCGGCAGTCGCGTCGTAGGCGTATTCGAGCTTCTGGCCTTTGAGAGCGGCTTTGATTCCTTGCACGATTTCCTCATCGCCTTTGCGGTAGTCGATTATGGCGTCGCCTTGTGAAACGTTAAGCAGGCTGGTGACATGGTCTTGGGCTCTGCCGGCGATGGCGATGATGGGGTGGATGTTGGAGCGCTTTGCGAGTTGGATGGCGTAGGTGCCGACTGCTGAGGCACCACCGTATATAACCAGAGGGATTGGTGTGGTAGCCGGGGCTGTGGGTGGGGGAAGATTCAAACGATTGTTGGCGTAGAGGCCGACTGCGGCGGTCAATGCAGCAAGTGGAATGGCAGCTCCCTCTGTTGGATGTCAGTACAAATACTTTCGGAGGAGGTTGTTAGGAACGTGGCTGACCTTGGAAAGAAGTCTTCGCCGGCAAGAAGAAAGTGGTCGACGCCTCAGCAACGGCGTACTCTGCAAAGCCACCGCCTTCAATGCCCAAGAAGGCCGCAACTCTATCGCCTTTTCGGAATCCGGTAACCTCGTTGCCTACTGCCTCCACGACACCAGCGATATCGTTGCCCTCGTTCTTTGGCTCACCGAAAACTCCTAATTCCGGAACTTTCCAGTCCTTTGGGTTGCTTCCACTGTATACGACCTGAATGAGAACCTGCTTGGGACCAGGCTTGGGGACTGGGACGTCTTGAATGACGACCTTGGGTCCACGGTGGACAATGGCAGATTTCATTGTTTTCGAGGAGGCGTGTTTGCTGGATTTGGTACTCGTTGGAATAGAAAGTGTTTTGCCTTCAACCAAGATAAAAATGGATGGAATACTGGTGTAAGTTCAAGAGTTCCTTGGTCCATTCGAGGCGGTAGAAAATGTGCTATATACAAGGAACGGCAAACCATGCTTAACAATGCCTGGCGGCAAATACTATGACGAACAACCTAGCTTGCGTAAGCTGCGTTGCGCGCGATGTTTAGCAGAGAGTTAAAACGAGCAAGAGGCCCAGTCACAAAGGCGCCATCTCCCAGGAACAAGTCGAAAGGGTTTCTTTGCTGACTACTCCGAGTCCCTGAGCGGGGCGGGTCTCAGAAAGAAAGCGCCGCTTCCTTTCGGGCGTGCACAAAGTCGAGCATCGGCTGTACTTGCTTCCGAGCATCTTCTTATAAGACTGGGCTATGTGGCATTTTCGAATTCTCATGTCAAGAGGACTGTTTGTGGGAGTATTTACTTTGGTAGACTGTTCAGGGCGAGATGTCACGAAGATACTGCTCGAGCTCAGCTCAACAGTGGGCTCGCAAACACCATCGGGTGTTCACTGCCTGCCACCTTCCCCATCGTGTGACATCCAACCTCATGCAGATGCGTCTTGATCTTCACAAATGAACGTCTTGTTGCTTCAAGTGTTACCAAAGCCAAAGACTCGACCATCTTGAGACACTGAGACATCCAACCCCAACCCAGTCTGACCACATTCTATTACTTTCACTCCTCCATATCACTTTATGGCATCCATGTATGTTCTTCTCTCGCATTCGCCATGTTCTGGTTGATACTCGCAGGAATATGCTTGATATGGTCCCTCGGTCGCAGCATAAGGATGATCTCGCCGGTCTATTACCCAGGATCTCGCAGAAGTTGGCCCGACGGTGACTGCGGAGTCTCCGGCCGTTCTTGCCGCAATCTTGCGTGTCCTGAAAGATCGTTGGATGCCGCACGAAGAGGAGCTGCTCGCCCTGGCCCGAGCCTGGTACTGAGATATTCGTAGGCGCATCATGAGGACCGTGTTTGCTGATTGCGTGTTGGAACCTGCAGCTTTGGAAGCATGTTCCTACGATACTTTACAGGCGCGCTTTCCGCACGCGCTATCTGATGGGCGTCGCAGGTTCGTGTCATGCTTCAGATGTCGGTGGTGGAGGCTCGTGGCCTGGGCTCGAGTCTGTTGGCGACATGTTCCGGGTAGATAGTGATGCCAGGGTTCTTGGAAAGTAGATTTTCGCGTAGGAAGCGAGGCGTCCGTAAGTTTTCCAACAAGTCCTGCAATACACGAACGAGTTGACAGACTGGCAGGGATTTGGAACTGCTGGTGAAGTTCACAAGCTCGTGATCGATTCCTCTTTGTCGATGTGCCAAAAAATCAACGCCAAGGTCCGGGCCTTGCAAATCTGAAGTTGTCCGAGAGAGAAGTCTTGTGATAACAATCTGGCAACCCACCTTCTACCGGCGAAGTAAGGCCTGGCGAGGCTTTCGCGTCCAGCATTTGTGATCTGACTTCATCGATCATTCGCTCAAGGTGGGCCATGCAGCTCACGCAGGTTCCGAGGTCGTCGAAGCAAAGGCGGTCACCAAATATGAAGGACTCGATAACCTGAGGACTCGTATCAACATCGAACATGCCTTCGCTCCATAGCGAGGTCCTTGCTGAAAGCTTTGCCCTTCCTAGTGCGCCGTTGGCTCGACTTTGACGGAGAATGTTCTTGACAGCGCTCACGATATGGTGCCTCGTTTGCATGTTCTGAGCGGTGTACTCGTGTATAATTTGCAAAAGAACGAAGATTTGACGCTTGTGTCGTCAGCCTGGATCCATGCGCTAACAACACTAACAACACTATTCGTGAAGAAAGGTTTCGTTCGAACTCACCAGTTCGGCTTCAACCTGATGGGCGCCTGCGTCGATGCCGCACATGACAATCGACCCGGCCAGACATGCGTAAAAATTTGCTGGGTCAGAAGGGATGGCTCCCGTGTTTTGGCGACGCACAAAGTCATGGAAAACAGTTTCGTGGTTTATTCTCACGGTGTCGAGGATGTTCCGAGAGAGGTCGTCGAAATCACGAACCACAGATCCCAGCTGGAGTAGAATCCGCTCGTTGTAGGTGCCAAGAAGGCCATCTAGAGCGATTGACGCCTTGTCCATCAGTGAAGCGATTTGGTCTCAAATTTTCTCGTTAACATAGTCGAGTGAGAGTCGCACATGCTTGCCAGTGTGTTGCAGTCTTCTATCGAATGGATAATCCGAGGTCCCGGGGACTATTTGCGCGTAGTTGTTTTGGACAGGGGATGCACGACCACTTGGACCGTGTTCGATCTGTATGTTCTGCTAGCGGGACACCGCGATCGAACAACGCCCAAAGGGCCCATCGCTGTTCCAGACCCTTTGGCAATCACAAGCTACGGTGGAGGGCCGATCTGTGTTTACATTCTTACGACCCTGTAGTTGAACATAACTGCAAGGTTTTCAACATGAACATCACCTTTTCCAGTGTAGACATTTCTTGTACACACTCCGCTATTCGAAGAATCGAGCCAATCATACGCCAAGACCTGCGTCAGGGTCCAATATGCGTATGACATTCATTTCTCGAAGCGACATGAGAACGCTCGCCGCATCACACAACTGTCGGAAAGCTTTGGTTGTTCTCTGGAACAGGGCTAAGTTGCTGGGACACATCTTTGACTCAACCTGCATTAACTAAGGGAGGCATGTGACAAGCTCCGCTGACCGCCCAGACAAGCAACCCAATCCAAAGTAGAACCTTGGTTTGTTTGTTCGAACCAATCAGAGTCTCGGACTGAGTTGTTCAAACTGATTAAGAGCGTCAAGTTGGTGTTTGAAACAGTTTGACTCGGGGTGTGACGGCCTTTCTAGTTGGGTGGTCCGAGTCGCCTGAGGCTCCGTCTGCTCTACAACCCTTACATTCTCGATATCTCTAGGAACTAAAGTACTCTTGAACGCTGAATCCTAGTAGGTACTCCTGCGATATTTACATGCACTTCAAACATTCAAATGAACAGGAATCTAAGATTGACATTGTTGAAACTACATGTATGCAAATGTTGGAGTAAGAACGGGTCTTGGCAAATGTTGAGCTGAAAGAACACGCGTATCCTATCGGCGAGATTAGAGGCTTACTACAAAAGCAAAAAAACCCAAAAAGATGTTTGAATAAGTGTTTGTTTGTGAACTGAGCACTGCATGTGTACCCTGGGCCAAGAAGGCCGTCAACACTTCTCTGGAGAAGCCCACTCAAGCAAGTACCATGTTCCGGGAGGTTAAAAAAAGCTCAGAAGCCGCAAAGAATCGATGATTGCAAGACAAGGATGCTCTGGGTATAGAAGAAGGAAAGAAATCCACCGTGGAAAACGGCTCTGGCAAGACCTGTTGCGATGAGTGGTATGGATCCGTATACGCCGTGCGCCATTCAATCTATGAATGGCCGTGTGAGATCACGAAGTGATTGTCCATGTCTTGCCGTTCACTTGAACCTTGGGACCTTGTTGAATGCACCGAAAGCCCGGATTCTTCATGTGGTGACAAACCACATGCGAAGCCAAGTAAAATCTCCAATAACTCATGCTTCTGGTGCACGTCAAGACCGGAAGTCTCCACCTCGAACAGCGTCCGCTCTGGCAGGGGGGCAAGGTCATCATTCTCGTATTCTTGTAACCGCCTCTTTAGCCTGTTGTTCTGCCGTCTGAGATCTCCAACAATCGACCGCAAGTCCTCGATCGCATCAGGTTCGGTCTGAGATAGCAGGCTGGTTCTTAATTGAAGGAGTTGAGCTTCGGTAAGATGGTGCTTTCGTCGTACAGACTGATCTAGAACCTCCGATGGTGGTTGGGTCGACGCAGCAGTAGAATATATGGAGAGGCGATCATGGTCTGCCAGTGCCACGCTGGCCTCTGTAATTTGGCTCCTCGACTTTTCGGGTCCTGTCGTCGCACTGCTCTGTGTCTCCAGCATGGTCTTGAGCTCCGCAGCTCGAAAGTCTAGAGCCATAGCATGGCTGTCTGTAGTGCTGCAGACGTTGTTGATAGTGCCACTGCTCAACATGTTCGTTAGTGATCGCGAGCAACTTTCCATAAGCACTCGAGATCGATGCGATAAGGGACGCGGAAATTTAGGCGCACGAGACAGGGGATAAGTTAGCAGAGGTTCGAACGGTTCACCGGGTGCTTGCGTAAAACTCCACATCCTCCTTGCTCCGACCAAGAGTCGCATCGACCGATCCTCTGGAGGCTATATTCAGTTCCGATATGACGTAGTTTGTTATCAAACCTAACCCTCCTCCGACGGAGGACATGGATGCACTGGAACGCGCCTGTCGCCCGGCGACGGATGAAATATATATTCGCCATGATATTTCGGGTTTGGAGGTAAATTATCTACCTCGAGCCTACACACAGTGCCTTACCTTACGTAGGGAAGGGCCTAAACTAACCTCCCGAAATTCTCCGAGATAGGTCCTATAGTACCAATCAACCTCACGTCTATCATCACGAAGTCAATATTTCCTTATCTCAACTGTCGCCAGAGAGGAAACCCCCTCAACCTAACCATAAAACACCTCCATAAGAACAAACTACGTATTCTAGCCATTTCCCACCTCCAACTCTCCTTCATAAAACCCAAAATGTCTTCATCGAAACCCGCTCCCATCAAACCCCGAATAATCATCCACGGCGGCTGCGGCAACATAACCCGGTCCAACCTCCCTCCCTCCCAATGGTCCGCCTACCGCTCCTCCCTCCTCTCCCTCCTCCAATCCTCTTCCCACGAGCTTTCTGAACCCCACGCCACAGCTCTCGACATCGCCACCACCACCGTAACCCAGCTGGAAAACAACCCCCTCTTCAACGCGGGCCGCGGAGCAGTCTTCACACGTGCCGGAACAATCGAGCTGGAAGCTAGTGTTATGGTGAGCTCAGGGTATCGGAAGAGGGGTGTGGGCGTGATGGGGGTAACGAGGGTTCGGAACCCTATTGTGTTGGCGAGGGAGATGCTGGTGAGGGGGGAGGAGAGCGATGGGAATGGGGGCGGGGCGCAGGGGCATTGTCAGCTTACGGGGGATGTTTGTGAGGAGCTGGCGAGGAAATGGGGGTTGGAGGCCGTGGAAAGGTCTTACTTCTGGACGAGGAGGAGGTGGGAGGAGCATCGGAGGGCATTGGGGGAGAGCTGTGAGAGGAAGGAGTATGAGCGCGAGAAGCGTGAGGCTGGAGGCTTTTCTGAGTATGAGTATAGTGAGGGCTATGATGAGGACCTTTATCTCACCAACGATCCTTCCTGGAACGGCACCGACTACCTCCCCCAAGGAACCGTCGGCTGCGTAGTTCTCGACAGCACTGGTACCATCTGCGTAGCCACATCCACCGGCGGCATCACCAACAAACTCCCAGGCCGCGTAGGCGACACTCCCACGCTTGGCGCAGGCTTCTGGGCTGAGGAATGGCAAAGCCCGCCAACAATCCCACAGCAGATCTCGCCATCTCCTCTCTCCATCCTCTCAGACTGGGCGTCCGCTCTAACAGCCTGCATTCCATCCCTTCCTAGTACCTACCTCCCCATACCGCAAGAAATCTCACACCGTCGTCGCGCTGCCGGGATATCAGGCACAGGTAACGGCGACTCGTTCCTTCGCCTTTCCGCTGTAAGAACAGCGTGTGCTATCGCCCGCTTCTCACAGCCTGAGACGTCTCTTCAGAAGGCCGTGACGGCTGTTGCTGGTCCGAATGGTATGCTGCAGCTTTCTGCTGAGGATCGTTGGCGGAAGACTGGTGAAGGTGAGGGCGGCATGATTGGCATTGAGCTTTGTGGCGATGGAGTGGGGAGGGTGGTGGCTGATTTCAACTGTGGTGGGATGTTTAGGGCTTGGGTTGATGGGGATGGGGAGGAGAGGGTTATGGTGTTTAGGGGGGAGTTTTGAATGAAATGAGTGGGAAGGGTAGAAACGACGACTTATGAGAAAATGATTATGGCATGCAACGCTTTTGGTCGTGAAGGTGCTTTCGCGGTGAAGAATCGCATGGTCATTAACAGCTAATGACTTGAATGCTGGTCGTCAAGACCGATGCAATGTTGGTAGAAAAGCAAACATGAGACTCTTTGTGGGACTGCTCAACGCATCGCCGACTGAAGTCAAGCCATCCTGAATCCTTCAAACCTGATGTCTCGAACGTCTCGCTTCGTCGCGAAACCTCATCTCTCCTCATGCTCGGTGGCGGGAATAGCGAACACGTCGGTAGACCTACTTCCCCTCCGGCTTCGCGCACACAAAGTAGAACGAGTCTTCGTAGCGCGGGTCCTTCTTCCACTCGCCCTCGAGGTCCTTGATAGCCACGAAGGCGCTGTGAATGTTAGCACTACCCTCGAATTGAATAAGTAAGACTAGTCACTACTCACCGAAGGGTATAGGTGCTGTCGACCTCAACGACCCAGCACATCTGGTCGTTAGCCAGACCGACCGGAACGACCTTACGCTTTTCCCAGGCCTTCTCGTCGGCGGCAATCTTGAGGTTGTCCTCTTCGACCTCGGCGCGAGTGCGGCCCTGCCACTTGTTTGTAGCCTCGGCCGGCTTCTCGGCGACCGCGGGATGGTAAGTGTATGTGTTCGGAGCCGGAGCCGGAGCAGCGGGCTTGGGAGCCGGCGGAGCAGCGGCGACAGTGACGGTCGTGGCGGCGGCGGGGACGTAGGCGTGAGTGGTCATGTTGGTGGGCGCGGCGTAGGTGTACTGGACAGGCAGCTCGGTCAGTACGGCTGCTTTGACGCTCTCCTTTGGAGACGGCGGCGGCGGCGGCGAGTCGGCTTTGGTGCTTGGGGTGGCGTGACAGTGGCAATGCATGCGAACGCCGGCGCGAGGGTCGAAGGCTTGGGGTGCGACGGCGGGTGCAGGTGCGGGTTTGAAGTCGTCGGGCCAGTGCTCGTGGTCGCTGCCGCTGTCTTCGTCGGCGGCGGCGAAGGAGAAGACGGTGGATGCCATTGCGAGTGGTTGTGGGTGATGAGGAGGTAGGAGGAGGTGGATGGAGATTGGAGGTGGGAGAGGATGGGAAGTGGGAAGGGGAAGGACTGATATATAGGCTCAGTGGTGAGTGAAGTGAGGGCAGGGACCAGCTTGTGCAGTGAGGGCGCTTGGGAAGAGCTTTTCAGTGTGCTTTGACGTTTCAAGCACTTGTTTGCGCAAGCATGTGATCGCCAATGCGCAGGTGAAAGAGGAGGTGGTGGCAACAATGGACGGGAGTGAGTGAAGTGGGAGAAACAGACTGCATGCAAGCTCACGTACCTTCATGTTGTAAGGGCGAACCTCGCGTACAAGCTCAATTGATCGATGTCGGTGGCGTCTTCTGGGTTTCGGTTTGCGCGGTGGTTGAGGAGGATCTTCGATCCAAAGGTCGACGAAAGGCCAGCAGCACATCAAGTGTTGCTGGATACAGCGTGAGAAGGTTGTCATTGAGTGGAGGAAGTTGCGGGTGAGCGCGGTGTTTTATGCGCGTGGAGCTGCTTGGCCATGGGATGAGTCCCTGCGCTTAGCCGCGTGAGTGTTAAGTGATGTAAACAATATGGCAAATTGGCGGAGTGCATGTAGCAACACAGTTAAGTGTGATAGTTCCCTTGATGCTTTGACCGCCATCGCTACTGCCTTTCACCTGAATAACAAAGTTCGAACTGCGCGCAAAAATGATGGCAAATAGCAAATCAGCATTCTTTCACTCACTCAAAGGCCACCGAGCTTTACCTGCATGGGCCGCCAACATCTTTAACCTGAGGTAAAGAGTAAGGTCTTGAATCTTGAAGCTCTCGGAGAGCCCATGAATGGCACATTAGCGCTTCGCCTCCGGGTACACAAGGCCAAAGGCTAACTCCAATCGCGCCACCTCAAGGTCAGGTGTATTTCTCTGCCATTTTCAGTGACTATGATACATACCGCTGCTCAATAATATACAAGCAATTCCAAGCAATATATTCATCAGGCTACACTCATACCCTCAGAGTAGGCCCTGCTTGTTCAAGTCGTTCCACACCTTCCAAGGCATGACTGTACCAAAGCTGTCCTCCATCTCCACCACATCCTCCTTGGCCTGCTGCTGCGCCTGGCGATCCGAGTTAAGCTTCGCGTGCAGCCGCTCCGCCTCCTCGATCTGAGTGATGTCGCGGTACATCGCCGTGTTCGTAATGCCCAGGCACTTGAGGCCGTAGATGTGCCTGGCTTCCGAGAAGTGCTTGTCGAAAGCACGTCGGCCCATGTAGACGAAGTTGCCACAGATCTCACACGAGAACTCGACACCGAGACCGTGCAGCTTGTAGAGCCAGAACGGGATGGGCTTGCCGTCCCATGATAGGGGGAGTTTGAGGGGGTTGTAGACTTTCTCTTCGCCGTCCTCGTCGTCCGAGCCTTCTTGCTCGGCGGTGCCGGTCATGGCTTCTTCTTCGGCGTAGAGGGCGGCGATTTCTTGCTGGCGCTCCTTGTCGGTCATGCCGAATTTGCGCTCGACGTTGATGCGGGTGTTCTCGCGTGTCTCTTGCATGGCTTCGGTCAATTTGCAGACGCGGTGTTCCCTCTCGGCGATTGCTTTCTCTCGTAGGCGCTTCAACTCCTTGGCCACATCCGCGCTCGCTGCGTTTGATTGTGCTGCTGGCTTCTCGCCACCGTTCTTTCTTGCCTCCGCGTTTTTGATGTGCTTCTTGCCCTTCAAATGTGCTTGATACACATTGTCGTTCTTGAACTCCTTCTCGCAGTCGTCACACCAAATGCCTTCTCCCGTGCTTCCTGATGCCGCCTTTGTTTCTTCTGCTTGTGCCTCCCACCCAGGTACTTGACCCTTTTCCCACTGCTCTTGGAACTCCTTGTCGAACTCGCTGAACTTCTTCTCCAGATCCTCAAGAGGCCGTGACCTGCGCATGAACGATTGCAGGTACTCGGCTAAGCTGCTAACATAGCTGAAGTACTCGTCTGTCATTTTGTGTTGGGCTTTGTCAATGTTCAGTTGAGGCGGTTGGAACTTGTCGAACGTGTCCAGGTACTGAAGGTATGTCGGCTTTTTCACTTGTCTGATACCAGGAACGTTGAGGAACTCCTCGTGCAGCATTGTCAGATCGAAATAGCGTCCGAACTGCTCCTCTCCGGTGAACATGCCGTTAATATCTCCCGCGAATCCTCCAGGTGGTCCGCCACTTTCGGGTTTCTTGTACGCGCGCTCCAGGTTCTCTACAGGCTCGTTGGGGTTGCGCTTGTGGAAGTCCTTGATGTTGTTCAGTTGCTTGTAGAACTCCTCGAAGGGATCGCCACCGGCGCTCATCGACTGAATTTCTTGTGTCCATTGCTCTTTCTGGTCGTTGTATATGTTCAGTGCGCGCTGGCTCTGGTCTGCGATTCGTGCGGTAAAGTTGGCGATTTCGTGTTCGCGCGCGAGCTTGTTGCGAATGTGTTTGGGCTCGTCCATGACCCGCTCGGCGATCGCGGCCTCGAGTCGCTCAACATCTTCATGCGCAGAGCGCAGATCTTCGACCAACATTTTGTTGTGATTGCTTGGGTGTGCTTTGTTCGCGTGCGGTTTCCTCGATTATTTCCTGCGATGCAAAGTGCTCGCCGGAGCGCGCTGCTGGTATCCGTTTGCCTTTTTAATAACAGTCCGACAATCCAGAGTCCTCGGAGTATTTTGTGAGTAAGTTTCCCAGTATAATCCAAGTGGCGGTTTGGGAGGAAGAGCGGAAAGATATGCAATGTGAATTGGATCTTCGAAGCTTCGCGCGCCAGACACGATTGCAGAGAGATCTCAAGCGCAGGCGCAACACCAACTTGAACCTGATGGAGCTAAGAGAGCGGCCCGAAATGCGGAGAACAGATCCACCTCAAGCAGTTGTCGCGGGCGTAACTTTTAGATGCCAAAGCTGCCTTTTGCGACCAGCAGCGAACACCATCTTCACCAAATACCACCCGTAACATCACTATACACACTCGCCCATCATGGCCGACGAGGCAATCGACCGCAAGGCGGAGGAGCGCATGGAGTTCACCACGTCCAAGGAAGTCTCCGTCGCGCCCACCTTCGAGGCCATGCACCTCAAGGAAAACCTGCTTCGCGGCATCTACGCCTACGGATACGAGTCGCCCTCCGCCGTGCAGTCGCGTGCCATTGTCCAGATCTGCAAGGGTCGCGATACCATCGCCCAGGCCCAGTCCGGAACAGGAAAGACCGCCACCTTCAGCATCAGCATCCTCCAGGTCATCGACACCGCTGTGCGCGAGTCGCAAGCCCTCGTTCTCAGTCCTACGAGAGAACTGGCTACCCAAATTCAGAGCGTTCTGCTCGCCCTCGGAGACTACATGAATGTGCAGTGCCACGCATGCATTGGAGGCACAAACGTTGGCGAGGACATCAGGAAGCTGGACTACGGCCAGCACGTTGTCAGTGGCACACCCGGTCGCGTGGCAGACATGATCCGCCGTCGCAACCTGCGCACCCGCCACATCAAGATGTTGGTTCTGGACGAGGCCGACGAACTTCTCAACAGGGGTTTCCGTGAGCAGATCTACGACGTCTACCGTTATCTTCCTCCCGCAACTCAGGTCGTGGTTGTTAGCGCTACTCTTCCCTACGATGTCCTGGACATGACGACAAAGTTCATGACCGACCCTGTGCGCGTGTTGGTCAAGCGTGACGAACTTACTCTCGAGGGTCTCAAGCAGTACTTCATCGCAGTCGAGAAGGAAGAGTGGAAGTTCGACACTCTCTGCGATCTCTACGACACACTCACCATCACACAAGCCGTCATCTTCTGCAACACCCGCAGAAAGGTCGACTGGCTGACCGACAAGATGCGCGATGCCAACTTCACCGTCTCAAGCATGCACGGAGAGATGCCTCAGAAGGAACGTGACAGCATTATGCAGGAGTTCCGCCAAGGCAACAGCCGTGTGCTCATCTCGACCGATGTGTGGGCTCGTGGTATCGATGTGCAGCAGGTCAGCTTGGTCATCAACTACGATCTGCCCAGCAACCGTGAGAACTACATTCACCGTATCGGTCGTTCCGGCAGATTCGGCCGCAAGGGCGTGGCCATCAACTTCGTTACTAGCGAAGATGTTAGGATTCTGCGTGACATTGAGCGTAAGTTGTGATGTCCACGATCAATACTGAAACCTTGACTAACTTTCTCAAACAGTCTACTACTCCACCCAGATTGACGAGATGCCGATGAACGTCGCCGACCTGCTTGCTTAAGCGCCAGCCATGTGCTGTGCGAGCACTCTGAAGCACCAGGGTTTGAATGAAACAGAAGCACCAGGTTATGAGGCCATTTTCGAAACAGAAACCTTTGCCCAAAAAACGTGATTCCCCCTGTTTGTAGAAGCAAGATGCCCGGGCAAAAATTATGTACTGGCAAACGGCCACTAGGGATGGAAATGGGTACTAGAAACCAGATTGTAAGTTCATGTCTCTTACTTACTTAGCTTTCATCGAGCCCTTACTGACGTACCCCAGGTATTGAACGAGAACGAAGCTTCAGACTCCAACAAAACACGCAGTGCTGATCCCGCCGATCTTGAACCCAATCGTTGCACAAGGGGCCTGCCGGTGGCAGGAACAACAAACACCAACTTAGCACAACGCTCTCGGATCGCGGTCGCTTTGTCCCGTGGAATGTCGAGATCTCTCCTGGCGATTAGTGTTTGTGCAAAGCATGGAAGCGCTCGGTGCCGAATACTCCATCCCTCTAGATTGAGCTTGGAAATTGATTGAAACATCATAGGCATAATTGTGCTCAGAAACAGGGTTTTATGTACGATACAGTTCGCGTAGCAATCTCATGCGTAGCTCACAATGACAGACGGTCCTGTGTCGACGACGTCTTGATGGCTTATGGGTGTGAGTTGTTCGTGTCGAGATGGGCAGATCGGGCACTGCTCTAAAGTTGCGCCAGTGCATTTTATACGAGTGCAGAGGGTCGATATCTCATACGAGGGAGCGTCAAGATCAGAAGAAGAGAAAAACATTAATAGTCATTAAAGAAAAACGTCTATCATCAATCAATGTTCTCTTCCCTCCGGCGCATCTATCCCTAGTGTCTTCCAAGGCTGCTTCGCTTTCACCGGCGTCTCAGCAGTCCTCACCACAGGCCCTTTCTTCCCACCGCCACCAATAACCCGCCCCGCCCCTCCGCCTGTCACTTCCAACTCCCCAAGCGCCACACTCTCGATCCGACAGTGATACGTCGGCACCCTCCCCCTCCCATTGCCCATAGCCTGCCACGACCGCCCGTCCTCCACATCACGATCCGCAAACGACAGTGACGACGACGAGCCGTTGTTCTTGTTTCTCCGCCAACGTTTTGCCCAGCCAGCGCCGCCGCCCAGGACGCCGACGCACCCGCAGCAGCAGTAATGTTTGATAGTGGAGGCGTAGATTTCGCGGAAGAAGGATGTTGTGCCGAAGACGAGGAAGCCTATGAAACCTACTAGCACGCCCGGGATGAAGGTTAGCACGCTGTGGAGTGTGCTCGCGTTGGAGAAGTCGGGGCCGGGCATGGCGGCGAGGCGCACGCAGGCTGCGTGGCGGGCGAAAGCGGATTTGATTATGAGGACTTCGAAGGCGCTGTTTTGGGGCATGGGGGTTAGCATTTGAGTCGGGAGGATGTGCGGTAATTATTGTGAGAGAAGAAGGGGATGGAGGAGATAAGAACTCACCTCAAGGCCACGAAGGTGAAGGTGAAGCGCAGCAACAGCCATTTATCCGTCTGCGGCGCTGTCACCAGCGATTTTGCTTTTCCCAGCGAGGACGCGAGTGAGAGGTCTGTGGTTTTGGAGCCTTCGATCTTCTTGAAACTGGCGAGGTGGCGGATGTATTTGACCAGGATGGCCATGATGCAGACGCTGCCTACGACCCAGCAGCAGAGCACTGGCGGTTGTTGCGTTAGCTGGGGGTGGTACGGAGCAGTTGGTTTGGTTTCGTCGATGACTTACTTGGAGCGCAAGTGATGATCAGACATAAGACGGCATGTTGCTGTAGCGTAGGCGCGAACGGCACGGTGACCATGATGATTGGCAGAACGATGCTTCCGATTTTGGTTGCTGGCGCGGCGAATTTGTTGGAAGTTGTTGAGGCGACGGGGCGCATGTTGTAGACGCCTCTTACTAGTGCTACGGCCCTGTTGTTTTCGTTAGATTGGAGATGTGGAGGGAGCTACATTCGATATCTTACCAGCAAAGGCAAAGAGCACTGTGAAGGGTGTTAGCATTTCCATGGAAGTATTCGAGAAGAAATTCTCCAAAAGGACTTACGATAGGACATTGTAGCAGTAAAATTGTATCCAGAACAGTACCAGGCTGGGTCCCAGGGAAAGAGGTCCGATAGCTGGCATGGTATTGTCCACGCCGAGCAGAGCCTGCTTATATTCTGATACTCGGTCATACCGCCAGTTGGTGATGTACCAGAACTGTTGGGCGATGGATGCTGTTGTTGAAACGATAACTGAAAGCGCCATCAAAGAGATATCTGTACAGCCGCTGTCAGTGTCGATATTCCAGAAAACGCGCTCGATCGCGTAGGGGATGGGGAAACCTACAACTCCAGCGCTCACTGTGGTAGAAATGCATTAGGAACAACATGATAGTCGCCGCTAATGAAATAATAGACAAGATCAGAACCGGGATGGCAAGCACCAGTGCTTCCTGCGGCATGGCCAGAGGCACGTTCTCGTAGACCGAGCTGTTCATCGTGGCAAGGCTTTGCGGCGCCCACGTGGTTGTTGCGGTTTCCGAAAAGTGGTACGCGCAGAGTCCGATCAACAGACTCTCGCCGCTATTAGCAGTCGGTGACCCAAGATAGTCCGTCGAAAAGAAGCATCCCAGAGGAACCAGGGTTCGAAGCGAAAAGGTTCGCGATCAATACTACAGGACGAGCAAATCGTTCGTTTCTCTGCAAGGGAGAATCTGGGCGCTGTGGAGAGTGGGTGGCACTTGTGTTTGGGGCTGGTTCCCACCAGACAGGCTCCTTCAGGACGGCGTTCGTCAGCCAGCTAGTTCAACGGTGGCTGCCACAAGATTGACTCGGGGTCGATATCGAAGCACCGGGGTATAGACTGCTTTTGGTATGTTGGGGATGGCGCGGCGGCATCGGGCAGTACTTATGCAAAACAACACAACGCAACACCACGACTTGGACATGCTGTTACAATTTGCATGTAGGTTTTGATCATCATACATATCACCTCGAGCCTCCAGGAAGGCCAGTCTACCGACTTCCGCCAGCGTACAGGAGCGAGCGCGTCGATCCTCCGCAACGCTCCGTGCTTCCTTGCGGTGATCCGTATAGATTGACATGGATGTGACAATAGGGCTAGACCACATAAACCTCATGATGACAACTGCCGAACAGATATGAAGCCTGCCCTGACACAGTCCGCGGGCCAATTGTTTGCAAAATCCAATGTTGAGTTCGCGCAAAAAACTGGAGCTGGCATATCGGTGCTGGGAACCGGGAGGCTTCCTCTTCCGATCCGCAGTCCGCCGAAGGGCAGAGCAGGAAAGAAAACGTGTGCGAGACTGCGAGTCAGCATCTTCAATGGAAACCAGTGGCCCGGTTTATGTTTCACGCCATCCGCGCCACGCGACGTGATTAATAACGTCGAAACGCTAGCGCAGGAAGCTGGGGAGCCTGGAAGTCGGATGTTGTGCCCTGCCGGACACGTGATACGGGTGACGAAGAAGAAAAGGAGTGTAACTCTAGATCTTGCCGTTGAGATTGATAGGTTGCCGGCAGTTATACGCACAAAATAACATGTAGCAGCGCTGTTTGGTGATGAGATCGATGAGGTGAGGTTGGGCTTCAGGAGAGTGTTATCTGATTTTTGGTTTTTGCTTGCCCTGAATCTCATTTGGTGGCTCGTACCAAAGCTCTGACCAAACAAACGTTTCTTCACACTTACTTACTCAGAGGTTTGGTGGACGGAAATTGCCTTCTCTTTCTAAGAACCACAGCAGTCATCTCGATTTAAAAGCTTTGCTATGATATGGTTATTGCAGCGCGATGACGCTTCTCTTTTGTGGAGGGTGACATGATACACCGACCATGATATGCATACTGTGTCAGACGAAACTAACTTTTGCTTTATCAAACCACACAGAGCATGGCAGTTGTTTCTTCGTTTCTTCACGGAAGCCGAGGCATCTTGCAGCACGATACACATCGATATCACTGGCCACCTGAGGCACTGACTAATGATACGATGGCGTGCAAGCTTGATTGCAGAAGACCACTGCCGTTGCTTGCTGCGCAAGAATTGTTTCTTCTTGCTGCTGTAGCTTTTGCGTACTCTCCGGATACCTTGCGCATGTGAGTATCCGAGGACCTAAGGATCCGGCAGCTGCCACCATCATACATCTCCATGAATGGCAACAACTTTCGGACAGCAGGAGATTTCTCTGCTCTCTGAAAGAAAACCTAGAACACGGCTCATACCAAGCACCGCCAGCCTCGCCGCCGCCGTCGCCGCCGGCGGAAACAATTTGGAACCCCGAACAACGGCCACGATTTCGCGGACCTGTCGAGAAACACAGGAAGGATTTGAAATAGCTGCCGGTCCAGATGTCAACAGGACTCGCTCTGATAAAATGGAGAAGAACTCTCCCTGCCAGCTTAGGCTTCTGCCAGAAAAGCAAACGCAGTAACCATGCTGAGTTTGGTGCCTCTACCACCTGATGCCAATTCTTGCCATATGCAAGACTGAGTGAGTAGTTGCAATTGAAGGCACAATCATAATATAGAACCCAAACGCTGCTGCAAGCTTGAAAGACCAACAACCTATACACATATGTTTAAGCTTCCAACACCAATATAAGTGGTATCGTCCACCACACCAACAACTTATACACACATCTATAAAATTTTCCAACATCCAATATCAGTGGGCCCATCAACAGGAAACACAACACCTCCATCCATCAATATCCCCACCCCTCCAACCCCCATCAACAAGCGAAAAACATATCAATAACTACTGGGCAGCTGACTAACCCTCCCCCCGTCCAAAACCGTAACATTCCCATCCAAATACGCCCCCGCCCTGCTCGCAATCCACACCACCGTCCCCACCATATCCCCTTCCACCCCAATCCTCCCCGCCGGAATCACACCCTTATCAATAGCTCCCTCAACCCCCGGATCGCCCTTCGCGCCCACACCCGCGATCAGTCCATCCGCGAGATCACTCGGGAACAATCCCGGCGCGATCCCATTCACGCGGATGCTAAACGGGGCGAGAGTGCCGGCGAGGTGCTTGATCAGGTGCGTGGCGGCGGCTTTGCTGGCGCCGTAGGCGAGGTTGGAGCCCTGGACGCGCAGGTAGCCTGCTATGGAGGTTGTGATGAGGACTTGGGAGGTGCGGCCGGGGGCGTTGCGCTTCTCATTGCCGGCGTCGAGGAGTTCGAGGAAAGCGAACGTGGTGAAAGCGATGGAAGTGGAGTTCGTAGCGAACGTGGTAGCCCAGTCCTGAGGGTCGAGTTCGAGAGCTGCGCGGGCGTAGTCTGCTACTGAGGTTGTGGAGGAGGGTTTGACGGGGATGGCGGGGGGCATTGTGCCGCTGTTGCAGCAGAGGAGGTTGATGTAGCCGACTTCTTGCTTGATTTGGGCGGCGATGGTGGTGAGGGAGGTTTTGCTTGTTACGTCGCCTACGATGGGGATTATGTGGGTCGGGGAGAGGGCGGCGGCTTCGTCGAGTTTGTCTTTGCGACGGCCGATGATGTAGACTTTGTGGGCGCCGTTTAGGGCGAAGGCTTTTGTTAGCATGAGGCCGATACCTGGTGTGTTGTGGTGTTGTTAGCTGGTGGGTGTTTGTGGTGTTGTTGCGGTGGCGATTGTGTACCTGTAGCGCCGCCGGTAATCACCACCACCATTCCCTCCACGCTGAACAACTCTCCAGAAGTTGGAGTAGACATGTTGATATTTTACAAAGCTGTGGTATCACTTGACTGTTATACCAGTGTAAATTGATGAAGTCGGTGTACGTCAATCCGCTGAGGTTGATCTCGAAGGGTCACGGGATGTAGGATCAACTCAAAAAGCGAGATTTAGAATCTCAACTGCAGTTGAAGAGGAACGAATTGTCCCATGTATGTGTATACATTCGATATTTACAGTCCGTCAACAATGATGATGCGCACCACGCACCTTGGCCTGCAGCTCTCTCCGCACTGCTCCGGACATTGATGTTATCGCCGATTTTTTGTGGAACCGAGATTACTAAACTCCGTGGATGTCTCAACGACATTCGTGTTCTGAAGTTAGATGATTTGCTATCGAACGTGACTCTATTTGCTTGCTCCTGGAATATCCATATGTTGGGTGAAAGAGTTCGAGAACAGCCCTTCAAGAAAAGAAATGTATAGAGATAGAATATGTCTTTCGAGCAACAATAAATCAAGGGTATCATAATAAAAACTATTCGAACAACCACCTCAACCACCACCTTTCACTTCGACCTGAAAATCCCCTGCCCCAACGCAGTCAAGTACCCATACCTCGTCAACATCGTCGGATCGAAATTCACATTCGCACTCCCATTACCGTTACTCGCATGCGCAGCCTCTCCAACCGCTGCATCTGCCAACCCCTGCAACCCATCCGCATCACCATGCGCGAGCATGCGCTCTTTTTTCTTGACGACGAGCTCGCGGATGGCGCCGTCCCAGCCCTCGCTTTCCTGCTTGCCAGCCAACCCTCTGCCCTCGCCGAGACACTCGACCATTTGGTCCAGACCGCGGAGGGCTTCTGCGCGGGTGATGGGGACGTCGCAGAGTTCGCAGAGGGTCATGGCGGCGAGGGCGCCGAAGTGGTGGTTCAAAGGCGTGACGGGAGTGAGGCGGGAGTTGAGGACTGTGGCGACTTTGACTGCGTGCTCGATGAGTTCTACTGGTTCTGTTGTTGGGCTTAGGCGCTTGATGAGGAGGTGGCAGTGGTGGTAGGAGAGATGCACGAGGTTGAGGGTGCCCCAGACGCTCTCGACAGATTCACGGAAACGGTCGATTTCGCCTGCGAGCGTGAGGCCTAAGAGTGCTGATGCTGGATTTGAGGGCGCCATCACATCTGTTGATGGTGTCTTTGTAGTTGTGAGGATGGAGGCAAGGTGGCCGATGATGAACGAGAGACGAGCGAGGTGATAGGTACTCTCGCCTAGCAGAATTTGATCTTCAGGCAGGAGGACCAGACTATTCTCGGGCAGTTTGAGCAAGTCTGCTGTCGACGATGCATGCCAGCGATCAAGGATGAACAGAACCCACCAAACACGGCGAGCCAGGCGGTCTTCGCTGTCACGATCGCCTTCCATCACGCTTTGGCTGGGAGCTGGAATTGTGTTGATCTGAATTTGTCCGGCGACACCAGCTGCACGGCCAAGCCATTCAGCACGTGAAGGGCCTGCCTGGCCTCTGATTGTAGCCGGGCCGTGGTTGTCGCTTTCCAAAGCCATGATAAGCAATGTTTGCAGATACACGAGATTTGTTGCATTGGTGTGTGTGCTGGGATTGTCGAATGGATATTTGGCGAGGAGCTCTGCTGCACGTTTCAGGGCTTGTGGATATCCGATATTTGGCGGCAGAGTCGTGGTTGGGAACGTTCGCATGTAGCAGTCTAACGCAGCCAGAAACGCTTCTCGAAGAGATGCGGGACACTCGCCTAACCGTTGACGCAGCCGGTTCTTGTTGTTCGGTAACAAGGGGAACGTTTGGTGAATGACGCGGTAATACTCGTTGACAACACTTTCATCCCAATCGAAAGATGTGATGCTGGTAGTGGCATGCGCATCGGGTGGTTCGTAAGGCAGGCTTGTGGTATCTTGCCTGGGCTCCATCGTACCCATCCTCCAAAATGGTTGGGCATTGTGATATGAAGGTGTGGGTGGCTGTGTTGGCGGCTGCGATTGGGAATAGCTAGGTTGGTAACCAGGGTGGTGGCTTTGAGGTGGTAAATGTGGTGCTTGCTGGGACGGCAAGGGCATAGGTCTGGCGTTGCTATTCCACCCTCCAGACATACTGCCATATCGCCCTTCAGCCACCGAATGTGTTCTCTTATCCCCAACTCGCGGCTCCATCGAATGAGATACATTCTGTGAAGGCTGTCCTAAGCCGTAATCTGCCTGATGTCCACCTTGACTACGCTGAACTTGCATCATTTGTCCATATCCGCCTTGCTGTATGTTTTCGGCAATCGCACGCTGCACCTGCTGAATCTCTGCCTGGTGATGCGGACCGCCAACGCCAGGTTCGTGAACCTGTTGCTCCAGCGATTGCAGCCTCTCTGCAAGTTCTTTGATGTATCCTTTACTCGGTCCTCTCTTCAAAGGCTGTCTGCTGAAAGCGCAGTTGAGCCCACTTCTCGAGCAGTGTGAGCATGGAGCAGTTCCCGTCTCGTCTAGCGCATCACATCGTATCTTCTTGCGCCGACACTCGTCACACGCCCGCGAAACTTTTGTTCTAGGTGCCTTCTCGCGGGCTGACTGAGAGGGACCGCGATCCGGGCTCCCATTTGTGTGCGGAAAGGCGACATTGCCGTGGGCAGCAGCTCCGGCGAAATGTGCATCTTGTTCGGCCTGCGAGGAGGACGGCAGGAGGGCGCCTAGATTTCCAAGGGATCCAAACATCATACGCTCCAGATTCGCGCGCATCTGAGGGTCGTCTGGCACATAGTCGGACGTGGAGAGCTGGCGGTGGGCCTGTTCACCGTCTTGTCGAGATGCGCCGCCATTCTGTTGAACGTCACTGTTGGGCTCCGGGTCCTGGCGCTGATCGTCGCCGACATGCTGGTAGAAGGGTAGTCGAGCGTCTCTCGAGGGCGAAGGGTAGGAGCTCTGTTGTTGGCGAGGGGTGCCGGCAGCGGATGGTCCCTCAGACATTATAGTGGGCGCAGTGAGTCGGTATCGGCCTCTGGCGCTAGCACGAGCTGGGCGCTATGTTTCGTGGGAGACACTGTTCTGGCTGCCTGTCACGTGCATGCTCTTCAGTCTTCCTTCAGCTTTCGGGCGTGCAGTCGTGTATGTCGTTAGTCATGAGGTGTACTTGTCAGTATACAGTGGTCGTAGACGATGTTGCTGGCTGGTGGTTAAAGTCGAGGCCTCGGCAAGGTGGCAGGCGCCAGCGAACTCGCTCGCGCCCAATGGATGCGAGGAAGATCTCGCGCTAACGACCAGCACGCGAGCTCTCTCGCCATCTTCTTCCACTGCACAATGCCGTTTGCGCGTGGTGGCAGTGGAGCCGAAGGAGTCGGTCCATGTGGTAGGACGTTCTTATCCACATCCATCATTTTACCCTGCCTATCTGACAATCTTCAAGCCGCCTTCGGTGCAACGATATTCCGGCGCGGCTAAATTTGGTAGGAGGAGAGTCATGACGAGCGAGGGAAGGTTGAACATATGATTTCTCTTTCCTTGGATGATTGATCATATATTGCTATACTGGTACTATATGCTAAGGAGATAGTCTCTTGTGTACAAAATCTGCGATTGGCCAATATGGCAGGCTGGGAACAATGTGTCGCTGTCCTATCACTCGATACAAGCCAGATAAGTTGGACCGGTCCATGGCACAAACACGAATCATTGACAAGCGATAGCGATTGATTAAGGTATCCTCTTCGAGAGAGCCTTACAACACATGCATACATGTATATACAGAGACCCTTTGGACGCTCGTGATACACACAATGGCGCGACCAGAATCATAATGCAGCCTGCTATATGCAGGGTTTCGATCCTTCAGCCCACCCATCCAGACTAAGCCGTTTCTAGACAGTGGTATGAGGTACATCAATGTCCCAATCGAGACCATAGTCTCATTCTAGGTATCAAGCAACAATTCTTCAGGGGATCGTCAGCACAGAATACCTCGTTGCAAATACAGTACTTATAAGTAGTAGCACTCATCTCATTGTTTCAACAATGCTTTCCTTGCAGTCCATCCTCATCGAACTAGAACTATCGAACCGTCACTCACAACAACCACCCCACCCTACAGTCAAACAACGACATCAAAACAATGTCCTCCCCAACCACAACCCCAAACTACTCCCTCCACTCCATCCCCCTCGCCTTCGCCTTCGGCCTCCTCCCCCACGTCTACGTCACCGCCCGCCTCATGCACCTCACCGCCAACACCTCCTCCAAAGCCATGCCGCGCACAAACCTCGACGTCTGGAAATCCAAACTCCCCGCCGCGACCTGGAATCATCTTGTTAGAGCCCGCGGCGCGCATTTGAATTGCCTGGAAGTGTTTCCGCTGTTTGCTGCGGCGGTGGTGAGTTTGATCGTTTTTTTTTTGTTCTTCTGATGTTGTGATGATTGGTTTGATTGAGGGGAGAGAAGAGTATAGGTTGGCTGATCGACTTCTGTGGATAGGTTGCGGGAAACGTCGCGCAGTTGCCGGCTAAGGATTTGAATAGTATGGCGATTGGGTTCTTTGAGGCGAGGGCGCTGTACGTTGCTTTGTACCTGACGATCAAAGGTGACAAGCTGGCGTACGCTCGCACGGCGGCTTATGCGTGGAGTATTGCCATTCCGATTATGGGGCTTTGGCAGGCTGGGAAGGTTGTTGCTGCAAGGGAAGTTTGAGGTATTCAGAGGTTCCGTTGACGACTTTGGAGGGGGTCTGAAGTTTGGGTCGCGTGTGGTCTTCGTGTTTGCGTTTGCGCTGGATTGTTTGTGTTCGTTGACCCCCATAATTAGGTTTGTTTCCGTCCGAATGCATGGGAAGTTTTGGTCCGTTTTCCGTTCCGCAGCCCGGCCTTCTCTGCAATCGGGATGCATGCGTGTCGGATCACCTCAGCCAGTTCAAATCCCAGGAGCCCCCTCCCTGTGGATATACCGATTAAACCTCCTCCACCGCTCACAAGCAACACGCCACCTCTCCTCGACTCCCAGCCCACTCAAATCCCTCTCCCACTCCTCCTTCGTCACCAGCACAACCTCCGCCACGCCCTTCTCCTGCTCGGTGTAAATCCACGAGTGTCTCGGCGCCGGCTGCGTCTGCAATTCAAGTAACCGCGCTGCGAGAGCCTGCGCTTCGCTTTCGAGCTGCAGTCGCTCTGGTTCGCAAAATGATGCAAGGATGCGTTTGTAGACGCAAAGAACTTCGAGGGCAGTGCCGTAGATCTCGCGGCGCAGTGCAAGTTCGGATTGTGGGACGGCGGCCATGGAGGTGCGGATGACGTGCGCTTTGTAGGATTCTAGACATTTCAGAAGAGCGGCGTGGGTCTCACGGGCTTTGAGCTCGAGAGTGAGCTGCTGGCCTGAGTCCGGAAAATCTGGGTCCATGGCATCGGTGACATCCGGGAGCATACTGCTGAGGCCGAGCATGCGCATTCGCAGGCGGATGACGACTTCGCTACGGTCGGTGAGGTGGAGGGGGTCGTCTTCAATCAGCGATTCGTACAAGCACATCCATTCGGGTTGCTCGAGGTAGCAGCGCTGGTTGTTCATGAGGGCTTCGCTGAAGATGGGCCCGATGTGGGCGTGGAAGAGCATTTTCTCATACTCTGTTTTGAAGCGAGAGGGGGTGCGGCGTTGGACTACGAGGGCAGAACCGTTGACATGATGCGTGTATTCGGCTGTGCGGCTGGGTTCGAGCATCTGATTGATTGATATGTATTAGTACGGTGGTTTGTGATCAGCTCGATGGGTAGCACGCACCTCATGCAAGCTAAGCATTTGGATCGCGCAGAGTAGATCCGGATCTAGACTACTCTCATCTCCCGCAACAGCTACTTGCAGTTGCGCTAGGGCTTTTGCGTACATTCGCAGGATCATGCCTTCGAACATTTCGTTCCGGGGATACAGCTTGCTGTGCACTTTGGCCGAGACGCAATCGATTACGGCTGTCAAGAAAGGCTTGTGGCCGTAGCGGCTAGGGATAAATTGAAGGTATGATTGCATCTGCGAGCCAATCAGGGTAGTGAGAAGCTCCGGGTTGTTTGATATGGCAAGCATAGTGCCCTTGCCGATGTTGAAGCTGGTCAAGATGGACAGGTCGCGGACGTCGAAGTGGTACTTCATGCGCAATCTCTCGTAACCGGTGGCGGGTGGGCCATTGAGAGGCAGCACTGCATCCTGGTCATTCAGCCATGCGTGCATCTGCCTTGTCACGACATGCTGGTCATCTGGAGTGGTAGCATCCGTGTCCGTTGTCGGGGCAGAAAAGGCTGAGTCCGAGTCTAGCGTCACATGGCTATGCTGATCTGTATCAGTTGAGCTTCCACTGTTCTCCGATGCCTCTTTTGGGACATTGGCGTTGGTATCGCTGAGCGATTGCCGTAAATTAACACGACCGTATCCGCCACGTTTCTTCCGTGCAATACCGACATCTTTCATCGCCTGCTTGCGAATCAACGTACGTAACGCCGGGTCCTTTGGTACTTTCGGCCCAGTCGCATTGATGAAATGGAAGCCAGTGTCTGCCATGCTTACTGCAATATTGCTGTCAAGCTCCAGACGGTCTTGTGGTGAAGCTGTTCCTGTCAAGTCGATGCCAGTGGTAATAGACAATCGTTGAAGAGCGATATCGATGTTTGACTCATCCTACCTCCCCGGACCTCAACGAGCAGATGCATAGCCGAATTGAGAGCACTTGTCAGCCGACAGATGTGCTGACTTACATGTAACAGGAGCAGGATCGGAAGTCCAAAGCAGTCTGGTGTCTCCGCCATCCCACAACAAACGACCAGGGTACCACACCCCCAATCCAGCCTAGCGCAAGTCAACCTTAAATCCCAGCCCCACCCTCCCTATCTACATAAACACCCAAACACCAACTCCTAGCGATCAAATCAACAGGACCACAAAAGAGCGGTTCCCCCATAGCCCAGCGGTTATGGCGAGACAACTTAGCGACGGTTGCGACACGTCTCCGGGTTCGAACCCTCTCTCAGAGAGTCTTTCACCGAGCAAGTAGGACTTTAGATGGACCAAAATACTGTTTACAGCTAGGATTGGGTAAAATGCCCATAATAGCTCGTACGGGTATTCCATCGAAGGAGATGATTGTTGTGTAATAGCTGATGTTGATTGATCCTTCTTTTTTTCTTTCTATTTTTGCCCGTCACAGTCATTCCTGCAATCAAAAAAAATACACATCATAGAACATCCAGAGAAAAGGCTTCAATTCGAACGGGATCAGAATTTTGGATGATGAGATCATATAACATATCGTTGAAGTCATCAAAAGACCATTGGGTATCCAGCAAAGACATAAATGCAACCATGTAAACCCCCAACCAAAACACTCGCTAAACCATGCATGTAGGAAACCCCCAAACAAAGCAGCCTACGCCTCCTCAACGAACATCAATCATTCACCACATAGCGCTACTCTTCTTCGCCAACCTCTTCTTCTGCTCCCCATCATCGCTCGAGCTCCGCAGCCCGAAGAAACTGCTCTTCTTCTTCGTCGGCCGCGGAGCACTAGCGCCTGGGTTTGCGCCAGACATTACTACGGCACTCGCACTGGCGCTGGGGTTGACGTAGAGGCCATTGCTCCCTAGGCGACCGCTACTGCTAGATCTCCCTTGAGGGTGAGGCGGCGCAAGACTCATCTGCGTCTGCTGAGGAATGGACTGCATGTACGGTCCTTCCTGGCGCTGGCGAGGCCTCCTAGGCTGTGGTGTCGCGGAAGGCGCGCCGTAGAGTCTTCGTAGACGTTCGGTCTCGGCGTCTATGGCGGCTTGTTTGCGGGCTGCTTCGCGCTGTTCTTCTTCGACCATGCGCTGCAAGCGGCGGCGCTCGGCTTCGTCTGCTTTTTCGCGCTCGCGGCGGCGGCGCTCGACGGCGCGGTTTTCGTTTTCGGCTTGCGCGCGCAGGCGGGCGGTTTCGGCGTCGAGTTCCCATTGCGCGCGGGGGTCGGCCATGGGTGGTGGGCGGGGTGGCGAGGACATTGGTGGTGTTGTTTGGAGGCGAGGGAGGGAGTTGCGTTTGATGTCGTTTGAGGTGGGTGGTTGGACTGCTGGGGCCATGGAACCTGGAGGAGGGATGGCGGGATACATCTGTGGTGGACTTGAGAGCTTGCGGCCTGCGGCTGAGAGTTTGCGAGGGCCGCCGTCGGCGATATTGAAGACTTCGGTCATGCGGTCTTTGCTTGAGAAGTAGAGGTCTTTGATGACGACTGCGCTTAGGAGCAGGACGACTTCTAGTCCTTTCGGATCTTCGATGTCGACTCGGCCCAAATTTGACTCGTAGATGGTCATCTCCCTCAAGCTTCGCCACAGTGCTATGGCGATATCCGGATCCTTCTTCGACTTCTTCTTCTCCGTGTCTGTGCTCTTGCCCGTCATGTAGCATGTCAAGTCCTTGCTCAGCTTACTCTCCCTCCGCCATACAAAGTTGACTTTAGGTGTGATGGCGAGACTGGACGGATCATCCTGCCCTCGATCCAGATTTGAAGCAGAAGGCGTCCGGAACGACGTCTCAGGCATGCTGAACTCATAGCTATCGCTCGATCCCCACTTCCCCTCCTTCACTGCACACTTGATCTGCTGGTCGGGATTGTACAGTTGTACGAAGAACTCATGTGGCAGTACAGGCAAAGGCGGCGGCGGCACTCCACCATTCCTTCTGATCTCCTCTTGCGAGAGCGTAGGCTGATTCCATATTGGCCTCGCTAGCACTTCGCCGTACAGGATCTGAGTTTGGTAGGCGTCGAAGAGGGCAGCGGCGTAGCAGTTCTTGTGGTTCGCAGACGGCGAGGCTGGATCGGCGTGGTGCAGCGCATAAGCTGGTTCGGGGTCGGAGCCGTGGTATGAGAGGTAGAAGGCGCGGTTGTGCTTGACGCCGTCTGGGGAAGGCTTGAGGAAGAAGGCCGGGAGGTTCTCGTCCAGCATGGTTGTGTGTGAGGAGTAGCGTGGTTGTTGTGCCAGAGGATGTGCAATGCGCGTGCGTTAGGGCGGATATAGTGTAGAGACCCTGGCGCTTGTTTCAGTGGAGAGTGAAGATGGAGAGCCGTTGCAGGATGGCGGTCTCAAGTGGCGTCCGCGAGAGATGTTTTGAGAAGGAGTGGCAACAGTCGCATAGAGAAGGTAGGTCGGTCGCAGTTGTAAGTATGCATGATCGCCTTGCTACTAAGTACGAGCAGTCATTCGTCACTCTCGGAGGCTTGGGTACCTTGCTAGTCGGTACCGCAGTCAGTCCACGAAAGGCGCATGCGCGTCAAACCATCCATGCAGGAACGCACGTGCAGACACTGCGGCCCGTCAAGATGTTTCGCTTTTCTATCTTTGGCTCTCGGATCACTCGGGAATCGGGCAAAGGATCTTTGAAACAAAAGAGCATCGGGCTGTGAGTGGCTGAGCGGCCTGAGCCATCGCCAAAAATGTCCGGCCTCGCATTCTCACGTGGCCACAACCTAAGAAGAAGGCGAACTGGTGAACAGATGGAAGGCATGCCTCAACATTCGTACAACACTCTTACAAGCAATCAATATCATCATCATGTACATCCACCACTCTCTATACCCAAATCCATCAACTCCCATCTCCTCCCATCCTCCCGCCCTACATACGTAACCAAGCACTATAAATCCATCTCCGCACACTCGTCAGCACCAGCCTCGCGTCCCGCCAAGCATACAGTACAAGGGTATCGCATCTTCTCCGCCCGCTCGCAGTTCGCAGCATCAAACAAGCCTCCCAACACCCCGTTCGACCCGGAACGCCATGCCCACTTGTTCGTCCGCAGCTAGTGAAACAGGCGGGGGAGCTCTGTTATTTTCTTCTCTCACCTCGCTTCGCTCGCTTGACGGATGCAAACTACTACGAGGCTGAGCGGGATGGAGGAGCGTGGGCCACGCAATGCTTAGCAAACGAATGTTTGTGGTGGCGTGGTTTGATAGCTTGGCGTGGTTTGATGGGCCATTTGCGACGGGGATGTTTAACAATGTATGCGTGGTGGTGTGATGAGGCTGAGGGGATGGGCTTTTGCTGTGCTTACGTTTCGCTACCTTACACTTTCATGATGCATTTATGTTGCCTTCGCTAATGTGTAGTTAAGCCGAGCGCGCAGCAATGCCATGATTGATGTTCAGCAAAGCCCATGAAGAAGAGGTTCTTTTTTAGGGGGGCTTTTCCTTTTCTATTTATTACTAAGCTACGGAGGTATGGGGTTGGTGAATGCTGGTGCCTAGGAGGTAGAGCTTGGGGCTGGGACATACGTGCATACCCACCTCTCCACCCATGACTCGTCGTGGCTCTTCGACGCATCCCACAGTGATGTTCGCTGTTGTATACTTCGCAAGCATGCTTGGCTTAACTCTCGTACATGCCATCGTCCCGAGGGTTGAGTACGCCCCATGCGATGGGCCGGCAGCACCTCAAGGACGCCTTTCAATCCATCGCCACCAACGACCACTCAGCACGGCCGCAACCATTCTCAAGCACAAGCAAACGTCTCTCCATCCCACCCAAAGGCTCTCTTGAACCTGTCTCCGAACCTACGCACCTGCGTGAGATCAATTTTGCTACCACGGCGCACACTCTTCGGCTCGTGGAACTGGATGGATCGCCCAACGCTGACCAGCCCTTCACCCTTGGGCAGAGGCTTGAAGATCCAGACGCTGCCGTAGAGCTTCTCGGGCACAAGTCCGAGGGTGTTGAGTGCGTGGATGAATTCATCCCAAGACACTTCGCGTGGCGCCTCCGAAATGGTCGATGGAGAAGGGAGGAGCGCGGACATGACTTTGAACGCGCGGCGCGGGATGTAGATAGGCTTACGAAGGTCAGTAGGAGAGTCAGCCGCTGGTGTTAACGGCGTAGGCACTGCGTCGAACCTTGCCTGAGCCGTTCCGTGAGTCTTTCGCTTGATCCTTTCGTCGGTGGTAATCTCGGTCTTCTTGTTCTCAGTTGCGGTCGGCGGTGTCGTGGGCGGCTCATATTGGTCAGTGTTGCGAGAACTAGCATTGTTCGACATTGGCAAATCAACCATTTGTTCTTCCCAGTCTTTGGTGGATGATGTGCTGGCTTGATACATCTTGAACAGTACACCGAATTCGATTCCGCATTTCTCCATGTGAGACTCGACCTCCGTCCAGTACTTTTTCAAGGCGGCCTGTGCGCTTTGAAGGTCACGGACGATCACTGCTGTCCGCCGCTTTTCGCTCGGATAGTAGAAGCGGCCATCCGTCGGCATGCCTAGGGATTCGACGTGGAAGCTACTCCATTTGATGGCACGTTGGGCATGCTCCGAACGTGATTCTGTGAACGTCATCAGATGATCCACCAGTTCGCCCCCTGCGACATCCGCTGCATCCCACGATTTGCTGAAGGGATGAAATTGAGCAATGCGATCCTGCAAGTCCGCCAGCACAGCGAGGTCAAAGAAGTCGGTGAGTAGCCAGCTGTCGATGAGCTGGCTTACCTCGGCGTCGTGTTCGAGCATGTGATGTGCTTCCTGTACCACAGCTCGAAGTCCGTGGAGGGCCACTTGGTCTTCGTTAAGGCCAGACAAGATATGGAAGATCCTACAAGCACGGCGTTGCGCATGTGAAGCGGCTGACTTGATGTGCCAGCCATGTTCGGCACCTCTGATACAGCCATCATTTTCCGTCGAACAGGTTCCGAAGCGATGTGGCCGTTTCATAACGTTGCGTAGACCAGAAGTTGTTGGAAACATGATCTCAATGTTTTGCATCGGTTTGCGAATCATAAGGGCGATGGTTCCTTCCAGTGCTGCCCACATATGTTCATCCCATTCCGCGAGGCGAGTGCCGCCTTCGATGGCGGAGGCGACTTGCTGGTGAATCGGCCGCACCCAACCAAGAAGCATCGAGATCCATGTCCACTTCTGCCACGAGTCTAAAGCATTGGCAAATACCTGACCAGCTATGACAGCCCAGTTTAGCGGGGTATCGTACCCGTTCGAGAAGTGATGCTCTCGCCATTCTTTCAGGTGTTCGAGGAAGTAACCTGGGTCTTCTCTCAACGAGCATATGTGATCCTCGGCAGCCAACTGACGACCATTGATGAGAAGCGCCATTCGCGAGAGTGATATGTCCTGTGGCGTGCGGTAGTCAGCTTCCAGTGTGTGAGTTGACACCGTGTCCCAGATTCCCTTCGGGTTCGAGAGAGGCTCCGGCATTGGCGCGTGGGGCGTTAGGCGGAACTCGGACGGGTGAATGTCGTGCAAGATCTGTTGCGCGCATTGTAGGAGGAAAGTGTAGATGCTTTGTTGGATCTCCAGCGTGAGAAGACCATACACCGGGTCGAAGGAGTGAGTGACCCCAATGCGGCGGGGCAGCTTGGACACTGGGACCAAAACACCATACTGCCGCGGTGTTTGTGCTGCTACACCCACAGACAGCAACATGGCAATACCTTCCTGGTCAGGCTCTTCTGCCCAGCCATACCCAAGGTGGGCCTTGCCTGCGTCTGTCGAGGCAAAAAGGATCGGCGTGTTGCGGCCGCGCGAATGAAGGAATAGCAGGAGGTTGTGGCCTTGCTGCAGATCCTGAAGGTTGATATACGGGATAAGGTGCGCATCGGCACTGCAAGTAATCGCACGGGAGACTCGAGCGTTGCCCTGGTTCCTGAAGCCTCCGAAATCGGGACGGTGCACCTGCGGTATGGTTGGGCGCACCTTGAGCAGAGATTCCCTGCGCTGCTTTGCTGACTTCTTCATCCAGCGCTTGCGGATGGTCGCCTCGAATCTTTTCAGGATGGCGTTCAGTTGCGTCCAGTCGGAGAAGATGCTGTGGGAGAAAGAAGTCGCATGAGTGCGGATCTGCTTCACGGTGAGATCTCGCGGCACAGGGAGGTCCAGACCGTGGTCGAGGCGACAACATTTGCATGGTATTTCGCCTGGGCGGTCGGGGTGTGGCAACACTTCTTCGTACATGTAGGATGCCATTGTGGCCGGTTCGCACGTGTTGAGTTCGCGCGGCGTGCAGTGTGGGCGATGGAGTCGTTGGGTAGTGCGAGGTTATGCCTTGCAGCATGCAGCCGAGTGAGGTTGGTGAGTTGGTGTAGGCGTGTCGCACAGATGATCTGAACGCTCACCAGGCAGCAGCCCAGTTCGCTCTTTCCTCCTCTGGGCGCGCGTTTTCAACATTCGTGACCAGGAAGCCTCGCTCGTGGAATTCAAGAATTGAGATCTGGAATGCAAACATGTGAAGAAACACCAAAACACCAAATTAATTGAGGGGTATAATACCTAAACCGCATGTTCGTCCCCATATGTATGCCGCAGGAGAAGACACAACCACCCATGACCCGCTCATTCATCACAAACCCAGTCCAGCCGAGCAAAATGTTCATCACACCAACCCTCTCAAACCGAAAAGAAGAACATCGATTCCCTCATTTCTTCTTCCTCATGTAGTTCAACACCATCGGCGTCACAATCGGCGCCACAACGCCGTAGTACTTCTGCCCCTTCTCTAGCCAAGGGCCAATATCATACTTGCCCACTTTGATCTCCTTCGGTTGGCGGTCGCGGTCGCGGCCACCGCCTCTGCGGTCGTCGTAGTCGTCGTCTGAGTACCGGCGTCTGCTCCTGTCTCTGTCTCTGCGCCTGTCGGGCTCGTCGCGCCTCATCGGGTCGTCACCACGCCTGCGGCGAGGCGGCTCGTCGTAGTCATCATAGCGGTCGTCACGTCTGCGGCGGGGAGGCTCTTCGCTGCGTCGTCTGCGGGGTCTGTAATCGTCGTCGTCCGAGTATTCGTCGTACTTGTCGCGGCGGCGTCGACCATCGTCGTCTTCGCGCCTGCGGGGAGGCTCACGCTCTGTTTGGCGGCGCTTGGGTTTGATGGGGTCTGCGCCGTATTCTACGCCCTCTCTGGGGCCTTTGCGACGGGGAGGCAGGCTCTCGTCGTCGTCCTCTCTGCGGCGCGGTGGACGTCTGCGCTCGCGGTCCTCGTACGGGTCGTCTCTGGGCGGTGGGCGGCCGTACATGTCACCTTCTCCTCTCCTCCTACTGCTGCGGGGAGGGAGCTGGGACTCGTCGTCGTCGTCATAGCGCGGCTTTCGTGAGGACATGGTGGCAGCTCTTCTGTGTCGTTCGCCCTCGTCGCTTTCGTAGCCGTCACGCTTCTCGCGGAACTGGCGCTCGTCCCTGCGATTCTTGCGCTCGAGGTCGTGAGAGCGGGGGTTGAGGTAGGAGGCCTCGTCGGGGAACTCCGGGTGGAGGTGTGCTTTGCGGTTGCGGCTGCCTTCGCGCTTGATGGCACTGCCTAGCGGCGGCGGAGGGAGGCTGCTGGACGAAGTGGCTGCTGCTGTAGTTGCTGCTGGAGGAGCGTCGGGCGCAGCAGGAAAGGCGGCGTCAGTGGGAGGAGGAGAAAAGCCGTCGTCGGGGCCGACAGGATAAGGCGGGCGGTTATCTCTGTCTCTGTGGCGGCGGGGGCGGGGTTGGTAGTCGGCGTCGTAGGTGGACATGCCAGCCTGGGAGGGAGATGGTTGAGAGAAGGTGTTTTGAGTCACTTGGACGGGTGGTTTTGTTGTGGAGAGGCAAGAAAACAGGGGTGCAAGTGAGTGATGGCGAGTGTTAGTAAAGTTTGGCCCTTACGAGTACAGGGTTGCGCCTGCGACCAAGACACGGTGAGTGGCACTGATGAGTGGGCAAATATGCAGGGAGTTCTGGACTGCAATCTGGTGAGCACCGCCTTCTATTCGTGCCTAATGGTGGAGTGTTCCATACGTCACACTGCACTCTGTCCAAGTGGCGCAGTCACACGCTTGGACTTGGCTGCGTGGAATTAATGTTGATGATTTGTTTTGCTGTCTGTTGATATTTTGTTGATAACGAGAACAATAAGGTATTGTTGAAAAGTCTCACACAATAGCAGGACCCAGAATGTTTGCTCGGACAAGAAACTAGTTCTCAACAATACCTAAGCTGCCATCGCTATCATCATCCTCATACTCGACTCACTCAGCTTCCCCCTCAGTTTGCATGATGTCTCGGGGAGACACGCACATGCGCGCAACAACGGGAAGAACGGCGTGAGTACCTCATGAGTACCCACCAGCCACAGCCTACACAGCCCTACAGCTTGTGGCCATCTGCACGAGGCGCCTTCTCAGCCTAAGGGATCATGCGACCTTTGGTCCAATTGTATCAGCCGCACGCTGTCTTTCACTATGTCTAGGCTACTTGAGGAGGTACTTGTCGGGCATCGCCGAAGTGTAACCTTGCACATGCTTGAGACGTGATCTGTTACTTGAAGCAGCACTTTACCTTGTCTACGTGCTGCTGGTTCGGAAAGAAAGACTTGCGAAATTGGAAGATTGATGAGTGAAGTCATCAAGCCCAACTGTAAGCGAAACGGCGCTCTCGAAGTCTATTGATGGATGCTCGGCCAAACCCTACTTCTCTCGCCGTACACATAGCGATAAGAGAACAGTACATGTACGCACATGTCAAAAGGATGCCGATCAGGACATATGCACATCTCCCCTGTTCGAGCGCAAGAGGAACATATCAGTCTCAGCGGACCACGGCAGACATCGCGAATCCAAAATGAAAAGCACATCCAAGCATTAATAACACTGACATAAAAATTGATTCATCACTACAACATCTATACATCACTACACCATCGACTCCTCTCCAACACTCTTCCTCCTATTCGCCCTCCCCTTCTCACTCCAAGGGAAATGCACAACCGGCACCGCAAAGAACGAATTCGACGGCTCCATGATACCCGCCAGCATATTATACCACGCAATAAACGCAGCAATCATGCCGAATACGCCACCCGCTCGCGTCAATCCCACGTTCGGGTGTCCGTCCGCGGTGTTGGGCGCGTCGAGGTACGCGGCGCCGAGGAAGATGAATGCGATCCACACCATTGCGAAGAGCGAGCTGAAGGCGAGGGTCGATTTGAGGGTTACAAGCCAGAGGAGGAAGGTGAAGATGAACCAGGCGAAGATCTGTTCGCTTTGTTAGCTTTGGTTGTGGGCTGCGGAGTCTGGGGTTTGGCTACTAACGTAGAACGCGAATGCTGAGTAAAAGTCAAAGGTTGCTCCGCCGTAGGCTTCTTCGACTGCGAAGCCGCCCGGGATCAGGATAATGGCGAGGCCGATCCAAAAACCGCCGTATGATGAGAGCGCAGTGCCACCGAAGACATTACCTGAAGAGAAGGTATGTTAGCTAATCTGAACAATGGCTCCTCGGCCATCTAACTCTCTTTCAAGAACAAACTCACCAACAGCAATCTCCCACATCCCCGCCAACAACTGAATAAACCCGCCATACACCAGCGCCGGCGCAATCACTATCGTCGGCGCCGACAGTCCCCTTACGCCCAAGTTCACGCAACTCAGCAGGAACGTCGTCAACGCGAACCCCGCCAGTCCCAGAGGCGCCGGGTTCGCTATCTGGGTTTTGGGAGGCTTGTAGAGACCTGGTTGGGCCGCGCCACCGAAGGCTGGTAGGCGAGCGGAGTCGGTAGAGTGGATGTGTGCGAGAGGGTTGCCGCCGTAGTCGTAGGGTTGGCGTTGGCGTTCGTGGGCGATGTCGATGTCTTCGTTGTGCCCGGCGGCTTCGTGGGATTTCTTCGCCATGGTTGTGGGATGGGATGGGTTGGGTTGTTGGGGGTGGGAGTGAGGTTTGGGAATCGATATGCTTGGGACGGAGGAGGTAGGGACTGAGATGGCACGTACATACGTAAAGAAGTAAAGCAATGCGAGCTACGGCTACTCCAGACCCACCGCGTACCAAACCCATCACCACCACAATCATCATCGTTCAAGCTATCCATAAAAACTTAGAACCTCCAAATGCCCATACCATCGTATCCCGCCCGTCCACTGACGCGTTCCCGAGCCCGGCGATCCCCCTCACATACCTCTAGAGATGCCATCATGATCTCCGCTCACGACACACCCGCACGTGTCTTTCGCGAAGAGCCTCATTTCATCATCCCGAACCTTACACGAGCCAGTCAAAGGCTACGCGGGTGAAAGGCTACAAGAGTTGCTGGTCCGGAGCGACAAGCACCGCTTTCTATGTCCAAGAAAGCGCGGATGGCAGGACATCGGGGCTCATCACAAATCACATTAGTTCACTCATGCTGGGGGAATGGGGACCCCGGATCCGGGTGAAGGGGAACAGGAACAAATCGTGGAGAAACCATTGATTTAGTGGGGCGTGTTTCCACTGTTTTTGCTGCGAGTATCGGTTTATGTGGAGTTCGTGATGCTCATTTGTTGCAGATCATTCGAGCTTCCGCCGCGGCGGATGCGGCTCTGGCTCTGGCTCGCTGCAAATCGAACCAAGCCTTTTGGTGGCTTGCCGAGGTGAGAGTCTTGGTGAGCTTTGGGTGGTTGATGGATATGTGGAAGTGTTGGGTGAATGGGTGTTTGAGGGGTTCTTGCGCGTGTGACCTTCACGTTGCTGGTGGTGTTTCGTTGTACGCTTGCGGTTAGATGGATAGTACCCTCAGGTGATAGATATTCAGACGGTTCATATCGACCAACGGAGGAAAGACACATAGATCTCGTCTGAAACTCGGAGAGGGACTGGAGACATCGTGGATGACGTAGTTGTATGGGGAACATGATGGAGTATTGAAACTCCGAGCGTGTAACATTCGTATTGCGAACATGTCTACTTTATAGGGTTGGCAATATCGATCTGACGGATTTAAATCGATATTATGCTTGTAATTCGGGCCCTTGATCACATGGTCTTTTGGTATTGTTCAATGGTGTTGGATCTGTGGTGGGGAAAGGCGTTTGGATGTTTTTAGGGAGGAGAAGTAGCGTACTCCGTCGCAGCTGCTGGTCACAATCGCTTGTCAACGTTTTTACACGGCAAGAACATGCCAACAACCGCTGAGCGACATCAGAGTATTTTGGCAATATTCACACGAACCGTTAGACAACATAAAACGTATTAAATAGCATAATTAGTCAACCAGTAGCAAGATATGGTCGTCGACACATCCAGCTTCTAACCCTAGTAACACCAAGTGAGATCATCAACCGGAGCAACCTCCGACTCATCACCGATGGTCGATGGATCAATCAGGATAGCAAGATCGCCGCCCATCTTTTGCCCATCTCGTCTCTCGCCTCGACTGCTTTCTTATACTCATCTTCGCACCATGGCTTCGACCTCATAATATCAATGATAATCTCCAACGCCAAACCGATGCCCGGTGGACTTCCTGAGCCTGTCTTTACAGACATGCAATAGTCGATACTTCGAAGGATGTTTCGTATTGGACTTAGCCAGTACCGTGTGGGAGCGAGGTCAAAGAAGCGCGTAGTCTGTGAAGAGTCGGACAGCATTTGTAACATGCCGGTTTGTAACAGGCTGGAATGTATGCCTTCCAAGGCTGACCACACCATTGTTGCGATTGACCAGTAGAGAGTGAGGAGCGACGCGGTCTTGTGGTCAGTGAACGCGAGATGAGATGGGCCACTGCGCTGGGTGTCGGTATCGTCTGGCGTGAAGACTCCTGAGGTAGGTGCCTCCCAGAACAATGGGCATGTTGCCTTCGTTTGCAGGCTGATGTAGAAGCTCTCTAGCTCTGCGTCGATGTCAAGCAACCGACTCATGATGGTAAGCAGCGTCGGCAGACTCTGCTCCAAAGGCTTGTTGGGAAGGTCGTCGGCTTCGTGAAGCAGCTTTGGGCCTTTGGCCAAGATGTCTGCTAAACGGTGGACATCGTCTTTGGGAGTGAATTGCCATGGCACCGTGGACCACTCCCGTGAGCACAGGAAATTTGGTCTTCGCTGTTCGTAAGCGTAGAATATCTGCGATGTTGACCATCAGCCAAGGATCACTAACAGACGAGCTCAATCGCACGTACCCCATGCAGACGAACAGCCAAGAATAGCTCGTGCCCAAGTCCGAACTGATGCATCTTCGCACCTCGCATGCGGACGAGGTTCACGCTCGCACGTCGATGCCATTGGTATGCTGCTCGACACTGGGCCGGACACTCAAACACTTCGAACGCCGCAAGAGAAAGACACGCTCCAAGTGTCTCGTCGTCCTGGATTGCTCCTGGGACTCGCAGAGCTGTACGGACTTCACGCAGGCCCTCAGCATATAAACGCCGGCTGAAGTCGGTCATTGAAGCGTTGTGATCACTTCGTGCGATCCACGCAGCGCAACATGCGAGAGGCGAGGCCTTGAGAGGAGATGGGGACATGGAGAACTGCTGAAGTGTCGGGATCCATGTTTGGAGAAGGGCAACGTCAGTTGGCGGCTGTGCGCTGAAGTGAAAGAGGGCGTAGGAGAGAAGCTGTTGTTGCATCGCACTCATGTTGGAGACATGCTGTGGTATAGGCGGTACCCTCCTGGATGGGTATTCAGCCTCAACTGTCGTACATGGCTCTGTAGGCTTGTTGGAAAGCTCAACGATAGCAACAGTTCCTGAAGTATCTTTCGGTGCATCGTCAACGCTTGCGGGAACGGTCAGTCGATTCGGCTTCGGCTTTTGATAGCAAGTCCGGTGAGAGCCGGGATCGTTCACAACAAACGTGAAAGAGTCAGGGTATCGGCAGTCTCGATCTTTCATCTTGCATCCGATACATTTTGGACGCCCGTGATCACACTGTTTCGAGGTCAGCTACCCGATATCTGTACGCCCATCCGTGTTACCAACGTTGATCCGCCTTTTCCGACAAGCTTCGCACCCTTTCGCACGTTTTGGCACGCCCACCATACTGTTGAGTCACGTCCTGTGCATTTGCGAGCAGTGGAAAGTCCATCGAAGGAAACTGCACCCAGTTTTGGTCATATTCTAGGAGGATGCAGTTGATCCACCTGCAAGTACGGTTCGATGTGGTCTGATCATATCGACGCTAACCAAATGTGGTGCCATCCTTTGCAGGGTCTCAGCTGTATGGTACGTACTTACTCCTCAGCCGGCTGCATTCGCCTCGACCACAATACGATAGCAGCAACTTCTGAAGAGCCTGCTCTTGTTGAAAACCGAGTTAACCATCTATGGAGCCATTCCATGAGGTCCGGTGCACAAGCCGTATTGGAACAATGGTTGCTTCCAGCGCGCACGTCGCAAGACATGTACTTAAGATTCGAGAGTTACCCACTGCAAGCATGAGAAATGTAAGAAAGAAACTGTTCATTACTTCCTATCATTCGGCACAACCTTACACAAGCAATGCTGTCACCTCTAGCTAGCGTGGGCGTCGCCACACTCTGTTGCTACGCCCCAGCCACACTGGCTTCTATAATACTCTGTTTCAAGCTCCGCAAGACTCCGGTCCCTGCAACGTGGTTTTTACTTCTTCTAGTGTGCCTCAGTAAGTTACAGCCCCAACGAACAAGCTTTCGAGCCGCCCGCTGACATGAGTCTCAGTTCGCCTCGCCGGCGGCGTTTTATCTTTGTTGCTGCCTGACCGGCATACCGGGATCAATGCTGCGGCCTTTGCTATTCTGAGTGCTGGCGGTCTGCCCTTGATTCTGATCACGATCTTGCTTCTGAGCATCATGTGGGTCGTGCCATCCCCATACCCAGGTTGTTGGAGCGATATGGATGTCCAGCGTAGATCACGAGGGACGCCTCGGTTAGTATAGACTGACATCAGCACAGCAGACGGACGGAGAATCTGGACGACTCGGCGTCGCACTACGGAATCGTGGTATTACGCCTTCTATTTCTGACGACCTTGGCATTGACGATCGCTGGTGTGCGTATGCACGCTCAACCGGACAATCCGACCATTGTTCACATTGGACAAAAGCTAGCGAAAGCGGGTTCTATTCTCTCTATCCTCCTTCTCGGTGTCTGCCTGGTTGGGGAAGTCTATGCTTGGGTGAACTATCGTCGTACTTTGTCGTTCAAAAGTCAGAAGGTATACGTACTGAGCACGTTCACGGAGAGAATCCCGACTGACAATAATGTTTCTGCAGATCTTGAAGGGAAACTTGACGGTCAAACCTTTGCTATGCCTCAGACTGGTCTACTTCAGCTTGGCGATCTTCAATCTCGACTCTGCCGACAGGATTTGGAATCCTTTGACCGGCTCAACGGCGGCGTTGGTGTGCATGGCACTCATCCCCGAGTTTGTTACAGTTTTGGTGTATTTGTGGGTCGGATTCGCGATTGATCCCAAGGGCACGGTTGAAGAAACGACATTTAGTTTCTCTGAAGAGAGTGGCCAAAGCAAGCGTGGAGAAGGAAAGTAACGTACACGAAATAGCAACACTAATTCTGAAACCCGAAACAGCGAAACAGAGTTCCAAAATTTACTTTTGTGTGATTACATTACAGGCATAATACTTGCCCTTAGACTAACTAGATTCAGGCTGAAGGAACTTCCACAGCCTGCCAAACTCGGAATCCTCGCCTTGCGCTAGCAACTCGTGAGGGTCGCCGATCTCTGCGATTTTACCTCCGTCCAAGACGACGACGGTGTCGTGGTCCAGGATGCTCTCCAGGCGGTGAGCCACAGTGATGATGGTCTGGCTGCCGAAGTTCTGCCTGATGACCTTCTGCATGATCTCATCGGTGTGCTCGTCGACGGTGCTGGTCGCTTCGTCCAGGACTAGGATCTGGCTGGGGTTGAGCAGTGCGCGGGCCAGGCAGAATAGCTGCTTTTGGCCTTGCGAGAGATGGAGCTCGGAGATGTCGCTTGAGAGGCCGTCGGAGCCCTTCTCCTCGATCAGTTCGAGGAGCTGGACGACTTCGAGGGCGTCGCAGATGGCGTCAATGTTGTGGACGTTTCGCGGGTCGATGTTGTCGCGGACGCTGCCTTGGATGAAGACGCCGTCTTGGGTGATGGAGTTGATGCGGGAGCGGATGTCGTAGCGTGGCAGTTGGGAGATGTCGAGGCCGTCGATAAGGATTTGACCGGCGCTGAGGTCGAGCATGCGGAAGAGGGTCATAGCCAAAGAGGACTTGCCACTGGGAGAGTGTTAGTGATGCGATCAAATCACACGTGAGGCATGAAGCAGGATGTTCTTACCTTCCGGTTCTACCACACAAGCCGATCTTGTCACCAGGCTGGATGGTCAAGGACAACTCCTTGATGGCAAGATGAGTTTGAGAATAACCAGCAGAAATCTTGTTGAACTCAATCTTGCCCTCTTGTGGCCAGGATTTGGGCACCGCCTGGCTGCTGGCATCCTTTTGTGCTTCACGAGGAGTCTTCTCGGAGTACTCCTTGATTCTGGCAATCGATCCGATGTGTGTCTCCAAGTTAGTCCAGAACTGGATTAGCATCTTGATGCTCTGGGTGAAGAGGACTACGTTATACAGGGCGACGCCCATGTACGCCGTGTTGGTGCTGTCAAGCGTAGCCACGAGAATCATCAGGATCACGGCAATACCCGCAACCATCAGATCGAGGGTAAGACTGAGCCAACGTTGGATCGCGTTCATCATGTAGAAAGGCCTCTGGGAAAGCTCGAGCAGCTCGAAGTTCTTCTCTTCCATGGGGTGCTGCCAGCCGAATGCGCGGATGGACGGCAGTCCCTTGAGGGTGTCTGTGAAGTGTGCGAAGAGCGGCGCCTTCGCCTCGATGTCGAGAAGACGAAGCTGTCGTGAGGTGCGGAGATAGACTCTCTGAACAAGATAAAGGAAAAAGAAAAGGAAAGGGAATGAAATTGCGGCGTACGACGCAGCAACACCGACGAGAATGATCTGGGCCAAACAGAGGAAACCAGTGGCGACAACGTTGATAGCCGCGACGGGTAGGTCCATATCGATGAGCTGTAGATCCTGACTGAAGCGATTGAGAATGCTGCCAGTGTCTGTGATCGACAAGAAAGACATCTTGGCCCCGAGAGTCGTTTCCAAAAGAATGCGGTGGAAGTTCGCGCCTGAGATCGGCACCATGGTAACGATCAGCTGGTAAGATCCTGAGAGCAATGCAACCATAGCAATGCCACCAAGCATCGCATAAATGCCCATGTAGTAGTTCTTGCGTCCCGTAGGATCAGCATCGCTGGCCCACCATTTGAGCCAGATACTAGGGAACGACAGACAGAAAACGAAGACAGCCATAGCACCGATGAAGATAAGAGTTGGGCCCCAGCCGACAGACTTGACGTAGTACATGTAAGTTGCTGTGTCTCCTTCCTGTCGGGTCTTGTCGTGTTCTTTGACCGCTGCCTCTTTACTTAGAGGAATCGCTTCGACAGTAGGCAAGACCGCAAGGATAGGCTCATACTTCCAGTCAGGTAAGCCCAAGGCGAAGGATGCGACGTACCCGCCCTTCTTGTCCAGAGTGTCGAAGCCTCCAGTCTCAGAAACGCGGCCTTCGCTGTCCAACGAAATGATGTGGTCGGCGTAGGGAACGCGTTTGACAGAGGAAGAGGAGATAATGACAGTAGCACCGATCTCACGGAGGAGTCCAGAAGTGCCGAGCAAGTTGTGGAAGATCTGGTTCTCAGTAGAAGCATCGAGACCACTGAAAGGATCGTCCATCATGATGACAGTCTTGCGCGAGTAGATGGCACGGGCGAGTGCAATACGCTGGCTCTGACCTCCACTGAGCGCGGTACCTCCACTGCCGATGATCGTGTCCTCACCAGCAGAGATTTGCTCGAGATCTTTGTCCAAGGCACACGCTCGGAGGACGGTAGAGTACCACTTGGCATCGAAGTCCAGCATTGCAGTGATACTGTCCCGGATGCTCACGTTCATGTGCCAAGGAGACTGCGAACAGTAGGCCATGGAATCGACTTGAGCCTGGAGCGAGCCTCCCATGCGAGGCACCTCTCCGAGAATAGCTTGCAGTAGCGTTGATTTACCAGAGCCCGAAGGACCGATCAGCATGGTGAAAGTGCCTGGTGCGATGGTTGCGGTGATGTCTTTCAGGATGGGCTCTTTTTCAGTGTCCCAGCCGAAGCTCGCTTTTTCAATATCGATAGCTGCCGAACCGGACAATGCCAGGAACGGGTTTTCTGGGTGCAGAGGTTTCGCTTCCATCTCAATGTCACCTTCTTCGGAAGCGCCACGTAGAGACTTCGCAGTAGAATCTACGGGATCCTTTTGCGAATTAGCAACGCCATCTTTACCAGCACGAGCGGACTGGACCGTTTCCTTGTTGAGGTATTCCTCAATACGAGTGAACGATCCGGCGGATGCCGCGAATTGCATCAGCGCCATGACCAGAGTCAAAAGCGGATCTGTGCCTAGCGCAAAGATAGACAGCGATGTGTAAATCTTGGAAGTGGAGATTGCGCCACTGGAAAGTCCAACGAAAGTACCGATTGTAGCGATTGGCGAGAAGACACGAGCCAGCCACGCGAACGCCATGTTAACGACGAGCAGCTTTCGGAACATGGCGGAGTCACGCATCTCATCCATACGAAGACCATGCAGCGAGTTGATAAGTACGTTCTCCAGACCCATCATCTTGATACCTTTGAGGGAGCTGAGCATGTTTCCAGTGGATGACAGACGCTTCTCGATAGCTTTGAGCCAGTTTGCTTGATGTTGACCAATGCCTCCCATGGCAACCAATGAAGCGAGCAGAGCGAAGACCATGACACCCACGTTGACTGCAACGGCAACGCCAAGCTCTTGTTGCAAGAGGAAGATCGCGAGTCCAATCTCGAGAGGGTTAGCCCACATGTCAGTGATGGTGGACCAGCCCTGGACGATACGTTCAACGTCGGCACTCATTAGAGTCACAGAGTTGGCTGGGTCGGCATCCGTTAGGGAGAGGCTTGTTGCTTTGCGGTAGATCATTGAGACGAGACCTCCACGCAGCATGGTAATCGCGCGGTAGGTGCGATGTTGGTGTTGACTCAAAGTGATGGCCATGCCGACGTAGACAAGGAAGTAAGCTCCAATGAGGGCATACCCAACGTTGCTGTTGTATTGCGAAGCCTCATTGCTTGATACAGCCAAAGCGCGCTTCAGTAAAAGTGGCTGGGCAAAAGTAAATCCAATGAGCGCAAGTCGGGCAGGCGCAGCTGACAACAGCGGCCACTTGAGGGTGGAGATCGCAGTTCCAAGGAGAGACGCTTTTCCTTGAGCTTTGTTCGCTTCCCAGGATGTTGATAGAATGAGGTAGCTGTTCTTTGCACTCAGAGACTTGTCCAGAACAGGCAGATCAGGCACCTCAAGGGTGCTAGAGTAGCCGCGAACAAAGGTCGGGTTGATCCACCAGAATAGAGCTCGGTTGACCATATCAGCGCGAGCCTCGGGGCTGGCATCGCGATAAGGCGATGAAGGAGCTTGAACTTTATGCAGAGACTCAACGACGAAGAGGCAGATTTTGACCGCGAAGGCGATCGTGTAGAGGATTGCAATGCGGTGTGATACCGGAGAGTAGTCCTGGCGGAGCCATAGCGTTCGTACGCAAGCGATGTCCAGAATGATAGTGATGAAAAGATAAAATTGATGCAGAAGAGAAGGTCGTACAGAACGAGTGTGTTGTAAGAAAGAAGTGCATCCTAAGAAAAGAAGACCGATTCCAGCCACTGCACCTGTGGCGACAGATGCCTTGGTGCTAGTCGATCCTGGAGTTGCCCATACGCCGGCCAGTGCGAAGTTGAATGCCGCAGCACACGTCCAGCCAACCTATTGATTATCGAATTAGTGTACGTGTTTTTATGTGGACATATGTGGACAAGACTGGTATACAAACAGTTTTGACGGCACCGAGCCATAGGGAAGCTGTTACGACCGGAGAGCGCAGGAGCGATGGAAGAGTAGCAGCTGCTAACAAAATGGCCAATGAAATTGGCAAAAGAATCAAAACCGACTCTTCGAAGAGGAGAGGAAAATCGAAACCACCACGACATTGGCCTGCGTACAACCGCACTGTATTATCGATGCTCGTGCAGTCTGCCATGTTCAGTGATGAAACGGGGACGGATCAAAAGAGTGGAAAGCGTTTGGCGTAGAAGTGACACAGTCTCTCCATCGGCGTCCGGCTGATGTGAGGAAACGACAACGACGAAACGTAGGCATCGTCGAAGACACGAAAGTTCTAAGTCCTACCATTGATGATCGACGGCTCAAGCAGAGCCGATGAGGCCAGCCTCCAGGACCCGATACACCGGGTGAGGATTAGCAAGTGATCGACAAAAAGCCGAGAGATTGGAGGCCATAGCGCCAGGGGGTGAAGGTATTTGGGATAAATAGTGGAACAGATTTCTTGCGTGCAAATGTCAATTCAGGCATAGCGCAGCAAACTAGCCATCTGGGTTGGCGGTACGGGGCGTTGTTGCAAAGTAAGGCTGCTAGCGTAGTGATATGTGACCAGTGATGAGACAATGCGGAGGGTCTAAAAAATCGCCGGCCAGGGAATTTTCCGACCGTTGGCGCTTGTCGATCAACCATGCGTGGTTGAGATTGAAGAAAAGAAGTGCCGCGTTTGGGGGAAATCATAATCTTTAATCTAATAATGTGGGAAATGTTCGGCGCAGATCTTCGTCACGACTCGTGCTGACCATGGTACCCCGGCAGATCGCAGGCTGACGAAACAGATATCCGGCGCCTGGGGGGGTGGCTTTTAGAAATTAAAGCTGTCAAAGTAAAAAATATCCAGATGGTGGCGGCTCCGCCACATGCGTCACGGAAAAAGACTGCATAAGGATGAAGGTTATTTGGCGCTACCACGTTTACAGGACATGGAGTATAGGACGGCGAACGGCACGCGTGATAATAACAAAGGATTGTATAGTTGGTAGACTGGCGTCGCTGGCTATTCGATAGTTCCGTTTAGACTGGCCAAGGGTCGCAAACCTGCAGCCTGTGCAGCCTCTTCTCTGGTAGCGATCGTGACGGGTGCAGTCGCAATGCATCGCAGATCATGGCGATGCAGGGGAGCACGGCTCCTTGGGGGCTCCCTCCTTGTTCCTTCTTGGGCTCGGACTACAGAGTAATCGCTGCGAACTCTGTGAACTTCTCGACACCAGCTGGTTTCCGCTTAAAGGATTGATGCTCTGGCGAGTAAGGACAGGGGTGCGAGGGAGTTTGCCTGACGCTTCACCGTGCCTCGACCCGGTGTTTGCTCCAGTCCACAGCCTATAAACAGTAATTCCAGCATGAAACGGTCAAAGGTTCTGCGTCTAGTACAAGTCTACAGGGACGGACCGCCGGCTAGCCGACTACGCGAGTCTCGGCGTTGACTTGGGCTACGTCCGTCCGACTCCGAACTGCCATGTCACACCCACCCATTACTCAATCACCACCCCCAGTGAGACGGCACACGATCACGGCCAAGCGTACAGTGGACTCCCCCCAGTATGGCCGTGCGGTGGCTATGATGCTTCAATTGGCTGTCTCGCCGACGGTGGGGAGCAGGAATGATGCGCCACCTACTGCATTGCTCGAAAACGCACCACGCACAGGCGCCTATGCCTGTTTCGATGGCACAATCTGACGAAAGGAGGTAGGCTAGCAGAGATGGAAGCTACTTCTGGTCGATCGAGAATCGAGATGCTAATCTTTACCATTTTCTCCCTTTGTGTCGGTGTCTTCGATCGTGTCTATCCGTTCGCACATCGCCTAATCTTCTACCTCTCACCCATATCTACATGTGCTACTCGTTCTCGTAACGCCTATCCTATACTAATCGTTGCACCCTAATCGCACACACACAAAATGGAGAAACAATGCCTCCTTCCCGTCTTCCCTAATCCTGCGAGTCGCAGCGCCAACAGCAGAACAACAGCGTCTGTGCCAGTATCATTACCAGACCACGACCTTGACCTCCTCAAATTTACCTACACAACTGCTGCCGTCATCGATGCCTTGTTAATCAAGGCGTGGGCTGTTGTATTGCGCTGCTACACTGGATCCGATGAGACTACTCTCGGGTACCAAATCGAGCTGCCAGGCGGGGATGAACGCCTAGAGAGCCGCGTTGTGGCGATTCGGATTGGAGACGAAGATCGAATCTCCGAATTGCGACGACAAGAGATATCCACCTTGAGAAGTGACACTGATCACTTCGACTTTATCTCATTCAACACCGTCTTCCTTCGCAAGATCGAGAAGGAAGATGTTGATTCCACCTCATCAGAATCCATCCCAGAGGGCTGCCGGATACGATTCTGTATAGAAGATTACTTTGGCCGTCCTTCGCTCAGCCTCGAATTCTGGCGTGACGAGATGTCAATCGGTCATGTCACATGCATGGCTCAAGTTTTGAGCCAGATCACCAGCCAATTCCTGGCTTCCGAAGACCGAACAATTGGACAGCTCGATTTCTTCACACCACAGGATAGCACACGTGTTGCCAAATGGAATACCTCAATGCCCCCAACTCATGACAGCTTGATCCATAACATTGTGTCTGAACAATGTCGCAAGTGGCCTGTAAAGGAAGCCATCTGCGCCTGGGATGGAAGCTTCACCTTCAGCGAATTCGACTCAATTACTACACGACTGGCAAGCTATCTGCAAAGTCAAGGTGTGGGCCCTGAAACAATGGTCCCTCTCTGCTTTGAGAAAACAGTATGTTCATTGAAACTTTGTGCATCGTGTAGCACCAACTAACGCTTCACTCGCAGAAATGGTACACCATTGCAGTCTACGCGGTGTTGAAGGCGGGTGGCGCATTTGTTCCTCTGGATCCCTCACATCCCGAAACACGACTGAGGTCACTCATTGAAAAGGTTGGAGCCAAGCTTGTCTTGACTTCTTCAGAGCAACAATCGAAACTCGCGCTCACGACGCAGCTTCCCGTGATCGCGATAGACGACGATCTCCTTTCGAGGTGCATCTCATCTGTTATTGACGAACGTGTAACGCCCGACAACGCAGCATATATCATCTTCACTTCCGGTTCCACCGGAGAGCCCAAAGGAACCGTCATCGAACACAGAGCTTTCTCGTCAAGCTGTCACGCCCACACTCCAGCACTGCGATTGACACCGGACTGCCGCGTTCTGCAGTTTGCTGCGCACACTTTCGATGCCAGTTTGGCTGAGATCCTTTCGGGATTGATGAACGGCACCACTCTCTGCATTCCCAGCGAAGAGTCTCGTGTCAACGACTTGCCTGGAGCGATCAACAAATTACGCGCCAACTACATCTCTCTAACTCCTTCGGTCGTGGAGTTCTTGACACCTGCCATGATTCCCCATGTGGAAACCGTGATTCTTGCTGGTGAGGCTATGGCAGCTCATCAGAGGGACATGTGGTGTGGTATCAACCTGGTGAACGGTTTCGGCCCTACCGAAACGTGCATCACCTCAGCTGGCAACCCCAATGTCACTCGTGAGACGGATGTGAAGGATATTGGTCTGCCAGTTGGTGGACGCTGCTGGATCGTGGATCCAAACGATCATCATCGCATGATGCCTGTTGGTATGTCAATCTTGTGCGCGGAGCGGGATGCTGTTGTACGGAGACTAATTGTCTGACAGGCGCGGTTGGCGAGATGCTGGTGGAAGGCCCCACCCTCGCGAGAGGGTATCTGAACAACCCGGAGAAGACTGCGGAAGCATTTATTTACGCCCCAAGTTGGGCAACAGACACTAACGAGGCGGGCGAGAAACGAAGATTCTACAAGAGTGGAGATCTGGTAAGGTACAACTCGGCTCAAGGAGCACTAACATACATTGGCAGGAAAGACACACAGGTGAAGTTGCATGGACAGCGTGTGGAGCTGGGCGAAATCGAAACCCGCTTGACCGCGGATGTCGATATCCAGCTCGCAGTGGTCTACGTACCAAAAGCCGGATATGCGCAAGGCAAACTTGTCACCGTTTTCTGTTTCGCCGGAGCAAATCACACAGAAGCTCGCGAGCTTCTACTGGAGCATGCATCCGAACAGCGTCTCACAGGCCTCCGCCAGCGCATTGGAACTGTTCTGCCCACTTACATGGTTCCTGGAATCTGGCTCAGCGTGGAATCACTACCTCTGCTCTCTTCAGGCAAGCTCGATCGCAAGAAGGTTTCTAGGTGGCTCGAGGAAATGGACGAAGATCCTCAATTCACACTCAACGGAGATGAAGAAGTCGACCCGTCTCTTTACACCCCAGCGAACGAGACGGAGAAGCTACTATCAGAAGCTTGGAGCCGGGTCTTAAACATTCCTGTGCACCGTCTAAAGCTGACCGAAAGCTTCCTGAAACTTGGTGGCGATTCCCTTACTGCTATGACTTGTACGAACTTGTGCAAGCGGGCGGGCATGGGAGTTACGGTTCAGGACATTTTGCGACGCACTTCTATCCGTGATCTCGCTTTGCACACATCTGCCATCGATACACCAACCTCTTATGAGGAGAAGCTGGAGGAGAAGTTTGACCTCTCACCCATCCAGTATCTGCACTCACTCGTGCGTACTGAGGGTCAAAGCTACTTTAACCAGAGCATTCAAACCCGTGTGCAACAGAGCCTTAGCGCGCCGCAGCTCCGCAATGCCATCGAGGCTCTTGTGGCCCGTCATGGCATGTTGCGCGCACGATTCTCGCTGGAAGGTCCTGAGCAAAAAATGCAGCAGCGCATCACTGCGGGGATCGAATCTTCGTTCCGTCTCAACTGCCAGAATGTCCAGAACGAGAACTTGGTGGATCATGTGATTTCTACCAGCCAGCAATCCATCAACTGCTTTGTCGGTCCGTTGTTATCGGTGGATTTGATCGATGTACCCGGGAAAGGCCAGATCTTGTCACTCGTGGGTCACCACCTGGTGGTCGACATTGTATCATTCCGCTTGATCCTCAGCGATCTAGAAGAGCTCCTTCAGGAACCAGGAAAGACCGCAGTGCCAACGCCTTCGATGCCATATCAAATGTGGACAGCCAAGCAGCTCCAACAAGCAGAAGCTGATACCGAATCCATTACGGAGTTCGACTCTGCGCCGCCGCACAACTTCGAATTCTGGGGAGTGGACAGCAACATTACCTACGGTCAAGTCAAGTGCTCTACGTTTGAAGTTTCCCAAGAAAGCACGTCTTTGCTCCTGACCGGCTGCCACGAGAGCCTGCACACCGAAACAGTGGACTTGCTACTAGCATGCATGCTGCAATCGTTCGCAGAGGCCTTCCCGAATGGCCCCACTCCCGTCATCAACAACGAAGGACACGGCCGCGAGCCTTGGGATCCCTCAATCGACATCTCTCGGACCGTCGGCTGGTTCACTACTCTCTACCCAATTTGGGTGTCAGGAATTTCTGCTGGCCAGGACTTGCTTCAGACCGTCGCTTGCGTGAAGGACATGCGCCGTCGTGCCGCTGATAATGGACGCGCTTTCTTTGCCCACCGAACTCTCACTGCCTCAGGACGTGAGAAGTTCCCTCACCCGGTCCCTATGGAGATGAGCTTCAACTACCTTGGCCAGAACCGTGATTTGCAAAACCAGAAGGGATTGTTCCATCTCGCAGACACCATGGTGGGCGAGACCCGTGAGGGAGGCGGTGCGGCCGACTATGGCCGTCAGACTCCTCGTTTCGCACTCTTCGAGATCTCTGCTGCAGTCATCGAAGGACAGCTTCGCTTCACATTCTCCTATGGAAAATCCATCTTACACCAGGACAAAGTGCAGACATGGTTGAAGAACTGCCAAACGCTTCTGGAGAAGCTCCCGCATCAGCTGTTGGCTGCCCCTCCGACCAAGACAGTGAGCGACTTCCCCATGCTCAAGATGAACCACGACGAGCTGGAGCACATCAAATCTGCCGTTCTACCTCGATACGGGATCACCTCACTACATGCTGTGGAAGAGATGTACCCATGTACTCGCATGCAACAAGGCATCTTGCTCAGTCGCTGCCGCAACCCTTTGTTGTATGCTGTGCACACCACCTTCGAGGTCCGCGGCATGGGCTCTGTGCAAGAGACAACTCGTGGGATCCTCGCCGCCTGGTCGAAGCTCATCTCGCACCACTCTATGCTTAGAGCCATCTTCGTTGACAGGCTGACCTCAAAGACGCCCTTTGGACAGATTGTTCTGAAGGACGTCGGCTATGCCGAGCCTGCCCAGCTTTCTTGCGAGGATGAAGACCAGGTTCTCTCCACTTTCGCCAGCCGTGACATTGTTCCTTACCACGACTCGCACCGCTTCTCCGTCTGCAGCGTCAACAACTCCGGCAAGGTGTTCTGCAGGCTGGAGATGAACCATGCCGCCATGGATGGTGCTTCGATTTCGATTCTGCTCCGCGACCTTAAGTCTGCTTGCACCAAGTCGTTTGCAGAAGGCGCGAAGCCTGAGTTCAAGGAATTCGCCAAGCACGCCCAGAAGCAGACATCTCAGGAGAGTATGAAGTTTTGGACATCATACCTGGACGGAGCACTCCCGTGCCACATCCAGCTCAATCCTAAGGCCAACAATCTGGCCAACAGATCCTCGATTCGTACATCTCGCATTGAGCTTAAGGACTACTCCCTACTGAACAGCTTCTGCGAGTCTGCAGGAATCACTCAGTCCACTGTCTTCAATGTGGCTTGGGCCTTGCTCCTCGCGTTCTTGACCCAATCTGATGACGTCTCCTTCGCGTATACCACATCACTACGCGATGCTCCTATTGAAGGTATCGATGCTATGGTCGGCCCAGTGATGAACCTCAACGTCTGCCGCATCAGACTATCGACCGCTGGTGCTGGTCTGAGCCTGTTCGACGTTCTACAGAAGACCCAGGACGACTTTGCTGCTTCTTTGCCGCACCGCGCTTGCTCCTTGATTGATGTACTTCATGAGATGAAGCAGGGCGACAAGTCGCTGTTCAACAGCGGCGTCTCGTACCGCAAACTCCCGCCACAGACGAAGGACTCTGGAGTTGATGCCATCGAGTTCATCCAAAAAGGCTACATTCACGACCCCGCTGAGACTGCGGTGTATGTGAACGTCGAAGCCACTGACAAATCGGCTACCATCGAATTGAACCACTGGACGGACTGCCTATCGGAAGCACAAGCTGAGCTCATTGCTGAGCTTTACGTCGAGAAGATCGAGGATATCATTCGCGACTCTGGCAAGCAACAAATAGTTGGTGAGCTTCGCCAGATTGGCGTCGAGGAAAGGACTGTCTTCGAAGAGCAAGACAAGAATTTGTGGGCTCAGGCGATTGCTCACGTGGAGCCTTGTCTCCTCCCATCTATGGTTGGAGTAGAGTCTACCCCCGAAGAAGTCGCTGGTGTCCACTCTGTCGTGCAATACTCTGTACAGCAGCCCGCCAAACTCCTACAATTCTGCAAGGAGAACGACTTCGATGCACCCCTTATCTACCAATTTGCTTGGGCGATCGTACTTCGCCTGTACTCGGGTAAATCGCATCCATGTTTCGGAACTCTCGATACATCTGACGGGGGCCACCGTTTGGGGCACCGCGTCGTTAACACTGAAGACGCCACTACGATTATGGAGGCTCTCCAGCAGTTGAGGAACGACTCTGTCGCTCAGTCTGCTACTTTGATCGCCGCCGTCAAAGCCGCCCAGCAGAATAATAACGAGGAACTGCCGTTCAACACCTTGGTCTACACTAAATCAGGCGAAGAGGCAGCTACTACTGCCACAATCAACAGCTTGCTGTCAGGTGGCAACGTGAACGCAGTCCTTCTGAACCCTGCAACCTTGACCCGTCGCTCCGGACTGGTCAAACTGTACCACTCCAAGAGCCACTCGAGGGATTACGTAGAGGCAATGATCAATTGCTTCCTGCACATTTTGACCCAGTTGCCCACTAAGGCTCGTCAATCAATCGCGGACCTGGACTTTGTCGACGACAAGTCTTGCGCTCGCTTTGAGGAATGGAGTTCTCCCATGCCCAGAATCCACAGATGCTGTGCCCACGACATCATCTTGGAGCAATCGGTACGCCAACCCTCCGCACCAGCAGTAAGCGCCTGGGATGGCAGTCTTGACTACTCCGAGCTCATCGCACTTTCGAACCAATTTGCACTGAAGCTGCAATCTCTCGGCGTCGGGCCAAATGTCTTCGTGGCATGCTTGTTTGACAAGTCAATGTGGGCGGTCGTTGCTCAGCTATCTGTCATGAGAGCTGGGGGTGCGTTCGTCTCAATCGATCCTACCCACGCGGAGGAGCGTCTGCGTACTCTGGTCGGCGAAATTCAGGCTCCTGTAGTACTCTGCTCTGCATCTCGCCTGGACATCGCTGAGCGCATTTCCGACATGGCCATCGCTCCCGAGAACGAAGAGCTGGTAGACGATCCTCCTATGCTGGACCCTGCGACGGTCAAGACAGCGTACACAGACCCAGCTTACGGTGTTTTCACTTCTGGCACAACCGGCACGCCCAAGCTTACTGTCGTCGACCACACCGCCCTCACGGTCTCCGCGTCCGGATGGAAAGATATCCTAGGTTTCAGCGAGCGTGCGCGCGTGTTCCAGTTCTCGGCCTTCACCTTCGACGTCGCAGTCATGGACGTGTTCTTCACTCTTCTCAACGGTGGCTGTATTTGCATGCCCAGTGAAACAGACCGCATGAACGATCTGGCAGGTGCAATCAACCGCTCCGGCGCTACACTCATGTCGCAAGTACCCAGCCTGTTTGTCACGATCGATCCAGCTTCTGTCCCCACCCTCCAGTATCTGGTCTCCGGTGGCGAGAAGATGTCTCCCGCATTCATGGAACAGTGGAAGAGTCGACACGTTGTCAATGCTTACGGTCCTTCTGAGTCCACGGTCGTGGCAACAGTGAGCATCAAATCCGATGGATCTGGTGAGCTGATCAACAACGATGGAACCGATATCGGTGTCCCGGCTTGCGGTCGTGCTTGGGTCGTGGATGCGGAAAATCCTAACAAGCTTCTTCCACACGGCGCAATTGGAGAGCTTGTGCTCGAAGGCCCCAACGTTGGTCGTGGATACCTTAACAACCAGGAAAAGACCGACCACGCCTTCGTCAAGAACCTGCAATGGACGAGCGACGTCCGCCTGCGTCCTATCTTTGGCAGAGAAGTTCACCGCATGTACCGCACTGGTGATCTTGCTCGCTTCGCAACTCATGGATCATTGACTTTCTTAACCAGGAACGACACACAGGTCAAATTGAAGGGCCAGCGTGTTGAGCTGGAAGAGATCGAGCACCATGCATCTCTTCTGGCTGCTACCGATGTTTTGGTTGACATCGTCACCCCCAAGGAGAACACCATGGCTGCTGGTCTGGCTGCATTCTTCGTCAGCAGTGCTGAAAGTGGCGAGCCTGCCGACAGCCTGCTCCTTCCCATGACTGCATCAAGACAAAAAGTAGTCGATGGTCTTCGTCAAGGACTACCGCACCACCTTCCCCTCTACATGGTCCCGACGTTTTACTTGCCACTGAGCCACATTCCACGTACAACTTCATCGAAGTTGGATCGTCGTGGTCTGCAGACCATGGCGGCTGCCTTGACCAAGGAGGCGATGAGGCCTTACACCAGCACTGCGAGCGTTGCTCTGGACACACCTAAAACTGGTCTGGAGCCTTTGCTTCGCGGTCTGTGGGAGAAGGTTATGAATCTCAGCGCTGGATCCGTTACCGACAACGACAGCTTCTTCGGACTTGGCGGTGACTCCTTCGCGGCTATGACTCTGGTGAGCGCAGCTCAAGCGAAGGGGCTGTCTCTTACAGTTGCCGATGTCTTTACCCACCCGACCTTGGTGGACATGTGCCACGCTTGCCAGATCAATGATCCCAAGCAAGCCGAACGCGTTCTGTCTACAGAGCCATTCTCATTGATCCCGGCCGGTGCTTCGCGCGAAGAGGTCTTGGCCGATGCTTCAGACGTTTGTGATGTCGGCATGGAGGCCATCGAAGACGTATACCCCTGCAGCCCGGTGCAGTCTGGCCTCATCACCTCTTCCACCACGAAGCCGGGTGCATACGTGGTCAGGTCTATTTACCGACTGGCTGACTCTGTCGATCTGGAAAAGTTCCAGGCAGCCTGGCAGCGCACGGTTGATGAACTCGCCATCTTGCGTACCAGGATCGTTCACACAGCCGATGCTGGCTTCTGTCAAGTCGTTCTACGCGAATCGCCAATCCAGTGGAACTATGCCAGCCACCTGCCTAAGCACTCCGAAAATGTTCCTGCGCTCCCCCAAAGCGAGGGCGATGTTCTTACCGACTACAACATTGTCAACACTGGATCGGAACGCTTCTTTGTCTGGTCTTTGCATCACGCTGCTTACGATGGTTGGAGCATTGGTCTGATGCTGCAAATAGCGCAAGAACACTACATGGATATTGCCAGTGTCCACAAGACAACACCAGCACCATACAGCCTGTTCATCGACTACTTGTCAAAGGCTGACTCCGCCGCATCAGACAAATTCTGGAAGACAAATCTTGACGGATTCAACACACCTGCTTTCCCGCTCATCAAGGATACCTCTCGCCAGATCGTATCAGGATCACGACAGCACAATACTATGGAACTTACTACGATTTCCAACACTGAAGTGACTCTACCTGTGATGATCAGAGCGGCCTGGGCTATGACCATCGCCGACCAATCTGAAGCAGCCGACGTCGTGTTCGGAGAGACTCTGATGGCTCGCAACATCAACCTTCCTGGAGTTACAACCATGGCAGGACCGGTGCTTACCACAGTACCAACCAGAGTTCAAGTGAATAACAAGACCGCAGTCCGCTCCTTGCTGCAAAGCATCAACCAGCACATGATCGATGTCATTCCTCACCAGCATGCAGGCGTACAAAGAATTCGTCGCTTGGCGAACAGCGCATCAGCTGCATGTGACTTCCAGAACCTTCTTGTGGTGCAATCCGAAGACCAAGCATTGGAGAAGTCGGTTTGGGACTTTGAGGATATTCAAGCAGGCGAGGAATTCTTCACTCACCCGTTAGTTGTCGAGTGTAAGGTGGCGGGCTCTAAGATCAAGACTACAGCTCATCACGATGAGCATGTCATTGCCGCCGACAAGGTCAATTGTCTGGTCGACCGATTCAACTTCATCTTGAAGCAACTCACGGAACTCCCCAAGAACTCCGACGTCACCGTGGGCCACATCGATCTCGTTGGTCCTTCGGACAAGGCACAAATTCTCGAGTGGAACAGCAACCGCATTGACCCCATCGAGAAAACCATTCACGATCTGGTCTTCAAACAAGGAGTTTTGCAGCCGGATGCTGAGGCAATCTGTGCTTGGGATGGCACACTCTCATACCGCGAGATGTGCGACCACGCCGCAGTCTTTGCGCACTACCTAGTTTCCTTGGGACTTGAGAAAGAGATGTTCGTTCCCGTGTGCATGGACAAGTCAGCCTGGATGGTTGTCGCGATCCTTGGAGTGCTTGCAGCTGGTGGAGCGTACGTCCCACTTGATCCTGCGCACCCAGCGTCTCGCCACGTAGAGATCATCGAAGATGTCGGTGCCAAATTCGTGATTTGCTTGCCAAAGTACACCCAGAGATATGCTTCCAAGGTCGAGACAGTGCTGCCCGTAGATCGCAGCGTTTTCGACTCTATGAAGAAGATGTCCAGCGAGCGCCCTCTGGGCCGCTCTGCAAGCAACAACATGGCATACGCCCTGTTCACATCTGGCAGCACCGGAAAGCCAAAGGGCATCGTTACCGAGCATGCATCTTTCGTCACTAGTGTGAGCGCTTTTGGACCTGTGGTGCACCTGAACCGGGGAACTCGCGCTTTCCACTTTGCTTCGCTCACCTTCGATGCCGCTGTCATGGAGATCTGGGGAACTCTCATCTTCGGTGGATGTGTCTGCATTCCAAGCGAAGAAGACAGACTCAACGATGTCGCTGGAGCGATGAGCGCTATGCGAATTGAATGGACTTTCTGCACGCCTTCCGTGGCGTCCATCATCGAGCCCTCCAGTGTGCCGACACTCAAAACTCTAGTCTGCGGTGGAGAGATGATCTCGGCCGAGGTCATCAAAAAGTGGACTCCATACGTGGAGGTCATCAATGGCTATGGTCCTACAGAAACTTCGGTCTTCGCGACACTGGCCAAAATCACCCCTGCAAGTGAGCCAGCCTGTATTGGACACGGCATCAGATCGACATGCACGTGGGTCGTTGATCCCGACGACCACGATCGTCTCACCCCTGTCGGATCAGTGGGCGAGCTAGCTCTGTCTGGTCGTGCTCTTGCAAGAGAGTATCTGAACAACCTGGAGAAGACAAACGCTGAGTTCATCGACAACCCGCGATGGGCTGCGGCCTTCCCTACCACCACCGCAAACCGGATTTACAAGACTGGTGATCTGGTGCGATACTACCCCAACGGCGCCATCGAGTGCCTTGGCCGCAAGGATCATCAGGTCAAGTTGCACGGTCAGAGGATGGAGCTCGGTGAGATTGAATCTCGCCTCAGCCAGATGGACAGCATCCGTCATGCCATTGTCCTTCTACCAAAGACCGGATTGATCAAGAAGAGGTTGGTTGCAATTCTGGCTGTGAACGCGGGTGACAAGTCACTCAAATCGACGAATGACTGTCAGCTTGTGGAACCCTCAGTCATGCATGCCGCGAAACTGCCCGAGGTGCAGGCGTCTTTGGAGAAACAGCTGCCAATCTACATGGTTCCCCAAGCCTGGGTAGTCATGCAGTCTCTGCCGATGCTGGTGTCTGGCAAGATTGACCGTAAGCAAATCACAGCCTGGATAGAGCAGCTCGATAAGCCAAACTACGAGCGCATCATGAAGGATTACGACAATATCAAGCGTGGCAAGGTGTCCGTGCCCGAAACGAAGCCAGTAGAGACTGGTGTCAGCACTTCCGACATCCTTCGGGATGTGTGTGCCCAAGTTCTCAATCTTGAAGCTTCTGAATTGGACATGCAGCGTTCTTTCCTCAGCCTAGGTACGTATGCCATCAACACCCTAATCTTCCAAAATACTAACACATCGATGCAGGCGGCGACAGTATTACCGGTATGGCAGTCGTCTCAAAGGCCAGGAAGCAGGGCCTTACAGTCCGTCTTCAAGACATCATCCAGACCGACTCCATCGAGAAACTTGCAGAGAGAGCAACTCTCACAGACAACAAACAGAAGCAACAAGTTGGACGCCCTCGTGCAGCTTCCGGCACAAACTTCTCTCTGTCGCCTATCCAAGATCTGTATTTCCAGCATGCTGCCAACGGGCACAAAGGAACCAGCCGGTTTAACCAGAGCATCACCGTCCGCATCTCTCGCAAGATCGACAGCGCAAAGATCAGGGAAGCCCTTCAGACCATCGTCCTACGGCATGGTATGCTCAGGGCGAGATTCAGCAAAGACAGTGACGGCGCTTGGAAGCAACGCACTACAAGGGTAAGATGCAGCTGTAGTTATATTTACAGAACCCGACACTAACAATCACCGACAGGACATTGAATCATCCTATGCACTGCGCCTACACGCAACCAGTGATCGTGAGCAGATCAAGGCTCAAATGGGAGAGTCACAGCGAGCACCGGATCCAGAGCACGGTCCTATCGTGGTCGCCGATGTCTTCGAGGCTCCTGGACAGGACCAAGTCCTCTTCCTGGTGGCCAACCACCTTTGCATCGACATGGTGTCATGGCGTGTCGTTCTTCAAGAACTGGAAGAATATCTCCACACTGGAACCATCGCATCCGAGGTTCCCCTTTCCTTCCAGGCTTGGTGCGGTTCTCAGTCTCCTGGTGAGAAGAATGGGCACTCTCTTCAGATTCCCGATGGTCTTCCGAACGCTGATTACTGGGGCGTGGGAGGCTTTGAGAACACTTATGGACAGGTCAAGACTCGGGGATTCTCTCTCGACGAGCAGACGACTGGAATGTTGCTTGATGGCATGCACTCCTCTGCCCAAGTCGAGCCTCTCGATCTGCTCCTCGCTGTCGCGTTCCGATCATTCTCTCAAGTCTTCCCTGATTTGGCTGATCCTACCATCTACAACGAAAGTCATGGACGCCAATCTACGACACAGGATGTATCAGAAACTGTCGGATGGTTCACGTCTGTGAAGCCCCTCCGAATCACAAGATCCACGAAGATCATGGACACCATCAAGCAAGTCAAGGACCTCAGGAAGCAAACGGGAGACCTCAAAGATCTCTCACGCCGCACCGGGCCTATGGAGATTTTGTTCAACTATCTGGGAAAGCTCCAACAGCTCGAGCGCTCAGATTCATTGTTCCAGCATTACGGCGATGTCTTCGCGGAAGGCGAACTAACTGAATACGGCGACATGGGCTCCCGGACAGCGCGATTTGCGCTTTTCGAACTTTCTGCTATTGTGATCAAAGACAAGTTGAGGATCGCATTCACATTCAACAAGAAACTCAAGCACCAAGACAACATTGCTGAGTGGATCTCATCCTTCGAGACGCTCTTGCGTGAGGCTCTACCTGAGTTCAGGAAATTTGCCAATGAACTGACGCCGGCCTCATTCCCCCTGCTCCCCACCTCCTCGAAGGAGCTCAAACAACTAGTGGAGCGCACTCTGCCTCGCATGGGAGTCCGAAGCATTGTTGATGTTGAGGACATTTACCCCGTTGCAGCTGTGCAGGAGGGCATTCTTCTCAGCCAGCTTCGTGACCCTTCGAACTATATGTTCCACGCCATCTTCAAGGTCACCCAGAACAGGTCTGGAAGCTCCGTTGACACGAAGATGCTCGCTACTGCCTGGCAAAGAGTGGTGGATCGCCATCCCATCCTACGCACGATCTTTGTCGAGAGCAACTACAAGAATGGTACATTTGATCAGGTCGTACTCAAGAAGGTCAACGCCGCCCCAACAACTATTTCATGCAACGAGGACCGCAGCGCAACCAAGAAGCTCTCCGCAGTCCGGCTGGAGGACATCAACAAGCAAAGATCGCCACAAGTGCCTCACCATGTGACAATCTGTCGAGTCATTTCGACTGGAGAGGTTTACATCAAGATGGAGATGAACCACGCTCTGATTGACGGTGCCTCGATCTCAATCATCTTGCGAGACTTCTCAGCCGCTTACGGCAACCAGCTTAGCCCTACAACACCGGGCCCGGCCTACTCCCAGTTCGTGCGCTATCTCCAAGGACACTCAGACATGAGTGGTCTGCAATACTGGGCTCATCATTTACGCAACCTGCAGGTCTGCCACATGCCTGTCGCTCAGGATCTTACCAAAACACGTCGCCTTGGATCTCTCAAGGTGGCCTTCCACAGATTCGACGAACTGCAGGCACTTTGCAAGGAAGAATCCATCACATTCGCCAGTCTGGCAATGACAACATGGGCTACAGTTCTCAGCGCTCTGACTGGTCAGGAAGACGTGTGCTTTGGATATTTGTCTGCTGGCCGCGACGTTCCAGTGACCGATATCCAGGACGCTGTTGGAGTGTTCATCAACATGCTCTGTTGCCGTGTGAAGCTATCATCTCGCCAGGGCTATGGTAGCCTGTTCCGTCAGGTTCAAAATGACTTCCTTGAGGGTCTCCCTCACCAAGCTACCTCATTGGCAGAGATCCAGAACCACATTGGAATGGATGGCCAGATGATGTTCAATACCACACTTTCGATCCAGAACCAGATTCCCTCAGATGCCTCACAGGCAGAGACTCTATCTTTCGCTGCGAAGGAGGTACATGATCCTAGCGAATACCCAATGACAGTCAATGTCATCACTGCGCGCGACAACGAAGGCATCATGCTGAGGTACTGGTCGGACAAGATCTCGGACAGCCGTGCTCATGCTATCGCTGCCGCCATCACCCAGACCTTCGAAAACGCATTGCAAGACGACAGCAAATCTGGCACCTCCACGCCTCCTGGTCTCAGGTCACCGATCCCTTCGACACCCATGCTTATTCCTGACATCACTTCCGCTCCCTCCACGCCCCAGTTGAGAGGCATCATGACGCCTCCGTACAGCGTCGACTCTATCGATCCCGCATCGTTGCATAGCCTTATCGACGAGCGGGTACACGCGGTGGTCAGCCAGCTCCTCGCAAGCACCAGTATTGTGAAGCCCAGCGCTATGCAACATCCCCAAGTGACTGCGACTCGCAACATGCAGCCCACGCTCCTGACGCCACCTCGAAGCGAGGAGAATCTGTCTAGAGCCGCTTCCCACTCCGGTCTTGCAATCAAAAGCGTGCCAGCTGTTGCAGTTGACGCGCCGGCTGAAGTCCCTGCCGCAGCAGTGTACGAGCCAAAGCTATTGAGCATCTGGAGCCAGATCCTGGAGGTCCCAATTGACACCATCAGTCGCGAAGACAGCTTCTTCCGTCTTGGCGGCGATAGCATCAAAGCAATGAAGCTTGCTAGTGCGGCTCGAGAGCAGGAAATGGCTCTACGCGTTTCGGACATCTTCCAGGCTCCTGTGTTCATGGAGATGCTTAGCCTCATCACTGCAAACTCTGATGAGCCCAAGGCCCCAGCTATCTCTCAAACGGTTGAAAAACTCTCAGTGGAGGTCCCTGCGAAGGCTGAATCTGAACAGCCGGTGAAGCCGGCTCAACGCCCACGCGCAAGGTCTGCTTACGAAACCATGCAGTTGGACAGCGACTTCTTGCAGCGCAGCATCTGCCCACAGATCGGTATCTTCAAGGGTGCCGTGGCCGACCTTCTTCCTGTGACCGATTTCCAGGCATTCTCCCTCACCGCACAGCAGTTCAAATCCCGATGGATGCTGAACTACTTCTTCTTCGAGGGCAACGGACCACTCGACGTTCGTCGCCTGCGTGAAGCTTGCAAGCGTGTCTTGGACACATTCGACATTCTCCGTTCGGTCTTCGTCTGCGCTGAAGGACAGTTCTACCAGGTGGTGCTCAAGAAGATGAAGGTCGATCTTGGTGTTCATGACACTGAGATGGAACTTGATGACTTCGTCGCCGACCTGCAGCAGAAGGATCGTGATCACCCACCGAAGAACGGCGAGCCTTTCGTCAAGTTCGCTGTTGTACGTAAAGCAGGCACAAACCTCCACCGCATCTTGGTTCGCATGTCACACGCTCAATACGATGGTGTGTGCCTCTGGAAGCTGCTCGATGCTATCAAGCAAGGCTATGAAGGTGGCACTTTGCCCAAGACATCATCTTTCGCAAACCACATGCGTTTGATGTCCAGCAGTGTTACCCCCGATCACTATGAGCATTTCACCACCTTGTTGAAGGACTCGAAGATGCCCGAGATCATTCGCCGCAACGGTCCGAACACCTACTGCCATGTCGGTTCGTCCACCAACGTCAACAAGACAATCGACATCTCAATGGGCAGCAAGGGCAGCATCACAGTCGCCACTGTCGTCCAAGCAGCCTGGGCCGTGACCTTGGCCAAGATCTCCGCACAACCTGACGTGGTCTTCGGTCTTACAATCAACGGTCGCAATGCATCAGTCCCCGGTATCGAGACGGCAGTGGGTCCATGCGTAAACATGATTCCCGTCAGAGTTGCCTTTGGCGACCAGTGGAATGGTCTTGACCTCCTCCGCTACATCCAGGACCAATCGGTGGCGAACATGCCATACGAGAACCTTGGATTCCGCGAGATCATCCACCGCTGCACAGACTGGCCAAACTCGAGCTACTTCACCACATCCGTGTTCCATCAGAACGTCCACTACGAAGGCAACATCACGCTCGACGAAGAGCAGTACCGTATTGGTGGCGCTGGTGTCGTTGACAACCTCTCGGACCTCACGTTCGTCTCCACGCCTCTTGCTCAAGAGGGCAAGTACCATGTCTCCCTGCACTACTCCGACAAGGGTCCCATCGACTCAGCATTCGCAACCCGCGTTCTCGACATGGCCATCGATGCGATCAACAGCCTCACGACCAGCCCTAACTCTACCTTGCCTTCACCAACCACCTTGACCTCACTCCCAGCACGACAAATCGAAGAATCGCCTCGTCCATCTGACGGCGAGTTCCTGGGAGAGCGCCTGAAGGGTACCAAGATCGACGACCTTCTGATCCACTCTCCTGCCCTGACCCATGCATGGAGCCAGGTCCTATCACCCAACAAGAAGAACAACGAAGGTTCCGCAAACAACGATGGCTTCGAGCTCCACTCCACCTTCTTCGAGCTCGGCGGTGATCTCTTGGATCTCGGTAAAGTCGTTTACATGTTACACCAAGACGAGTTCAGCGTGACCTTGGAAGACCTTCTCGAACACCCAACCTTCCTCGGACAACTAGCAGTACTCGCTTTGAACAACGAGGACGCCCTGGACGACGGCAACGAGACCGATGGCGATGAATTAGTTAACAAGAGATCTTCGACCATCTCATCACGCGGAGTCAGACGCCACACAAGGCGCAAGTCTCGCCACAACAAGGGCACTGGGGCCGAAGACGACGCACCGCCTCTTCCCACCGCCCGCGAGAAGCTGCTCCAGCAAGAAGAGTTCAACAAGAAAAACACCGCTGACACACCTCTCGCATCTAAACGTTCATCCAGACGTTGGTCTCGCCTCTCCTTCTCCAGACGCAGCTCCGTCGGCACCATGGACGGCGAAAGGCCGCCCATGCCCGGCCCCGAGGAGAACCAACTCCTGCAAGAAGAACTCAACAAGCGCGCCATTGCCTCAGGCGACGTAGCCGCTGGAGTGAACACCGCTCCTCCTCCCAAGCGCCGCAGATGGACATTGTCCCGCCGCAACTCCGTGGCCGAGCCAGACACCGCGCTCCCTCCCATGCCAGGTCCGCTCGAGCACCGCATGCTGCAAGAACAACTCAAGCATGCACAAACGCAAAGAGACATGATGGAATCGCCATCGGGCTCAGAGCCAGCTTCCGAGAGGACCGAAGCCACAACCAAATCCGGCTCTCGCGGGCTCTGGAAGGCGATTGGCATGTCGAAGAACAAGCCGAAGAAGAGCGGGCTTCATGATTCGCAGTCTTGATTAAGACACTCAGTCACTCTTTGACCTTTTTTTTTCCTTTTCCTTTTCCTTTTCCTTTTCATGTTATTGGTTTTTGTTTCGAATCAGCTTGGTGCTGATATGAGCCTTCCGGCATGTTGTTGTTTCCTTACTACATCACAATGCTTGCTTCTGTATATACAATAAATTCATCTTTACATCTAGTCTGACTCTTTCTCAATGATCGCTCTGTTTGCTTAGACTGACCTCATAATAACAGGTCTCTTGGACTGCCTACAGTCGCTGCGCATGAGTCTACGTACAGCATTTTCAGTATCTACTGTGGTAGTAACGTCAGGCGTGGCCTCTGTTCTGCGCTTGGCTTGCCGTCGAGACACACACAGAGCTTGGAGTGTCTCCCACGGTCGTGTATGCAAATACCGTTCGACTAATACTTGGAAACAAGCACACTTACCACTGAGAGATGGCTGGTGAGCTGTGCGCAGATTCATGCGCAAAAACCGTCTAAACGGCTCTTGATCACGCGGGTCTTAGCAGCGCTGCTGACCTCGCGTGTCAGGATGATCGCTAGTTATGCTTGGCATATTAGCCTACCATTTACAACGTAGCCCTATAGTATTGATACAAGAATGCTTAGTGTGATATTATTGCATGAGTAGTGCGAACCTTAGAACCTGCATCCATCCGAGGTCTTAGGGCTCTTCCTTTAGCTCCACTCCACTCTTTCACCCCGAGGCTTGGGTTATCAGACATTCATGTATAGTGTCGGGAGGCCTGACAGCACGCCCTAAAAGACCAGGCGAATAAATCCGAGAGAGCGGCGTGCAACTCCAGCTGCCTGCGAACAAGCTTGCTGAAAGGTCGTGAGTGCTGGCGTTAGTACAATTCTTAGGCTCGAGTGATTTCGAACTAGACACCAGCTACAGCTTCGTCGATGTTCCTCTAAAAGCGTCACCATAGACTTTAGGCGTATTTGTGCGTGTGATCACCGTTGAGATACTGTCTACATCTCCGCAAGATCTCAAGGTCTGGTGTTGCTAGTACCATCTGGCTTAGAGATTTGACATCCTTCTTGTTTGCAATTGAGAGTCCGTACACAACCTTGAGCGCGGCGGCTGTAGAGGTTGGCGTGTTCGGATAGCCTACCTATCTTCAGCTGTAGTTCTCGTATCGGTTATATGTCATCGAAAAGAAAAACGGAAGCTTGGGATCCTGATGGAAAGCAAACGGGGTATCATTCCAAAAGACCTATTCCAACAAGAGAGCAAAATCAAAAGCAAAAGCGCTACTTAGGTCATCGTCGTGGTCCATCCAATCCATCCGTTCCTCTTCCTTTCGCCATTAACAAAATCTCATTTCCCTCTACCCATACCCTTGACCCCACTGAGGACTCTCTCAGTGCTCTCGAACGCTCGGTCCAATTTCGCAAGAGCTTCGTTCTTCTGCTTGTCCGTGACGAGCTTATCTCCCAGCGGCAAGTCTCGCAAAGCGTTCTGCATGAGCTCTGCGGCTTTCTCGGCCGTGGTTTTCGTCGTTGGTATACGGGGCTTGCTGACGCTGGCTCCTGTCGCTACGGCTGAGGCAGATGGGAAACCGCTATTTGATGCGCCGTAGCCTGTGGTGCCGTGGATGTTCTGGGGCTCTTTGCGGCGGAGGCCCACTTGGCCTCTGCCGTCCATGAAGGTCTCGTATCCGTTGGTATCGAGGACTTCGCGAGGGACGTCTTCAATTGCGCCGAGAGTCACGGCGCCGCCTTGGAGGTGGCGCACGCCGGCCATTTTCTTGATGACGTTGGCGTTTTCTTCGCAGCCTTCGACCGCGAAGCGAAGACACATGATTGCGTGTTCGCGGATGTAAGGGTTGTGCTCATCATGTCTGCAGCATCCGACCAGGGCTTCCAGTCCGCCGTAGTCGCGGACTTGGTCTTGGACCATGCGGTTCTTCCAGATGAGAGATGACAATACGAGGACAGTGAGTTTCTTAAGATTCCGCCACTCGAAGTCAGAGGGTTCGTCTTGGGCATCCTCGGGATATGCAAGTGGTGTCTCGGCCTCGAAGATCTGGGATTGCGGTTGCGGTGGTGGTGCTGGCAATGGAAGTGGTGGGAGAGTTGGATCGGGCATGTCGACGTCAAACGGCCTTTCTACCGCAACTGGAGCCGGGCTTTGCGCAGGCTGACTAGGCACACGAGCGTCGGCTGAAGAAGATCTTTGGGGTACATGACCGGCTGGTGCGCTGACTCTCCGTGTAGGGATAGGCTGCATCATGCTGGCCGCACCCATCTTGGGAATGCCACCTTCCAACTCTCGAAGCAGCGTCACAAGCTCCGATGCGATCTCCCATCCACCTAAGATCTCTTTCCAGACACCCTCCTCTGTGAGCACAGCAAAAAACTCCAGATACTGATAAACGCCTTCGTACATTCGCTCCATGTCCCAGAGGTTCAATGGGAAGTCCTCGGGCGACGCACGGCCCATGTGAATCTGGCCTTGCAAGAAGATGAGTGCGCACGTCTGCGGTATGATGTGTTGCCGGAATTCGGTAAAGATAAAGTTGAGAATATGCAAGTCGACTCTTTGTGGTACATTAGGAGGTAAAGGCGTATCCGAGCGTAGAGTCAGAAGGGTCTCGACATCGACCATTGGTACGGGAGTCGAGAGGTCTGCAGCAGCGGCAGCTTTGTTTCCTTCGCTGCGTGCGCGGAAAATGTTAGTTAGCAGCTTCATGATCACAGCCTGTGCGGGTGAGATGATATCCTTGCTGCGAGACCGGTCCCGGAAGGCGTGGTATGCATATGGCATCAGGCCATTCTGTAAGATAGCTTCCATGATCTTCACCATGAACTTGAAGTATAGCTCTTCCTCCCTAAGGTCCCAAGCTGCCACGAAGATGAGGAGCTCTCGAAGTAGATTGCGGCCGTTGTCTTGCGCTAGCAACAAATGGCATCTTACTGTGTGCATGTTAATCAGAGCGTTGCGCTCTTGCTGCGTCTTGCATTGGGCGAGCTGGTTTGCAGGTGGAACAATGCCACTCATAACGATCATGGGCAGGACTTCGATCTCACTCGGGCCAAGGATCAGAGGTACGTCGGTCAAAAGGCCTCGGCCGTCTTCAGTAGAACCCGGATACTCTTCTTCTTCATCCACTTCCTCTTCCGACTCTTCCTCATCCTCCTCGCTGTCCGATGTCAAGCTCTCCTCGTCGAAAGTTTCCGAGTCGAGTAATGCGCTTCGTAGACGTGGCTTAGGTTGACTTGGTGGCAAACGAGGATCTGAAGGATGAAGACGTGGTGGGCTGCGGCTCATAGTGCGTGTGCGTTCGATGGGGTTGCCCACCATGTCGGTTCTTTGTGGTCTTGTGTAAACACCATCGGGATTCCTGCTAGCTGGAAGATTTGGATCTGGCGGTGGTGGAGGTTCGTAGCCTTCCAGTCGCTTCATGAGTTCCGACTTCCCAGATTCGAGAATCTTGGTACCAGCATCAGCCGTGAACAGCATTTTGAGGTCGTCGTGGTTGATGGGTCGAGGCTGAGCACCTTGCTCGGTCCAGTTCAAGGAGCCGTCACTGCCATACACTCCGGGTTCTATAGGTGCAACACTTGGTGCCTCGCCCTTGTAGCGTTCCGAGAGCACCTCTTCCAACTGTGCGATCCGCCTCTCAGCGCTCCTGCTATTCTGTGCATTGTTGGCCGCGCGTGCTGCAGCTCGTTGCTTCTCTGCAGCGAGTTCCAGCTTCGCCTCGTATACTTTGACATCGGCCAGATACTTCTCTTGTGCGTCTTCGTATTTGCGCTGGTAGTGAACCTTTGCAGGAACATCAAGCTCCATCCACCTCCGAGGCATATCAAGATGTACTTCCGCATATGTAGGGTCGCGCTGGTATGTGTCCAGGTACTCTTCCACGCAGAAGTCCAGATTTCTCTTCACGAACAGCACGTAACCATTCGGGGTCATGGTTTGCCTGCCTTCTTCCACCTCCTTGGGCATCGGCTTCCAGTCATCCTTCATGAGTGGAACCGCGCCTTCGAGACTCAGAGTCTCTTCTCCATTCGTGCCGAAAGCCATCAGCACGTGGCGCTTGGTAACTGGAGGTTCTGGCTCCCTCGTAGGATTCGAGGGAATATCTTTGAGGCCTGTGGATGTGGTGTCTGGAATATCTTCTGGCGCAAGTACTGTTTCGGATGTGCTGTCAAATAGACTGACCCAGAGCATGAGTTTCCGACGCTCATTCTGAGCCACCATATTGTTTAAGAATTGCAAGCTTGTGATGAGCAGTTTCTTGTAGGCATTCACGATCCACTGCCACTTCTCTTCCTCGCCTGTTCCTGCATCGCCGTCATAGCCTCTGGCCGTGACCCGCACAGCGCAGTTGACCAGCTTGAACACCTCTTGCTCCACGCTATTTTCTGCTGCAAGGTCCTGCGCTCGATCGCCAACCGTGAGCACGTTGCGGCTAATTGAGATCAGGTCGTTCAGTCTTTCCAAGTCTTTCCAGAGGCCGGGGTAGTGGCTAGCGATAAGCGCGCCGCTCGTACTTTCGTAGTCGACGCTCGTAGGGTCCCATATTGAAAAGCTCCTCCTTTCCAGACTGGTTATGGCCGCCTTGAACAGCGACACGAGCTCCGACCAGAACTTTGGATCTGTGCCGATAGCCTCCCTGACCGCGGGATTCTGTGCCGTACCTCGTAGCGTCTCTTTGCAGACTTTCTTATCCAGCATGTCGAGAGTGCTCTCCTTCATGTATTTGGGTGCCTTGAAGTGGATGGTGTATGGAGGGAGGACGAGACGGACGAAGACGCTATGCGCCTTTGCCGCTCGGGCGAGGTCGTCTTGTTCGCGTGCCATGTTGTAAATCATGTGAGATGGGATGTGGTGTATATTGCTGTTCCAGTGGTGGTATCGATGTTCAGTGGCCGCCGCCGGGCCCCATTGTATTCTTGTCGCGAAGATGTGCAGATGTAAGGCAGTGTCGAAGCTCGTCTCGTCTGCAAAGCGGACTTCGGAGGGAACATCGAAGCTGGACGGAGCCAGCGTCTTGGCGTGACTTCATTTCTAATAAAGTACAGATTACTCTCGCTCCTTTTAGCTCCTGCACAATGAGTATAAAATACAAAATTACGAAGTTGAAGCATGTCTCCCCATCTTGACATATTTCTGATGCCATATTGGGACTTGGTTCCAGCACAAATATATCCACTGGCACACTACAGACATGAGAATGTCGACTTCAACTGCACAGCTAATGCCCAATGAACATCATGATGTTTTCAACTGCAATCCAGCTAAATATTATTTACCACCTTAACCTTGCTGGCAATATTGTATGGGATTTATTGGCATTTCTGAAGCCCAATTCAAATGCGAACATCTGAACGGCTGGCCTCCTCCCTTACCATCTTGATCTCGCGGATACTGGCATTATGATTGCCGGGAAGATCTGCCCTGTTCTCTATTCAGTTGTCAAATTCGGCCCAATCGCATGCTTGGGCAGATTTTCAATGGCCCGCTGCACTTACTCACGGCATATAGTCCTGAACTATAATCTTCATCAACTCCGCTGCACAACAGACTCACGTGGTCGGGAGAGACCCACAACCGTACTCGGGACTCCGCAGCACCATGGATACTCGCAAGCAGATTGATTACATGGTGATTGTAAAAGGTCTAGTTGATCGACAACCTGCCTAAAATCTATATGTATACAGTATAAAAATGCTCCTCTTCCGCCAACTTAAGCTGTCTTCAAGCCAAGCCGACACACCACACTACCACCGCAACTTTTAAAACTCGCTCATCTCCTCAATATCCAATTTTGAGATTTGGACAATCTAGCAGGCAGCGGGGCTGGGAACGTTGGCGCACTTGCCGCTCTTCTTGCCGCCAGAGATGCTGACGCCAGACCACTTCCAGCCAGAGCAGGAGCCCTTGCCGCAGAGAATGTAGACGGGAGTGGCCTTGGAGCCGACGGTGCCCTTGACGTTGTCGATGGTCAGGCCGGTGATCGGGACGCCGGTGGTGGGCTTGCCGGTGGGAGAGCCGTTCTCGTAGTCCTGCTGGATCACGATTCCGTTCTTGGCAATCTATGTGGTTGTCAGTATTTCTGAGATTTATGATCTTTCTCAAAAGGTGATGGCTATGCTTACGTTCTTAAGGGTGATGCCCTTGTAGGTAACGTTCTTGACAGAGCCCTTCGCATTAGAGACAGTCTTGATGCGAACACCGTTGTCAGAGTCAACGATCTGAGAGTCGAGGATCTTGACAGTGTCGACGACGTTGTTGTCGCGGCCGCCGACGGAGCCGATGGAGAGACCGTGGCCACCAGAGCAGTAGCCGCCGGTGAAGGTGATGTCAGTGCCGCTGTTGACGGCGAGGCAGTCATCCTGGTTGTAGACGGTGGCGCCGGAGATGGTGATGTGCTGCGAGTCACCGACGTCGAAAGCGTCGGTGTTGTGGCCGCCCTTGGAGTCGCCGTCCTTGTTGTTGATGGTGACGTCGTTGACGGCGAGGGTGTCGGCGTTGTTGATGGAGAAGACCTGGACGGGGGAGTTCTTGATTGTCTGATGATGTGTTAGCAATGGAAAGTTTCAGGTGAGATGAGGCGAAACGTACGATGCCCTTGATGACGGAGTTGGTCATCTTGTGAGCGTAGAACATCTTGGGCTTAGTCTTGCCACCGTTGGTGCCCTTGGTGTCCCACCAACGGGATCCATCAGCATCGAGAGTGGCACCAGTGCCGTCGACAGTGATGTGGTCGCCAGAGATGGAAACGAGGGGACCCTTCCACTCCTTGTAGCCGAAAGTAGTGGTGCCCTTGAAGACGACGTTGGTACCCTTCTGAAGGTTGGTCAAGTCAAGGGTGGTGCCGGCGGGAACGACGAGGTTGCTGAGGGTAATGGTCGAGCAAGACTTCTTGTTCTTGATAGCATTGGCAGCACCGCTGGAGCCGCTGAAGGAGCAGCTGTCGGCGCGAGCATCGAGGGAAGCGGGAGCAGCGACGACCGACGTGGCAGCCAGTGCCACGGTGGCGAGGGAAGAGAGGAAGTGCATAGTGAAAATAACGTTGGAAAAGAGTGACTGGGTGAGATGGAAAATGAAGAGAGTGTTGGTGATGGTACTTAGCTGTAGAGAGGGTTGTTCAGCATGTCTTATACATGCCATTCGTCTGTGAGGGCAGTAGTCAGCCCTCGCAATGGTTCGGTGTCGCGCTCCGTTTCCATGGCCAGACGCTATAGCGTTAGTGTGTAGCAATTACGACCCCAGTCTCTTCATCTCAAACCCGTACGCTAATCAGTGCGTGGACGGCGGCAATGTTGGATATCGCGGGAGTTATGCAGACGGGAATGAAAACGCCCGAACTAGCATGGTTGCTTAACTTGCTTGTGGTCTAATGCTGGTATGCTGTGACGACGTCCGAGTCAGTATAGCAAAGGGCAAACGCCTAACATAGATCGCAGACTGTTTTATATCATAGGGCTGCGTTTCTAGCCTTATAGGGCGCAATCAAGAGTTGCGAGAACAACTTTGTTCTAGACAAGCTCGGCGCCGAGCCCCTGAGGTTGACGACTTCGGTTCCAGAAGATGTGTTTGGTGAGACATCTATGATCAATTAGTGGAGCAATTTTCATGAAATGCCCTCAGCGACTCCGTGAGAACCCTATATTATGGATAGCATTCTCCATTACGATATGGCAAAAGGAACAAAACGGAGAGATTGCTTTTCTGATCGAAGCTGACTTGAAGATTTGCAGTTGCCGAATTCCGTGAAGTGGGCCGCTCGCTTGCACGACATGCGCCACCCGTTTCAGATATACAACAACACCTCACGGTAAGACTGCGCTCGCAATGTGAGAAGTTGAGAACCTCGCATACAGAAACCCGACAAGACGATTCGAGGTTGCACGCCCGCGGAAGAAGAAAAATTGGCGACGCTCAATTTACAAAAATTCCGCACCAGCAGGATCATGTTGGCTCCACAATCTCGAAGGCATCATATTGTGAATGTAGTCTTGTCATCTGCCACCACACCATTCTATCAGTATTAGCGACAGCGAGAGCGATAACAAATCCCCGAAAATCCTCCAAGGCGACCAGTCTTGTTTCATCATTCATAGTAATCGGCCTTGACGTAACCTCCCAGGAGACCTTACGAATCGACATGAGCGCTCCGCGGACGCGCGCCTTACTCACGCCATGAGCTCTATCTTGGTTGGCGTAGAAGCATTCGTGATATGGAGCGCAATGCTCCCAGAAACGCTCAATCTGTCCGGTACTCCTAACAATCTCGCCACCCAGACCTCCAGTGCAAATCCTCTTCCAAGTCCTGATGCCAGTCTGCGCGTTCGATAGCGGCGTGAACGAGCTAGCAGCAGTGACACCTGGCATCTCTTCTTCGCCAGTGTTTACCTCAACCTCACATTCAAAGGCTCATGGGTTTCATCAGAACCATGAACGGGTCCGCCTCGAACTCGCTCCGCTTGCGTGCCATAAGTTCAACCGGCCACACAATCGTGCAGAAGATGTGTGCAAACTTCAGCTCCGGACATCCGAGTGCTTTGCTCAATGTCATCTTTTGCGTATGGAGCCAATGCTGGTTGGCCTCTTCCAGGTGCTTCATGGCCAGCTTCCGCGCTAAGCGGTGCACATCGGCTCCACGGACAATTCCATTCGTCGTGTGCTCGCCAGGGGCGCGATGCAAGAAAGAGGCTCGGCTCCAGGGACAGGACTGAAGCGTGAGGTGCAGATGTCAACAGCGTAACGTTCTCCGTTTGTGAGGGCGACGCCGAAGAACCAGTGCAAGCGAGGGTTTCCAGTGCACCGCATTGTCTCGTCACGAGCAACAAGTTGGACTTCTGGCGAGACATTGGTGTGAAGGCCCATTTCCTCGATTTGAGATTCATCACAAACACCTGGTTTGGTCAGCATGAACAGCAATTTAGAGCACTCACAGCTCTTACCTTTGAGCAAGTCGCCGAGCATCCTACTCATCATTGCAAGGGCCAAATGTCCGGATTCATGTGCAAGGAGTGCTCGCTTGGCCCGTTCGTCGGGAAGAAGTTTGTCGGGGAGCTTGTGAGCGTCTCCGGATGTTTGTATCTCCTCATGGTATACGAGCAGCTTCTCGTGCCCATCGCGTTCGCCCCACTTCACTTCCTAGATGTTTTCGTACCATATGAGCCAATGGACAGCTTCGAATACTGGCTGCAGGATCTCTCCCGCTCGGTAGAGCTTTTTGCGGTGATTGGCAATTTTGCAGTCACTCTTGTGAGTGGCCTGCCAGTGCTTTTGCTGACATTCTTTCCCACAGTAGAAAGTCGACGAGTGCTTGCTGTGACTATCCAAACCATCCGCGCAGCCTGTACAGCGGTTCTTAGGTGCTCCGCCGCAGTTGGCGCAAGTCTTGCCACTTAGCTCGGCAGGTGGAGTTGTGAGGGTGGCGGGTGGAGGTGAGTACTCGTTGGCGCATGCGTACGCTTTGAGGTCAGCAACGGGAGCGATGGTATCTGTTGACTTGAAGTGCGACAGGGAGGTGCTGTAGTAGGGCTCCATGTTTGGACAAGGGAAGGTGCCGAGGAGATGTTGTGCTCTTGTGTTATTGTGGATTGTGTAGAGTTTTGCGATGATGAGTTGCGCAAGGAGAAAAGTTGGCGCTGACTGGCGAGTGAAACGCACCCGAGGTATTGAGTTGAGAAAAGTAGGAAAATCACACGCAAGCAAAATGTTTGGCAAATGCGGATATCATCGGCATGGTGGCTTTCACTTCGGGTGTTTTGATGCACACCTCACTCTGTCTTTTGCTATCTACATTCAGAACCAAAGCGACTTCCAGCTGACTCCGCGTCCACAGAGCCCTGACATCCTGCGAAAAATGATCTTCCTTCGTCCGGCGGCTGCGGTACAACTTCGACTAAGCATCAAGCCCCTCCCTTGTGATGCAGACTTTGCAAGAGAAGGTCCTTGATGCCCTTGGCACGACCTTGTTTGATGACTTCCTGGACATGAGCATTAAAGATCTTGACATCTTCTGCGTGCTGTGCGTCACTGGTCCTTTGAGCCATGAGCTTCTTCAAGGAAAGCCTGGTCTTGAGCGGCAAGGTCGCACAAGCAAGGACGAGGCACGACGACGCCATCATTTCAGCTGTGGATCTGATGTATGTGTGGACGAAGACGTTTTTCTGCGCATCTTCGATGTTGCCCACTGGGTAGACATCATTCCTTGGCACGTGGGAACGGAAGCCTTGGATATCGGTGCCGGAGGGGAACTGAAAGAACATCGACGAAAGATGGGGCAGGTACAGGCCCCATTTGAAAACGCCGCATTTACGTTCTTCGTTGGTTGTGCACTTGTACTGAGCATTGCACGGATCGAGAGCGAACCTGCTTCCACTCCTCAGAAGAGTCGCGCGGAAGATCCAGTGACTCGAAGGTCGGCCGACGGGCGTGCCATGACCGGGAACAAAGCTCACGAAGCGATAACAAGCCATAGGATCTAAGGTCACCTCTTCCACTTGGATTCTCGATTTGCAGGCTGGGAGTATTAGTTGAGGTCGAGCCATATAGTTGGACGAAGACTGACCTTTGATGAGCTCATCTAGCAACCCGCAAACGACAGCTCCGCCGCGAGCCGATGTTGCGAGTACTGCTTGCTCGTCACCCTCCTCCAATGCTCTTCCGTAACCAGTGAAGCCGTTCTCCGGGAATGATGGTAAGTCAGGGAGATCATGTATCTGGTAGCGTTGAACACGCAGATGTGCATCATCAGCGTCTTCGACCTTCTGGTTGTCAAGGATTCCATCGCTCCACATGGCTTTGGTACTTGCGTAGAAGGCCCATTGCACAAGGCGTCCGATCCTGAATAGCTGTTTGCGATCAATAGTGAGCTTACACTCGCGTTGATGTGTTGTTGTCCAGTGATCGCGCTGGCAATCCTTGCCGCAGTAGTAGACCTTGCGTTCTTGGCCATGGATGTCAACTCCATCCGCGCAGCGAGGGCAGAGATGAAGAGCAGGTCTGGTGCAGTTTGCACACAGCTGAGCGGTCGCCTGGCTGTTGTCCATTGTCGCTTATGTTGACAAGAATCTCAGTGGGCAGATGTGTTTGATGGTGATGCGAGGTGGTGTGAAGCGGCAGCGTCGTCGGTATGCGCTGTTTGGCGACAGTTGTGAGTCTTGTTGAGGTCGGCGAGGTAGAGCGGAGAGATATCAGGAGAGGCTGTACAGTGAGCAGAAAATGGAGGAGCAAGTGAGCAGAACAGTGATGAAGGTGCGAGGTGGCGGTATTAGTCTTTGCCGTGTTGAGATCTCTCGAGTGCTTGTTGGTGTCGTCAAGTTGGGTGGGAGAGAAACTGGAAATGCTAAACACCTTTTTGAAAGTGGCGGAAAAAGTGAACGGCGAGGTCACATGGAGCACGTGCACTCTCAAGAGACTTCTTGTGCGACAAATACCTTTAACTCACTTTGTGAAACTGATCGCACGTCTCATTATTCTCGCACGGATCCACTTCCCATATGACTTCACACATCCAGTCTCATGCAAACTTGGTCTTGCGTACAGCAGAGATCGATCCTCGCCACTCACAATATAGCGAATCACCGTCTCAGAGCATCACAAAGCCCGTCCCCTTCGCTTCCTCTTCTTCCCATTGCCTGCGTGTCTCGGCGTCCATGCTTGCCAACCTCCGAGCCTTCTTCCTCTCCATCCTGCCCTTGTCCTCGTCCGACATGCTCTCAACGCCATGGTTCTTGACAAGAATGAGCTTCGCCGTGGAGCTCAGATCGCCTTGGCTAAGTTTAACATACTCGCAAGCCTGCGTGGCAAGATGCTCAACGAGCTCTGTCTTGAGAAGCAAATGATCTTCGCGCTTAGCTTTGAGAAGCTGCGGGACGGTGGCGTGGTGGTGCTCCCACTCAGCGAGTTCGTCGCACTGGTGGCTTTGGTTCTCTTCGAGTTGCATTGCGAGGACCATGTTGCCTGAGTTTCGAGCGAGGACTGGAAGGTGAATGTTCTTGGCGTTTGCGCCGAACGGGCGCGTGTCGAGAATCTTCACAATGGAGGAGTCTCGGGCGTAAGTGGCGAAAATGACGACGGGGTTGTGCTGGGAATGCTGAGCGCCGGCCACGTCAAAAGCCCAGACGCTCTTGTCTTTGAGAGTGACACGTAAGATATGGTGGACGTTGTCGGAGACTGCTATCGACGGGTCATTGGCGTGGTGACGGTACGTCAAGATACGAGAGTCGAACATGCGTACATCCATTTCCTCGACTTTAGCAGTGTAACCTGCAGATATTCTAAGTCAGCATGGTCACTGTTATAACATCCAGGCATCAAAGACGCACCCTTGAAGGCACGTTTGCCAAGCTCGAACATCAAGCCGGAGAACGCATCATGTCCAGCACCATAACACAGCACAGCATTCTTCTCCTCGGGGATGTTGTTCAGTGTGGGTGCTATTGGACGAACCCTCTCTGCCGGCTTGTCGAAGAAGTGGATCGTGCCGTCTCTAGTGCGCTCAACACGGATGACACACAAATCGAAGGCCTCCGCCCGGGTAGCCAAGAAGCATTCTTGAAGAAGCTAACCTGCGCGGAAGAGCTTGATCGTGGGCTGAGCAGCCTGGCAGGACGTTCGGTGCGAAGGCCAGTCAGACTTTTGACAGTCTGTGTTGCAGTAGCGAGTCGGTGTGAGGTAGTTGCCTGTAGTATCTCGGCCGTCTGCACAACCAGTACAGAAAGAGCTGGCAGGTTTGCTGCAAACGATGCAGGCTGTGTTTGGTTTGTTGGACGTGTCCATGGTTGGCAATGGTGTTAGATTGGGATTCTGGACTCTCAGGGGACGGGGGAATTAATTCGAGCTGAGAGGCACTTGCAGTAGGGAATTATGGGAGTGGGGAGAAAATCAAAGTAATGGTCAAGGTGTGGGAAAAAGAGCCAGGTCTCGTAGGATGATAACAGAAACAAAGTGGCTTCCTTAATACTGCAGCTATCCGGACGTTTGACTGTTGCGGCAAACGCTGCACACCTGCAAACTTCCAAAATCTCAATATGCACCGAAGGTGCCATGCTTGTGTAAATTATACCGAGCCATTGTCAACGTGCTTTCTGTACCAGTCACCATGATCTGACTCGGATTTACCTCTCACCGCCAAGAATATCGTCGCTCCTCACCCAGCCCAGACTTGAGTCAGATCACGCTCGAAAATCTCTCGCGCGGCGGGATCCATGTTAGCCCACTTCCTTGCCCGTTTGCGCAGAGCCCTCTCTCTACGCATTTCTGACTTCTGGCTGGGGTGGCGCATCTGGAATTCATTCGATGCCGATCCAGGAGGTCCATTGATGTACTCGACAGCGGCACGAGCAGTGGTGGCAAAGTGGTCGAGGAGTAGCATCGTGAGGCGCTGGTACTCTACCGCATTGGTAGGTTTGATCGAGGCTTCGATGGTAGTGTAGGTGGTCTGCCATTCAGCGATCACTTCGGCCATGTCCTCAAGGACCTGGTTGAGGACGAAGGCGCAAGTGAGAAACTGCGGCGAAGCCTGCAGGTGTCGTTCTCTGACGAACTGCTCGGGGTTGAACTCGTTTGTGCCGAACGGACGGCGAGCGAGAAATTTTGCAACGAAGTCTTGCTTGTACTCCGTAGACAGAAGCACCGCCTTGCGCTGACCATACTGAGCTCCGGCGGGGTCAAGAACCCATCCAGTACCATCTTTCAGAGTGACACGTACGACGTGATGAGTGTTCTGTTAAGCAACCTGAGTTTTACCTTTGGCGTGGTGACGAATCAGAACATGGGAGTCAGACATCTTGACATCGACCTCTTCAATTCTGGTGGTGTATCCTACTAAGTGCTTAGTTTAGTTGCTCAGATGCGAGAAATGACCGAGGAGCATAGAATTACCTTCCAAAGCCTCCACCGCAAGTTCGTAGAGGTAGTTCGAGAAAACATCGACGCCTGCACTGTAGGAGAGCACCGCATGTTGAATGTCAGCGTCACCGTCTGCCCACGCCGGGGCGGATGTGAGGTGGCCGGGTGAGTCGACGGTCGCATCAAAGATGTGAATGGTCCCATCTCCGTGGCGCTCCACTTTAGTGATGTTGAGCTCGAATACATCAGCACGAACGGTGTAGAAAGGTCTCCTGAATAAGCTCAGCAGCCCTGAACAGCTTCTTACGAGCCTGTGCGGCCTGGCAAATCGTTTTGTGCGTAGGCCAGCCCTGGCGTTGGCAGTCCTTGCCGCAGTAGAGAGTCGAGGCATGAACACCGTCAACTTCGATGTCAGCGCAGCCTGCGCAAGGAGTATTTGCGGGCTGACTGCAGACCACGCATACACCGCTCGATTTGTCTTTCATAGTGGCCATGCTTGAGTAGCAGGTGTGGTCTTGTGGTGTGGTTGTTCGCGGTGAGGTTTGTGTTCAGGTTGTGGGGATTTTTTGAAAAAACTTCTGAATGTAGTGAGAGGCGAGGTGAAGAGCGCCGTTTGCATCAAGCCAGTCAAATCGCACAAGCCAGTCACATGCAAGCGCACGTCCATCAGTCTTCGAAACTTGAAACTCGATAGTTGCTCAGAAGTGATGGTTGGCCTTTCACGTGCTTCCCAGGGAAGGTTTGCCTCGATGATGTCAATCACTCATTTCTTTCCCTTCTTCTTACCGGCGTCCTTGCCCTCCTTCGCAACCTCAGATGCGAAATCACCCTTCACCATCGCATCTCTAGCAGCCTGATTGATCAAGCGGAAACGATCAGGCCCAAGATGAATACCACCATACCACCTAGTGACAACGACCATAGCGTTCCACACTCCCATGAGCTCCAGTAGATGCAGCAGCCTACCACCAGCAGCACTCTCACCATCATCATCGCAGTCCTGGAACTGCACGCCATTCTCGCCCTGGATACGCCACGCAGTGATATTGTGCGTAGCTTTGGCAGCTTTCTTGTCTGTGCCAAGCAAATGCGCGAGATACGATTTTGCCTCGTCTACAGAATGCACTTCCGCGGCGCGCGCGAGGAAGACACTTTTCTTCTCTGTGATGACATCTGACAGAATCCATGGCGGAGCATCTCCTAGGTCGTCCATTGACTGGTGCTCGTCAGAATATGCTTCTGAAGTGCCGTTCAACTCTGGATCCTGACCGTTCGTTTGAGCAGCTTGTTGCTCCTCTTCCCTTGAGCTTGCATCGAGGCCGAGCTGCTGAAGTTTCTGACCTCCTTCCTCGATGAGATCGAAGATACATGGTGAACCGGGTATGTAGACCTCGGCGAGGACTTCGCGAATGCAATCGGCAATCTGTTGGCCCTCCCCCTTTGCAACATTGTCACCAATGTGCTGGGTGCCAAGGATCGAGGGAGGTGCATCGGGGTAGTCTGCTGGGAACTCTGTCCGTAAGGATATATTGAATTTGGTTGGGAGAGTCAAAGCGTATGTTGTAGAGTCGTCTGAAGTGGCAACGAGAGTATTATCGCCGTAAATTGAGTTGATGGAGGTGATTTCGTCCAACAGTTCCTCTGACATGTCTTTGAAATCCAGTGTTGCAGTGATTGTTCCTCAGAATATAAATCACACAGCAATTTATTGTTTTAAATGTATCAAGGAGCCATGAAAGATAAAAATGTGTAGTAAAACTTGATGTGTCGGGACAACCAGCCAAAGTGAAGTGTAAAAGAGAGACAAGCCAGAGTCAGCTGACCAATGACAGCGCAGGCAGCACGACCCGAGACTGTGAACTTCTGCCTCTTCAAGCAAGCAACGCGCGCGCAAAGTAGAGCAGCCTCCACCTTTCTTCATATCTCTACAACACACAACATGGCCACGACCGGGAGCGCGTTCTCGCTATCGAGCGCATTACCCAAACCAAAATATACCGGCGAGGATGAGGAGCTACCAACACACACCCAGCAAAAGGGCCCTCGAGTAGTCGACTCGCGCGAGATCGAATCCAACCAGCTCGTGGTGAAGAGATCTGGCCCGCCACCCTATGGACAGCGATCATCATGGCGACCGAGGAACGCAGAAGACTTTGGCGACGGCGGTGCCTTTCCTGAGGTGCCTGTAGCGCAATACCCATTGGATATGGGTCGCAAGGGCGGCTCTGCTGCCAGCTCTTCCAACGCGCTAGCAATCCAGGTCAACGGTGAGGGCAAAGTCAAGTACGATGCTATTGCGCGACGGGGACACGATGACAAGCGCATCATCCATGCCAGTTTCAAGGACCTGATTCCCTTGCGCCAGCGCGCCGATGCTGGAGAGATCAACTTGGAGAAGCCGAGCGAGGAGGAGGTACAAGCGGCAAAGGAGAGGACACAAAAGGCTCTATCTGGCCTGGTTGCTGGCGCGCTGGCAGCACAGAAACCGAAGAACATTAAAGGAACATCAAGGCCGGAACCAACGTTCGTGCGATACACCCCAGCGAACCAGATGGGCGACCAAAAGAAGGGAGACCGCATCATGAAGATTGTGCAAAGACAGCAGGATCCCATGGAGCCGCCGAAACACAAGATCAAGAAGGTTCCACGTGGACCTCCTAGCCCGCCTCCACCTGTTATGCACTCGCCTCCGCGCAAACTCACAGCCGAAGACCAGGAAGCCTGGAGGATTCCGCCACCGATTTCGAACTGGAAGAACCCGAAGGGTTACACTGTACCTCTGGACAAGCGATTGGCAGCAGACGGCAGAGGACTGCAGGACGTCACGATCAACGACAAGTTTGCACAGTTCGCCGAAGCGTTGCAGACCGCAGATGGACATGCGAGAGAGGAAGTTCAGCAGCGTCAACGCATGCAGCAAAGGCTGGCGGAGAAAGAAAAGGAAGCGAAGGAGGAGAACCTGCGCATGTTGGCACAAAAGGCTCGCGAAGACCGTGCCGCAGCAGTGTCTGGCAGCCGTCGCGACTCAGATGCTCGATCACGATCCCGCAGTCGATCTGTCGACAGCCGTTCTTCGTACTCTTCACATTCCTCGCGCTCAAGGTCTCGCAGCCGGAGCAACAGCCGCGACCGCATGGACCCAGCAGAACGCGACCGCCAGGAGCGCGAGAAAGCGCGTGCCGAACGCCGTCGTGAAGCTCAGCGTGATATGCGACAGAAGAACATGGGCCACGAGCGTCGTGTGCAGATGATGGCGCGCGAGCAGAACCGCGATGTCAGCGAGAAGGTTGCTCTCGGTCTTGCGAAACCTACACAGAACAAGGAAGCGATGTACGATTCACGACTGTTCAACCAAAGCTCTGGTTTCGCTGCAGGCTTCAACGAAGATCAGCCTTACGACAAGCCACTTTTCGCCGAGCGCGACGCGCTCAACAGTATCTACAGACCGAATGTCGGCGACGATGATGACGAAGACGGTGGCGAGACTCTAGACAAGATTCAGGGCACAAAGAGATTCGAGAGCCTCGGTAAAGCGCCAAAGGAGGGCTTCAAGGGCACCGATGCGGCAGAGCAAAGAAGCGGACCCGTCATGTTCGAAAGAGACCGTGGAGAGGCTGATCCCTTCGGCGTTGAGGCAATGGTCGCAGAGGCAGCGAAGGGTGCGAAACGAGGCGCCGAGGATGACGGCGGAGGAAAAGGAAAAAAGGCCAGGGTGGACGACGATTAGATTGATTGCTATCTCATGTCGCTAAGTGTAGCCTTCTCTTGGTCAATGTATCAGAATGCAGAGTTTATGTCTGAGACTGGCAGCTTGCTTGAAGTCATTCACTTGTCAGGATGCTTGCGCCACTTTTCAATGTAACCTTTATGATACTCCGTGCATGCACCCTGCTCTCACTTGCGCGCTTATTCACACAGAAGACAACCAGATTTTCTCCAGCTCAACAGAACACGTACAGCATTTACAAACCGCAAATATCCATCTCCCAACATACGCCACCTCACCCCAAGCTCCGACCTCACTCAGCCAATACCTCACCACACCTGACACTTCTCCAACACTCACTGGGCAAGACCAACCCAACCCTCTGAGTATCTTCACCCCAACCACCACTGACGACACCGCCAATGTTCAAACCAGCCGCCGCATCGTCTGGCAAACCCCCAACGTAGTCATGGACGGCATCCCGACCACGCTCGTCACCGTAACTACCACCGCGCACGCTACGCGTTGGATCACCTTGCCAGCAAAGTCAACTGCTACCGCTACGAACAGTCTGCTCGCTTTGTTGACGGCGACTGCGACTCACCATGCTGCTACAACGCCGGCCGCGAAGCTCGCAGATGTGGGTGAAGGCATACCGGACTGGCCACCTTTGCTTATTATTTTCTTACTTTGTTGGGTGACTGTGGCTTGGGTGGTTGCGGCGGTGCTTTATCTCGCGACTTTTCCGGAAAAGGTAGCGTGTTTGGATGGGGTGGTGGGGAGGTGGATGGTGAGAGGTCAAGGAGATAGGTACGTAAGGTTTGAGGATATTTGAAAATACATTACTGACTTTGAACATTCAGGGCCAAGCACTCCACCAAGCAAGGCCACCATACAGAGGACAGGCGAGATATCGCGGCTGTTGCTACTGGTCTGGGCATCTCTTTCGACAAATTGCCACATACGCCGCGGCTTCGCAGGCCGCGCTCTTTCGACTCTGGTTCTCTTGGGATGCGCGAACCCAGGTCGCTTTGCGGAGGAATCGCTGCTACCGCGCCACTGCCTTCAAATGGAAGCTTTGAGATGCTCTCGCCGGCTGCAGACCCGACACTAAGTAACACGGAGCGCGAGCATGACCAGGAAGATCTCGAGAGCGGGAAACATGCAGTTGAAGAGCGAGATGGAAGGCCCCAAGGCCAGTCAGAAGCCGGTGGTATCGCAGGAGTTTTGGAGAGTATCAATGCCCTGATTGATTTTGTGGCCAGGCATATGGCGAAGATGGCGAGCGACCGTGTGACTGATAGTGCGGAGCGAGGGTTGTTGCTTCCTGTTAGGGAGGAGGAGCGAGAGCCAGCTTGAGTGGTTTCTTGGGTCGCTTTTGTAGTAAACGCAGTGTCATATCTCGCTCATCGCATCAGGGCACAAACGAATGATCACAGAAGAGCAATCCACGCAGCCTCAGGCCTTTCCCAGACGATCTTCATGGACCACAGAGCGTTTTATCGTTCACTGCGCCACATCATTGCCCTCCCCATCCACTCCCAAAATCCTCAAACACTCCTCCCTCTTAAACATGATCGCCGCCTCCACTGCGTTCGGCTGACCCGCCCTAATATCCGCTTTTCCCTCATTGACAAGCACCTTCACCACCTCGTCATACCCCTTAAACACCGCACCAGCAATCGGACTCTGACCTCTATCATTGATCGCATCCACATCTGCACCCTTTTCAATCAACACGTGCACTGTCTCCACGTTGCCGTGGTATGCTGCTAGCATTAAGAGGGTATCGCCTTTGTGGTTTGTGAGGTTCGCGGGGATGCCGGCGGAGAGGTATTGGGAGATGGCGGGGGTGTCGCCGGCGCGGGCGAAGTCGAAGAGTTTGGTGGCGAGGGCGAGGGCTTCTGGGGGGAGGTCGGAGATGGAGGTTGGCTTTGAGGAGGGTGGTAGTGCGGATTGGGGAGGGGTGGTTGCTTGGGGGAGGCCCATGTTGTGTGGTTGGCGGTGAGTGATAGTTTTGGTGTGATGATACTGTCGGCTCGAATGGTCTAGGTTGTGGAATAATATGAGGCTGAAGTTTGTTTAGAATTGGTGAGGACTGATAAGCTTATTTTTCAACATAGATTTGCCTCTCATCAAATGTTCTTACGCCCGGAGGACAAATTCACAAACATGATGACATCAGTGTCGGTGGAAAGAACGACCGTCGTCCGATGGCATTGGTTTCGGTGTGGGGAAAGCTCGACTCCTCTTCGACGAAGAGCCTCGGCTCATGTGACGTGACTGACCATAACGAGAGCCATATAGCCGATATGCAAGACGTCGATCGCATGTCTACTCGAAGTAAACCGATACACGCCTCGTTCCTCCTTGAGGTCTGTGAATAGTGCCAGGAAAATCATCTTCAGCCTCCGCCTCTTCACCAGCCATGGCAATCACCAGGATCGCGCCCTCACGGGCAACAAGAGCCCTTAACCTCCTCCGTACAATCAACTCGACCCACAGTGCATGCCCATGCCACTCCAACCCCGGTCACCATCACAACCACCATATTCAGAACCCTTTTGCTGGACGAACGCGGTCCCTCGCGACGCCAGTTGATTTGAGCCAGCAGAAAGAATATGCCTTCGAGATGGCTGCGTCGTCGATTCGCTTCGGGCCCGGTTGCACGAAAGAGGTTGGAATGGACTTCAGGCACCTTGGAGTGAAGAAGGTGCTGGTGGTCACGGATAAGACGGTGCTCAAGCTTGATGCTATGAAGCAGGTTGTCGAGGGTTTGGAGAGGGAGGGCATTCCGTATGAGGTCTTTAGCAACACCAGGGTTGAGCCTAAGGACTACTCGTAAGTGCTTGCTGGATGTGCTCTATAACGGGAGTACTAATCGATATTGTAGCATCAAGGAAGCAATCGATTGGGCCAGGCCTCTCAACGGAGATGCCTTTCTCGCTGTCGGTGGTGGAAGTGTCATCGACACCGCAAAGCTCATGAACCTGTACACCACATTCCCCGAGGCATCCTTCCTCGACTTCGTCAACGCACCACTCGGCAAGGGTCTACCTGTCACCAAGAAACTAAAGCCATTGATCGCCGTGCCCACTACAGCTGGCACTGGCTCAGAAACCACTGGCACCGCCATCTTCGATCTTGTCGAGAAGAAAGCCAAGACAGGCATTGCCCACCGCAACATGAAGCCCACACTTGGCATATGTGACCCGCTCAACACCCGCACAATGCCTTCTTCTGTCCACGCATCATCTGGTCTCGATGTCCTATGCCACAGTCTCGAAAGCTGGACGGCAATCCCCTACTACGAGCGCACTCCCCGCCCTCAGGATCCCATCCTGCGGCCAGCATACCAAGGCGCCAACCCTATAAGTGATATCTTCTCCCTGCAAGCTCTCCGCGACACCATCAAGTACCTCCCAAGAGCCGTCAAGGACCCCGATGACCACGAGGCTCAGTCGAAGATGCTTCTCGCCGCCACCCTCGCCGGTGTCGGTTTCGGTAACGCAGGTGTGCACCTGTGCCATGGCATGAGCTACCCCATCAGCTCCCAGAACCCGGGCTACAAGCACGCCGGCTACGAAGTCGAGCAGAACATCATCCCGCACGGCGTCTCCGTCGCCGTCACCGCGCCGGCTGTCTTCAAGTACACCGCCGCATCAAACCCCGAGCGCCACTTGGCTGCTGCTGAAGCCTTCGGCGTCGACATCTCGAATGTGAAGAAGGAAAGCGCGGGAGAGGTTCTTAGCGAAGCTCTGGCGAAGTTCTTGGTGGGTTTGGGTGACCAGCCGAGAGGTTTGAAAGCGCTTGGCTTCAAGAACTCGCATGTGGATATGCTCGTGGAGGGCACGATTCCACAGGCGAGAGTGCTGCAGTTGGCGCCGAACTTGGATACTTCCGGTGGATCAGAGGAGAGGGAGCAGTTGGCTGGACTGTTTGAGGATGCGATGGAGTACTGAGCTCCGTCTTAACGACTATCGGCGGGATGGCATCAGTACTTCCTGCACGATAGGTACCGCAGAGAGTGCATTGATGTAGTATGAGCATGGATCAAATATCATATTTCAAGCGCAATCTGAATCAGGAAATCTTGTAATTACGAGTGCAACATGTTGGCATGCCCCGGACTGACACCCCCTGTCGCTTTCAACGCTGCTCTAGGCGTCAAGTGGGCGATTCGTTACCATTTGAGACGTTACGAAACTTACAAGTGCCCTCCCAGTGGATCTTAAGATTCCTGTCTGGCATACATGTTCTCACAGACATCGGAGGAATATTTTGCATTCTGCATTTGCACACAGAAGTGTCTCACTTCAAGTCGGGTGTACTTGAGCCCACAGCTGGGGCTGGGTTGTCCAGGATTAATCTCACCATAATAGAGCGTTCACCCACAAAGTAAGAAACAGAATGTATCCCCGACTGGCGATAGTTCTCGACAAAAGCACGAAATTCCACATTCTGCGATATATTATTGCAGAAGGCGTGTTCGAGAGACTTGTGTGTCACCCCAACTCCAACCCTTGCGAAGCAACGGCAATCAGAATACACGATGTTTGGTAGTCTGAGTACGCCACATTCGTCATGCCGACGGCGACATACCTACATGTACAATTAACAATGCGATCTGATCTCGATACGCGAGCCATGGCGCGCACACTGTACGGACGATGAGAGGCACTGGCGTTGGTGAAAACGCCACACTTCGACCATTACTGGGGACAATCTCCACTTGCGATTTTGTCCGCACGATAGCGTCGCTGTGGACAAGTATGGAGGCCTCACCCTGTGGTGCTTGCGGCAACGAGCACACAACGGCGGCTTGTCAAGACATAACAAGCCTCAAGCTGACGGTTCACTACCAAACATGGTCTCACCCGTCGCTCGGGAGCGAAGGACACACGCAACGGTGGAAGGAGAGGCGTCATCAGCATTCTGGCCATGCGTATTAATGCCGGAGCACAGGCGCGAAGCAGGTACAATGCTAGTATATCGTTGTGAGTGAAGTAGATCGAACACATGGCATAACTTACCAACTCATCATGCTTGAGAAAGAACGTCGCCGGAGTGCCCAGCAGCTTGAGTCAACAACCAGCAACCGACTCTAGAAACGAGCAGAACGCTAGTTGCCTTCGCCTATGTCACTGAACTACGCAAGGAGATCTCGTTCTGTTATCGTGTTGCGAGACAAGACGTTGGAGGCTTAGGTAGAATGTTTGAGATTGGGGACGTTGCCGAGCGAACACATAGTTGCCAATTGTCTGTGGTGCAGGCTGTTTTCCACATAACGCACCTGCCTAGGGGAGGTGGAGGCAAACCGAGGGCGCATCACATGCAGGAGGTAAATTCTATGAGCCTGAATGAGTACTGGGTGCTAGAAGCTGGAGCGGTTGCGCCTGGCGGGTTCATCCTGACATGGTGCAGGAGATGGGAGAGGCTGGAAATTGCCAGAAAGCGTTGTATACCCAAAGCCCGAAGCTAGCGGCGGGATCAGCCGATTGGCTTCTGGAGACGACATGCAACAACGAACACAGTAACAGCAATTGTCTCCAACAATTGAGTTGAGGGCGAGGATGGGCGAGGGCTTATCACTTGAGCTCCTTTTTCGAACATTTCGATCAATTTGATTAAGGTAGGTCGAGGATGAAAGATCTGACGCAGGAGGTCCTGTCACGTGCTCATGTCAATCTGTCGGGCCTGTGCTCAACTGCTGGCGCATTTGTTTACCAGACGTTTCAACTGTTCAGGCATCATCGACCGGCTAGTACCACGATATCACATACAACCTATGATGCATTGGATACAGCGATGTGGTCGCTGGCTTATACATTGCGAAGGTGAACTTACACTGTTGCCCTTGTCCCATCGAGTGTACAGGTCAGAGCTCAGGATCTTTGGCATCTGGGCATCCCACATACTACTGCTGCATCGACAGACCGGACGTCCATGGCCAACCTCAACTTGCGGATAGGCAACTGTTTGCTACTTTTGAATCTCAAGACCAGCTTGGGCGGCTTATCACATTAAGCTGCTCTGTGCGGCCGCCACAGCATTGGGCTACCGTTCTGTACGCAGCATGGCCAGCGTACTATACCCTCACGGGCCGGGGATCCCGTTACGTTGTCAAGTCCATCAAATTAGTGTAAGTCTCCCAACTACCACGAGAGCCGTTGAGGTCTCTTGGTCGCGATGCTGCCTCCAACATCGTTACCCCTCCCACCAATGGTGAGACATGTTCTTTCATCCTACTAGACTTATGCTGTATTCGCCTGCCAAACTTGCTCTTTCGCTCTCCAGTCGCTCGCTTCTGCGTGTAGCTTCGTCCTACCCTTACTCTCTACACCCTTTCTGTCTTCACGCACCCAAGTCAATTTACAGCATGAAGACCACAGCTTGGATGGCGATCCTTGCGAGCGCTGCTCCGGCGCTCGCAATGCCAGGCTTGAGTGGATTTGCAGGCACAAAACGCGGTAACTGGGAATCATTAAATTCCCTAAAACACCACAACACACCGCAAGCCGATGGCTTCAAGCCATCAGCACCAATGAGTTCCTCTTCACTGAGTGAGCCAGCCTCAAATCCGCCGACAACGGAGTCAAATTGGGGGGATCGATTCATCGCAGCACTTCAAATGATAGCAAAAGGCAAGGATAGCTTCAGCTACGTGCCACCTGCTTCTGCGACATCAGACCCCTCGCCCGAGGTTGCACTTACTACCGTGATCTCTGTGATCACGGAGTATGCATCTGCGACACCAACGGCTGTTCATCTTGCCGAGAAGACCGTCACAATCTACACGACAGTCTTCGAGGCGATATGCACGAAAACCGACCACTGGACCAAGGACGGAACCGTCTTCTCGTCTTCCTACGAGACGGTGACCACCTCATCCATCATCGACTTTTACAAACCAAACAGCCCTACGGCTGCGCCAGAGACCATTCCCAGCTCACCATCAGTGGAGCTCAGTATACTAACCCCGGATTGCCCTCACGAGCATATCCCCGCTTCTGGCGACAGCATTGTTACATCAACCTCGACCTCGATACACACCACCACGGCGACGGAGACCAACTACCACACCGTACAACCTTCTGCAGGGCCTGACGCCTCAAGGGCTAACCCCAGCAACTACGGCAGCATTCTCCTGACCCACTCCACCAAGAGCAGCCCACCGACTTCTGTGGCTCCCTCGTCGTTCTCTACCGTAGAACACAAGTCCACCCACAGGGCTAGCTCGGCCAGCGCGAAGTCTCACGACTCCGCTCACCCTTCACCCTTCGGCAGACTATCAAGCGCAGGTGCTCTCCCTGGTTCATCGCAATCAAGCAAATACCAGAGCCCTGCCGCTTCGGTCGCACCCCCAGCACTATCTGCGCCGGCACCTGTATCCGAATCGCGCGGCCATGTTGATACACCATCGTACACCCAAGCGACACACGATGCACCATCCGCATACCCCGCTGCTCCTTCAGTTGCTCCATCTGGCCCGTCAATTGCTTCCGACCAGCCACAGTACGTTGCGCCGACTCCCATCGCCGAATCTGCCCCTATTGGTTACGCACCTGTAACCAGCACTTGGGTCGATGAGGTTGTTTCGGAGTTCACCAGCGTGTACGCCACTGCACTTCCGCAAATCAGCACTTGGACCTACAAGAACAGCAACATCACCAGGACCAGGAACTACCTGACAAACACGACAGTGACCAGTGTCTGGACAAGCACCATCTTCAAGACCCACACTGGTGTCAACTCAGTCGTCACACGCCTACCCACTCCTCTCGGTGGCAACTCAACGGATTTCCGCGTACCAGCAATCCCTGGTGCCGGCAATGCCTCTTTCCCAGGCACCGGAGTCCAACATAAGCCCTCCCCTGTTGCTTCTTGCACAACGAAGCCTAAACAGACCGATTTCTGCATTCCCTGCGATGGCCAGCCCGGCAACGACCCCAACAACTTCTGCGGCTACACCGTTCACGATGACAGCTACAAGGTCACGCCTAAGACTTGCCGCACCGTTGAGTACACCCTCGAGATTACAAACACAACCATTGCACCCGACGGCGTCGAGCGCATGGGTCTTCTGATTAACGGTCAGATGCCCGGCCCTCTCATCGAAGCCAACTGGGGAGACACCGTCATTATTCATCTCGAGAACAAGCTTCAGAACAACGGCACATCTCTCCACTTCCACGGCATGCGCCAGCTCAACACCAACGAGATGGATGGTGTACCATCGATCACGCAGTGTGCCCTTGCACCAGGCGAGAAGATGACTTACACCTTCGTTGCAAGCAACTACGGATCCACATGGTATCACTCGCACTTCGCCCTCCAGACCTACGATGGTGTCTTCGGCCCTATGATCATCCATGGTCCTTCGTCAGCAGAGTACGACATCGATTCTGGCTTCGCTGTTCTGCAGGATTGGAGCCACGAGCCCGTTGAATCTCAATACCACTTTGCTGAGACTGTTGGCGCCGCTCCCGAGTTCGGACCCCGTACTCTGGATAACGGCCTCATCAATGGCAAGAACCTGTGGAGCCCAGACAATGGCACAACTGTGACTGGTTCACGCTTCGAGATGACCTTCCAACCTGGCAAGACTCATCTGATCCGCGTCGTCAACACTGCAATCCAGTCAACCTTCAAATTCCACATCGATGGACACAAGTTCACCGTCATCTCCGCCGACTTCGTCCCGATCGTGCCGTACGAAACAGACATCCTCAACATCAACATTGGCCAACGCTACAACATTCTCGTTAAAGCAGACCAGGAACCTGGTGACTACTGGATGCGCTCCGACAATCAACAAGCATGCGCTCAGCTCCGCAACTCCAGAGATATCAAGGGCATTGTGCACTACGCAGGTTGCAACGGCATCCCCAACACAGTCAGCCGCGAATACACTGACGAATGCATCGACGAACCTTACGAGAAGCTCATCCCCATCGCCCCAATCTTCGCCGGCCCTCAGACATCCCAGATCCACAAGAACATTCTCGTCGGCGAAGGCCCCAACACGCCCAATCTCTTCAAATGGACACTTGACGGCAACACCTTCCAGTCTCAATGGGGTGACCCAACTCTCGGCGGCATTTACTGGAACGACACCATCCCCAGCTACTCAGGCAACCTCGCCATCGAGGTTCCCAAGCTCAAGGAGTGGGTGTACATCATCGTTGAGTCCCCTGTTGCTTTGCCGCATCCGATCCATCTTCACGGTCACGACTCCCTTGTCCTTGCACAAGGTACTGGCCCTTACAGTGATGATGTAGCCCTCAAGCTCGACAATCCTCCTCGTCGCGACACTGCGCTCATGCCTTTCAACCCTGAGACTAACGAGGGGGGATACTTGGTTATCGCGTTCGAGACTGACAACCCGGGGGCCTGGCTCTTGCACTGCCACATAGGATGGCACGTGTCAATGGGTTTCGCCCTACAAATCATCGAAGCCAAGGAGCAGATCAGGGAGACTGTCACGGACTCCTGCCAGCTCGAGGGCACCTGCAAGACCTGGAACCAGTACGCTGAATTCAACCACGTCTATGCCCACGACAGTGGTGTGTGATCGGTCAATGCTGGTTCATTGGTTGTTGATGATTGGATGGAGGCTCCGTTGAGCGAGAGCAGCACTTTTCGTACTTAATTGTCCTTGATACCCACTCTGGAGAGCGCGACACATGGGGTCTGCCCTGACTTGGACGTTGACCGTCCTGGATGCATTTGGCCTTTGGAGCGATACTAATTTGGTTCTTATGATGAAGCGTTTCTAGCGATTTTCGAGTCAACACTCGGTTGCGTGCAACTTACGACTCTTTTTGCACACGTCTTAGCCTTAGCGCGGACGTATGGCTGCATTCTAATGATCTACAGCATTATTTGGCACTGCGGTGCCCTGGATATGCAATTGGAAGAGATGGAACGAACAGGGGTTTTCCTAGTCGAACATTTGGTTCGAAGAGGATTCCTGTCAGGAATATTTCGTTATCTCATGCATCTGAGCATGTGGGAGGTCTCTCTGAAGCAGCTGCTTCGACGCTGCGCTGTGCCCTTGGATGGAGACATGGCTGATACAGCAGACAACACGGATGGCGCTGATATGATTAATAATAATTTGATAGACGTTTGCTAAATAGGGATGAATAGATGTCATCGATCTTGCAATATACTGTGCCTTGTTTGTCGTCTTTTCTCGATACGATGCTCGAGACTTCGATCGCTTGACTGTTAAAACCGTTGGCTTAGGGTTTGAGCACCGAGTTTACGTACGCTTCGTACCCGGCTGTCCAATGATCTCATGGTACCAGATTCTGAGCATTGAATATTTGTGATATTGAGTCCTTGTATGTGAAACACTGCTACACCTAGGAGCCTGAGCAACTATCCTTCTAGACTCATCTCGAACCCACATACTTCAACGACACCATTCATATATATTCCATTGAATCTATTTGATCGTCCACTGACTCGACAAAAATAGGACACGGTCCAGCGGATCGGTCGCTCCCGCCTATTAAGGCCCTTTAGCTCGCCACAAGCCACTCTGTCTCGCACAAGTCTCCCCGAACACGAACTCGACGCCTCCAGAGTTTGCAGCTACCAGACTTTAGCACCGCAAACAGGCCGTTTCCTGCCCCTCCAGCACGCTGGCCGCACGGCATTCTTGAATAATGCGTCGTCATGATCTGCTCTCTAGTGCCCGGCACTGTCCAGGCATGTCAGCATGTGCCGCATTCCCCCATGTCTGGTGAGTACGTTAGTGTCTTCGCTTGCTCTCTCCCCTTGTCGCGTCTCATCTATTCCTCCTGCAAGAGCAATCCTTTCTAGACCACGCCAATTCCTTGGGTGGCGTTTCGTGGTTTCTTTTGGAGGTGCAGTATAATGTTTCTATCTCTACCACATTCGCTTCTTGCTCTGGTGATTTGTTTGCTGGAGCCGCGGGCACTGGCACAATCGGCTTCGTCTTCACGAAAGGCGCACTTTGGCGATTATGTTGCTTCTGGGCTTGGGGTGAGCAGCAAGAAGCCCACATCCACATCAACATCCACGACTTCGACGCAGAGGACTACTTTGCCTGCCCTCACTACCGGAACAGGCCAGGAGTATGCATCGTCGTGTGCATCTGCTCTTGCAACATGGAGCAGCTCCTCCTTCGACTGGCAGTGGAGTAATGCCGATATCACCACCACGACATTTTCCAGTGGCTTCACCGAAGTTCTGGACTTGCCAGGCACAACAAAAGTCACATCCTTAGTAACGCTTTGCGATGGACACCCACGTGTCGTGGGTTATACTTCTGTGTCGACTCAAGGACTTTCTACATCAACAGTCGCCTGGACGAATACGATAACCGAGACTGATCCAAATTTCGCGTACCCTACACCGCCACCTTGCTCTATCCGGCCGGATGATTGCAAAACATTGTCATCATCATACAATGTCTGGTTGTCGTCGCAATTGAAGAAGTATGGCATGGCCACTGGCGCTGGCCCTTTGTGCACGGTCACACCTTCATCGTCTGTCTCCTACTCTTCGAATAGTAGAGGCCAAACTTGCGATAACTGCCTGATTGCGGCCTCCACTGCGAGAGTGATGTTTTGGCCAGTTACCACTGCTTCTGGTGGAAATCTCTGCAACAATACGGCTTCCACGATTACCGCCACGCCGACTGGTCCACCAAACTCTTTCGTCACAGAAGGAATTACCATCACTTCACCCTCGGTAGCAGTATCAATCGGATACATGAGCCGCGTGGACGGCTGCGGCACCACCGTCAACCACACCATCATCCCCGTCCACCCCGACCAAGTCTCTTCCGTACGGGGATACCGCGCTCTTTTCTCGCACCACCGCTTCAACTTCGCAGACCTCAACTACTGGTGCGGAGACACAAACACCACCAACGCCACTATCGCAGAGGGCCAGGGCGACTCTTGCTACCAGCAGGTCCCTGCCGCGGCGTACTTCGGTGGTCTCAACAATGCGGTCGTTTACGCCCAGGCTCCGTTCCGAAATCTCTCCAAAGCAGATATGACCATCTGGGACGACTACCAACCACAACTTCTACCCCCGCAGACAATGACCGAAGCGATTGCCAGCCTCTGGGGCCCCAACTGCTATATCCACCCCGATGGCGTGTGGGACCCTCCGATCGCACTGACCCCAGAGGCTTCTTTGATCGTCCCGACTTACCCTTCTACTGAATCGGGCGGCCCGGAAAGTACACCTGCGAGCCCGATCAACAGCTATGGAGCTCAGCCGCCTAGGCAGACGGGAATCAATGTGCCTATACCTCCTAGTGACGGTAGCACGTCACAGAAGCAGCACTTCACTGCGCTTCCGGAAACAGGAGGGTATGGTGGTGATGGGGGATCTGGATCGGGCGGTGATGGATCTTCGTCAGGTCAGAATGGTGGCTCAAGTGGGGATGGCGGTGATGGGAACAACTCTGGCGGATCTTCTGGTGGGAATGGCCAGGGCGGCCAAGGGTCGAATGGAGGCTCTGGGAACAATGGAGGATCGCAAGGAGGATCTGGATCAGGGAATAATGGGGACTCGAACGGGAACTCTGGATCAGGCAATAACGGAGGCAATAACGGAGGCTCGAACGGCAACCCAGGCACCGGCGGCGTCACACAAGTCAACGTGCACACAACAGTCATGACCGTCGGCAACAAGATTGTGCAATGCACACAAGACTCCAACGGCGCCTGGATTATCCCCGACATCACCACAACATATACCGCCTCGGCAGGCGGTTCGGCAGTAGAGTTCGAGGGAGCAACTCTGACAGCAGGCTCCAATGGCCTTGTCAATGTCGACGCGCTGGAGACTGTCCTTACAATCGGCAACAGAGTCATGACGGGCTCGAAGAATGCGAACGGCGCCTGGGTAATCCCAGATTCTTCCACAACCCATACAATATCACAAGGTGGTTCTGCTGTAATGGTCGACGGCGTGGCCGTCACAGCAGCATCTCAAGGATTAGTAAAGGCTGGTGCATCAGAGACCAGCGACGGGTCAGATGCGTCCGCCAAAGGGAGCGGCACAGGTACACAGGACTCAGGTGCCACGCAAACAGACAGATCACAACAATCGACAAGTGCAACAGGCTCAGACGGCGCAGCAGCCGCGTCAAGCACTGACGGCAGTAGCAGTGGTGCCGGAGCCACAAGATGGAGTCCGGCAGTCCTTGCGTTGTCATTGCTTTTGGCTTACATTTGCGCTTCATGAAATTTTGAGCGGGTAATGTCTTCCAGTATATAATGTAAACCATAATAATTGTAAAACGGCCATTCCATTATGTAGTACATTTCTCTTCCGCTCACTTACGTACCTGCCTATTTAGTATCTAGTCCAGCTATCTTCTATCTTGTATCATCCAAATCTCGGAATTCGGCATTCCATACTAACTCCGAACATCGGTGTCCAACCATCAAGCGGGTCCTGCCGAAAGAACGTCATATTTAGCTTCGGCCTCATTCTCCATCAGCCGCATAGCTAGACGACTCCTCAGCATTGCACACAACCGGCTAAGCAAAATGTCCGGATCGGGCAGTAAACCAAAATCAAAAGACCTCCAGGTCGTGGAACCTTTACCAGTGGACGAACGGTCCCCGCTGCTGCACCGACACAGCAATGGCGAGGCATGCGAAGAGCAGGACACAGAAGCGCTAGAAGAGCAAGCTAGGCAGGAGAGGAGAGAGTACGAGGCGGGATATGTGCCTGTTGCGGAGGAGATGAGTACGAAGAGGTTGGTGGTCACGATGGGGAGTATGTGGTTAGGAACGTTTTTTGCGGCGCTTGGTATGTGTATACGATTGGAAGAGGTGTTTGGGAGCTGTTGGGCTGATTTGATGGTTTGACAATTAGATTCTACGATTGTAGCGACGCTTTCTGGACCGATTAGTGCGTCTTTTAACTCGTTCACGCTCTTCTCGTGGTTAGCCTCGGGCTATTTGATCACGAATGCGGCTTTCCAGCCTCTGTCGGGAAAGCTCACGGATATTTATGGACGCCGGGCTGGACTTGTGTTCGCGAGCACTTTCTTTGCCATTGGCACTCTCATGTGCGGTCTTGCCACCGAGGAATGGGTCATTATCATGGGACGTCTGGTCGCAGGCGCAGGAGGCGGATGTTTGAACACGATCTCGACTTTCGTCGGCTCGGATCTGGTGCCGCTGAGGAAGCGCGGTATCTGGCAGGGAGTCGGCAACATTGTCTATGGAACCGGCATGGGTCTTGGAGGTCTTTTCGGCGGTGCTATTCACGACTCCATCGGCTGGCGCTGGGCGTTCTTGATCCAAGTACCGTTCATCGTCTTCGCTGGCATCCTGAGTTACTTCACTGTGAAGGTTCCCATCAAGGAATCCGACACCTCGAAGATCCGCCGCGTCGACTTCCTTGGCTCCTTCGCCCTCAGCGTCACCCTCGTCCTCCTCCTCCTAGGTCTCAACTCCGGCGGCAACCTAGTCCCCTGGACGCACCCTCTCGTCCTCACGACCCTACCCCTCTCCCTCCTCTCCCTAGGAGTCTTCGTCTACATCGAAGACCGCATCGCCTCGGAGCCCGTCATCCCCGTCCGCCTCCTCGCCCAGCAAACCGTCGCCGCCGCTTGCCTAACAAACTGGTTTATCACCATGGCCGTCTTCGCCCTCCTCTACTACATCCCCATCTACTTCCAAACCGTCCTCTCCCTCTCCTCCACCGCCGCCGGAATCCGCCTCATCCCCCAATCCGCCGGCACAGCCCTCGGCTCGCTCGCCACAGGAATCATCATGCGCGCCACAGGCAAATACCGCCTCTGGAACGCTTTAATGCAACTCTTCAGCATAGCCTCCGCAGCCGCCATCCTCGCGACTTTCAACTCCCACCTCAACGCCGTAGCACCTTTCTTCTACCTCTTCCTAAGCGGCACCGCCTACGGCAGCATGCTCACAATCTGCCTAATCTCCCTCATCGCCGCCGTAGAGCACAAGCACCAAGCCGTCATCACCTCCGCGTCCTACGCTTTCCGCTCCACCGGCTCCACCATCGGCATCACCATCTCCTCCGCTATTTTCCAGAATCTCCTCAAATCGAACCTCCAGAACAGGTTCGGCGATTTGCCCGGCGCGCAAGAGGAGATTGGACGGATTCGCGATTCGGTCGATGAGATTCACCATTTGCCGGAGGGGTGGTATGAGGGGGTGTTGGAGGCGTATGTGGAGAGTTTCAGGGGCGTGTGGGTTGCGGCGTTGGGTTTTGCGGTGTGTGCGGCGGTGGCGAGTGCTTTTATCAAGCAGCATAAGTTGCATGGGAATTTGGAGAGGAATTGAGTGGGGAGGGATATGCAGGGGTTTGTGGAAGCTGTAGATGAGATTTTCGTGTACATGATACGACTGTGGATAGATCTAACATACAATGGAATCATTACGCTTATAAGAGAAGTTCTCTCGGGGTGTGGTTGTGTTCGTTCCAATATTGATATTATCTCTTGGAAGGATGGCATATTGGATGCAGCTGTTTGCGACATCTAACGCCATCTCCAACGTGCATTCCACCAGTAGACCCTTTTGGTCCGTCTTGCCGCCCAAGCTAGGGCGTTGGGTGCAGATATACACCTTGAAAGGAAACTCAAAGCCAACGACTCCCACACAAACCCATCACTCTTCATAACCTCACCCCCACTCTCACATCCTCCACTCCTGCAAAAACTTCAACCTCAAATCATACTCCTCCCAGCCCTTCTTCTCACACAGCGCCTTGAAGACTTTCGCATCGGTAGTGCCGACCTGCGCATCGTCTTCGGCGGTCCACACTTCCGGAAGATCGGGAGCCGGTACGTTCAGCTTGTCGTACATGGCAACGACCTCGGCGACTTGCAATTGCGCTGACGTGCGGTAGATGGCGTTGCGGATGGAATCCGGGGCATGGCCTGTTGCGGCGAGACGGGCGATGAACGATTCGACTGATTCAGTCTCTGGTGTTTCTGTTTCTTGGCGTGTGGATGTCGGGATCAATTTTCTGGGGGTTGCTGACGCTGTGCGTTTGCGGGTGGAGGTTGTTGGCTTGGGTGTGAAACTCTGTGCCGAAGTGGGCTTCGTCGTCGAATCTGCAGGATGTCCAGCCCCGTCCTCCTCAAAGTCGGAGTCTGGAGGAAGAGGGAAGCTGAAGTCGGGTTGTTGTGCTCCTGTGGCGTAGATGTCTTGTGTGTCGAGAGCTGCGTGAGCTCTAGGGGCGGTTGCTTTTCCTGGTGCCTCTTCCATGACTTCGTCTTCCGAGAGTTCTGGCGCGACTAGGTTGCCATTCAATGCACCGTTGACATGAGTCTGGTCGAGAGCAGGCGGCTGTGTAGGTTCCCATTGGTGTTGGCTGGGAACTCCGTCAGGCTGAGCTTCCTCTTGTGAAGAAAAGGTGAATCCGCCTTCGGGTTCGGCCAAGGTGAGATCAATCTCAACATCGTCTGTCATCTCTTGATCAAATTTCTGCTGGCCGGAGGGGTCCTGAGTCTGATCGTTCGTTGGTGGCTGAACCCAGTTCCTCACCGCATCGTCGACTGGTACGAAACCGGTGTTCAGTGCGTGGTCTTGAGAATCGAAAGGATCAAACTCGATGGCGACCTGCGAAGAGAGCACCTGGTCCCCGCCCTGCAAATCGCTCTCAAGTAACCTGTCGAACTCGTCGTTTGAAGCCAAACCCTGCGTGACTTCAGGAGCAATGTGGGAGCCTGTGTCCTGCGCAACATGCCCATTGGTTTTGGTGTGCCCATCCTCCGTTGATTTCTGTGCGCCTGAAGCTGGGCTCAGGTCTCCGCTAGGCTTTGGCTCCGCGTCAACATCAGTCGGATCATGACCTTCCTCTCCCTGGTTTTGGCTTGTCCTCCTGGCGATATGGCCAGCCACGAGCTTTTGCAGATACTGTGCATAGCTGTTCAGGTCCTGATCATTCTCTCGAAGATCTGAAGCTCGAGCAGGTCTAACACCATGTGCTGCCTGCTGATTGGCCAAGTTCTCTTCTGTGAGCTGAAGGCCGCTCTGAGGGATCATTTCATCATGCGCACTCGCTGCGACTTGACTTTCGACATTGCTCGGGGAGACGGCACCGGCCTGTTCTGCTTCTGGGGCTTCGATTGGTGATTCTTGGTTCGGGACAGTGTTGGGACCAGTTTCAGCAGGATGACTGTCATTCTGCAAAAGTGGCTGAGACAGCAGTTCGGAGTCTGTGTTCTTTGCGTTGGCTTCAGCGATCAATTGAGCCTTTGCAGCGCGGTTCAGTTCTGAAGTTGGGAGCGGTTCCTCCCCGGGCAATGCAAGCTCGTCTTGAGCTTCGTCGTTCTCACCCTCGCCGATCAAACCAGGAATTTCATCACCATTCTCAACAGGCTGCTCATCCCCAACGGCCGCCGAGCGGTCGGCTCTGGCACGCTTGCGAGGCTGTGTGTTGCTCCGTGGAGTGGCTGTTTGGCGTCTGCGCTTCTGACTAACTGAAGGAGATGGCTGTCTATCCCGCGCGGCCTTCTCCCTCATCGCGATCAGCTCCGGGGTTGTGGGCTCAGTATTGTGCTCTACAGGTTCAGGCGTAGAGATACGAGCTTTTCGTTTCAGTGGCGAAGCTCGTGCTCGTTTCGCCTTTTCCTCTTTCGCACGATAAGCCGGCAAAGCTTCTTCCTCGTATAGACGCTTCCACTGGTCGGCAGTGAGATGCGAAGACGTCTCCTCGTCGGCCAGAGAGCCCCAGACAGCGTCCAGGTCTTCCACTGGTATGTTCAGGATGTCGTCAATGTTCTCCAGTAAGAATAGCACGTCCGGGCCAAGCTCCTCTTCCTCCTCTTCTTGCGCTTCCTCTTCTTCTTCGACCGTGCCATCTACACCTGAGGGTCGCGCCTCTGAGGATGCTTGCTGTGTTGGTAAGGCTGCAGCATTCAGCTGTGTTTCAACACCCGGCGGAGGATTGGCCATGAGCCTTTTGACGTAGCGATCCCTCCATGACTGAAATGTATGCCTGGGATTGATGGCCTCGAGCTGCTTGTAGATCTCGTTTCCCTTGATACCGTGCACACCCTGATTCCTGTAGCTCTGGACCCAATTCCACAAATCGCGATCGTCCTGCGGCGTGAATGGCGTTCTTGTAGACTTGGGTGGTACTACGGTGCTGCCAACGGTTCGCGCGTAGCCTGGCGCGGGTCCTGCGCGGTGGGCGTTTTTGTCCGGGAGTGCGCCTGCGCTGATGGCGGCCTCGATGAAGGTGTAGCTCAAGCTGTTGGGCGGGCAGTCGTTCCGCATATGGTCGGCGATGATGTGGTCTGCCTGGGCCTCGAGGCGCACGATGCGACCGCCATTGGCGCGAATGCGGTCGAGGAAGTTGGAGCGCATCGGCACGCGCAGGCCGACGAGGAAGCTGATGCCGTCGAAGAGGCCGCCGATGTTGGGCGTGTCCTCATTTGCCTGAGTGATGACGACGCCTTCGGTAGCCATGACGGCGGGTGGCGGTGGTGGTGTGTTGTGTTGTGGTGTATGGTAGGAAGTTGGTGTGCTTGAATGCGACGCGAAGAGCTGGCGCGTGTGGAGAGCTGAGTTGGGAGGCGGCGGCATCAAGCTTCATCAGGCGATCATCGTCCAGAACAGAACAGAGCAGTCGTTGAAATAAGGTTAATTAACACCTTGTCTTGACTTGATCTTCCCTTCACTTCAACTACATAGGAGGAAGCAGAGGAAAGCAACAATGCCATAACACTTATATTTATATCTCTGCCAAAACACTCTCTATCTCGTCTGTTCGGACGTGTCGCCGTGGTCAGAACGGACTTGCCGTCGCCGGAAGACTCGCCGCGAGTGCCCTAGATGCTCACTTCCACCCGAATAGATGCCTGTACGCATTCTTGACAACCCACCCAAACTCCTCGCACCCTTTCTCGGGTCCAATATAACAACTTTGGGAGTCAGGGCTTCTTGTCAGCAGTACTCCTCACCAGCATCACTCGACGGACCTTGAACCGTAGCCTTGCTCGCCTGGACATGCTGCCTGCCGCCTCCAAGCAAGCATGGGCATCATCCGCAACGTCCTGATTGGCGTGCTGATCATTTCACTCATAACCTTTGTCGCCCTATTCGGACGTCTCCCAGCATTGCGGAAGACGCCTATCGGCTGGCTGCAGAGAGCACTATGTCTGCACATTCCAAACACTCTCAAAGCGCTTGACCGCAACGTGACTGGAGGGAAGCTGTCGGTCAAGGGCAAGAAACTTGGCCATTACTTGTTCTTCCAAAAGAATCCCATAGTGCTGGTGAGTCTTCACGAAGACTCGAATATTAAAACAAGATTTTGACAATGCTTTTTCCAGATTCTTTTTCTCTTCATCCTTTCCGGCAGTGCCTTTTTATTCCTCTACCACGGTGCTCAGCGGCTGCCATCATCACTACTTGTTCCAAGCCCGGTCTTGATTGCATTGCCTTACATCTCCACCTACCTCTGCGCTGCTCACAAGGGCCACTACCTCGGACCTCAAACCAAGCACCCGCACCAATACCCGTACGATCACATCCTCTATCGGCCAGTCCAATCATGCCGTACTTGCAACATCCCCAAGCCAGCCCGCAGCAAGCACTGCTCTCTATGCAACACCTGCATCGCCAAACTCGATCACCACTGCCCATGGGTCAACAACTGCCTCGGCCAGGGTAACTATCGCTGGTTCCTCCTCCTACTCCTCAGCCTCAGCGTCCTTGAATTCTACGGTGCTTACCTAAGCTGGCACATCCTCCGCCCATATCTCCAAACGCCACCTGGACCCGCATTCTTCAGCGCCGAGCATATGAGACATCTGGGCGACGCCATCGTCCACGCCGTTAATGTCGGCGGATTGTCGATTGCTGGGGTAGGAATGCTGGCTAGTTCTACGGCTTTCTTACCGCTGGGCTTGTTCGCTTACCATTGTTATCTGATCTGGGCTGGCATGACCACGAATGAAAGCCAGAAGTGGGCTGATTGGCGAGACGATATGGCCGACGGACTAGTCTTTGTGTCTTCTCGGAGGGCTATTCGGAGCCATACCATGGAACAACAGGAGGCGCAAGCACAAGGCAAAGGCAACGCTGCCGCCACAGCTCACGTCAAGCTGGGGAGTGAGTTAGGCCTCATGGCTGGCGCAGAGGACGATCCGGATGTCATCTGGCCTGTAGACAGCGACCAGATCGTCGTCAGAACAAACGACGGGAAGCCTCCGAAAGGGCAGGAAAGTCTGTGGCGGAGGATTTGGGGCTTGGAGGAGGTCGAGAATATCTATGATTTGGGTGGGTGGGATAATTTCATGGATGTCGCGATGGGAAGGTGATGGAACGCTACGGAACGTCACAAAAGAAAGACCCAATGCAAAGCGCTTCGTATCACAAAATTGTCGCCTCAAATACTGCGAGAATTTTGAAATGTCGCGAAGGACCGGATAGTTCGATAAGCAGCAAGCTAGAAGCAAGGCAGTTCATCCTCGACGATGGGAAGAAGCACTAATCACGCTTTGGTTCGGATGAAAGGTCACCCAAGTTCATAGCTAAACACATTATAGGTGTCCCAATTTTTACGTTAGCGGACGTAAGCGTGCCTTTTCAGTCTCATAAGCAATTGGCGGAGACTTGCTGAATCTTTGATCCAGCCCGTCACGTTGGCCAATTCTGCTGGTAGATCGTTCCCTAGCTCGAGCAGGTCTTTTTCACAGATCTCTCCGGCAAGACGTTCGACTTCCGCATGTGAAACGTCAGCGTGAAGAGCAGCGAGGCAGTGAATAGGCCAGTAAAGTCGGGCATATAGACACAACCTTCCATCACGGGGAAAGCGATGGTATAGATAGGCCAAACACTCTTGTGCAACGAGGCAGTGCGCGGTTGCTATGTCAAACCGGAATTGATTTGCAACGCTTCTTGTGGCGTTGGCAGACGTCTGGTGAGGTGTTCTCGAACAGAGAAGTGTGAGAATACCAAGAACCCTTTGCGGGTGCCTCGAAGCGACGGAGGGATACGTAATGCTGAGTACGCCATGCAACAAACCAAGTATGGCATCGGTGGTCAGACAGCGGTTATCGATTTTGCTGTCGCTCTCGAGGTCTGAGCTGACGGATATGGCACTTAGCTCTGAGATGTGGGCGAGTCTCAGCGATGTATAAGACACCACTAGCCATCGAAGAATTCTGGATGCTATGTCGTGATGGTCTTCGTCAATGATGTCCTGGAACATAGCGTCGTACATAGAGTCCAGGGTCTTCGGAAGTGTTTGGAACAGTTTGTCGATGTCGCCTGGAAGTATTACCCGCTGCTTTTGGAGGCGCTCAAGCTGCAGAGCTGCCAGTCTGAACCTGCTGAGGGTGGGCCAAGTCTAGAATCGCATGGGTGGGATTATGACTACTCGACTTACATGGTCTCCCAGGGTCCAGCTAAGCGCTTGATGAGCTTCTCTTGGTCGACAAAACCCAAACGCCATCCGGTTGACGACTCTTCGACAGTTCTGCGAACAAATCGCTCAATGTCAAATTGAACCCCATCGGCCGGGAACTCTCGCTTGGTCCATGCGGCACCTCGATCTGACAGACTTTCCGTCAGGTCTGGCTGTGGTCGGAGAACTCACTTTCGGTATCATCTGACCTTGAGGAGGTTGCTCCCCGTTCGAAGGTTGTGATCAGCTGCGGCAGACTTGTGACCCGCGGTGACTTCTTGTTGTAATCCTTCTTTTGGCATACGAGCATGTACATTATTTCCATCTCGTTTTTGGTCGGAGTAAAGGGCATCGTTGAGGACATTTATTGGGACGGAGCGGAGGTCTCCTCCATTGTCGGTGTGGGTTTCGAGGATTTGTCCGAGGGCCCTCATCTTTGGACAAGTTCTATGAGAGATTAATGCGGTTGGATAGCTATGGTCTGGCACATGGATCAATTGCGCAGACGCGATTTGCACCTTGAGGATGGGCATGACATCACGTGAAGCCATCGGACCTACTTCTGTCCGCGCGCTGTGCATTGCTCCTTCTACAACATTTCGTGCGAGACGTCCGTCTTCAAACATATGTACTCTCAACACTTATGCCAGCATAGAGTATTTATCGGACGACTTTGCTACTGCTACTCTCGGCGAAACCGCTCTCTATCGCTAATAGCGCTGGCTGTCTCATCGTTCCCTTCTAGCTACTGTCTCACAAGACTACTCAGAAGAGGAGCAAGCCCGCGGCCACACAGTGTTGACCTAGGGAACATAGTCGTAGCACTTCGATCGTTTACCAGGCACTTGTGGTCCCAGCCAGCACAGTACTACGTCCTTCAGTCGCCCACCTGATGTTGCAAGATCAGACATCATCAATTGCACGGCTCCCGGCAAAGATCCCCGCTCGCTAGCGGTACTCCACGCCTGCAGAAGGCAGTACGATATGGGAAGCTGAGTGTGAGTGTTTAGATAAGAGGCATGACCAAGCTTTCGCTAAATCCTTTGGGCGAATGCTTGGACTGGGTTGGCAGGACTGCGGCGCATTGACTTTGCCACGTGATCTGTCTGGATCCGTTGAGCTCGCCTTTGGCCTCGTGATCTCGCTAGACTTGCATACGCGTCTTCTCTGCCATCCAGTAGCTCCGGTTTGTCGATGCGCTACCCTTTGTAAGTATGTACTTTCGCTACGATGCTGTTCGATCCATGTCATAACTCCCGCTCGCGTGGATCTCTCTGCAACGATTATGCAGATCGAGGAGCCGCCAAAAAACCAGACTATGCTGGGAGTCTCGGAAAGGTCGTCTGCGGAAGAAGCAGCAGCAACAGCACCTCAATCAATCGATCTCTCGAACGTGGACGACCAGCTTGAGCCAAAGATCGAGACCATTGCAGGAACGACCGAAGAAAAAGGTGGCGCCGCACGAGATGAGAGTGTCACTGCCGCCCCAGAATATCCCAGGGCGTGGAAGTTGTTCGTCATTGTCGTGGCATTGTGTCTCGCTGTCTTCCTTGTCGCTCTCGATCAAACCATTGTGGCTGTCGCTGTCCCGAAAATTACCAATCACTTCCACAGTCTGGATGATGTCGGTTGGTGTGTATGCCACAAATCGTTTGTCTGGGCCAATCGCTAACGTCAACAGGTATGGTTCTGCATATCTGCTCACCAGAGTCGCTCTACAGCCTAGCTTTGGACGAGTGTATGCTCAGTTTGATGTGTGTCAATCGCGTAACATGATGTTCTACGTGCGCTGACACGCTACAGATCAAAACAGTCTTCCTCATCGCCATAGGAATTTTTGAGCTTGGGTAAGTTGCTGCAGATTGTCAGCGATCGATTTATCTGACCCTCTTGCATCTAGATCTCTGGTATGTGCTACGGCGCAGAGCAGTACCGCTCTCATCATTGGCCGAGCTGTCGCTGGAGCTGGTGTTGCCGGTGTTTTTACTGGATCTGTCATGGTAGTCGTTCGCTGCGGTAAGTCTTCCTGAGAGACATCACCAACATAATAAGCATCGCTAGATATTTGATCTCTTGAGTCCTCAGGTTTGGCAGAGCCATGTGACGACCCTGATGTACAGGAACTAATAGATACTAATAGCACCTCTCCATCGGCGGCCACTCCTGATGGGCGTGATCGGGACTATGTGGGTAAGACAATAACTTCTTTTAACGAGACAAGGCCGAATTATGGCTGACGATGCAATCTGCCGCTTCGTAGACTGTGGCATCTGTAACAGGGCCGCTACTCGGAGGCGCTTTCACGTGAGTTAAATCATGCAGAGTGTCTGGAGAATACTGATCGGCGAACAGTGACAGCGTATCTTGGCGGTGGTGTTTCTACATAAAGTGAGCCCGGCCCCTGCGCAAAGTCATTACGATCGTACACTGACAGGCTCAGCCTACCAATCGGGGGATTCACGATGGTGGTAATCGCAATTCTGCTGAAGACACCCAGCCCTCAGGCTCCTAGTCAAATCAACTTCTGGCAGAAGATCCTCAAGCTTGATCTTCTCGGCGCACTGATAACCATTCCCGCGACGGTCTGTCTCGTCCTTGCTTTGCAGTGGGGCGGCTCGATGTATTCTTGGCACGACTCGAGAATCATCGGACTCTTCATTGGCTCCGGGTGCCTCTTCATCATCCTCGCCTTCGTCCAGGCCAAGCTTGGCGACAGAGGAACGTTCCCACCTAAGGTTGTCAAGAACCGCGACATCCTATGCGCAGCCGGCTTTTCTAGCATGTTCGGAGCGGGTTACTACTCGCTTGTGTATTACCTGGCCGTGTATTACCAGAGCGTGAAAGGCTACAGCGCCCTGGACGCAGGAATTCGTATACTGCCGCTCTCGATATCTGCGAGTATTTCTGCAACGGGCACGGGAGCCTTGATTACAGCCCTGGGCTACTATACCCCGTTTATGATCGTCTGCATGGCGTTGTTTGCCGCGGGTGCAGGGTCCCTTACAACCCTCACCGTTACTACCGATTACTGGCATGGGTTTGGGTTCCAGGTACTTACTGGGTTGGGGGTCGGCATTGGATTCGAAGGCGGCATGATCGTTGCACAAAATTCAGTGCCTCCGCCGAGCATCTCAATCGCAATTTCAGTCGTTTCTTTCGCAATGACGCTCGGAGGTACGATCTTCCTGTCGGTCTCACAGACGGTGTTCAACCACGGCATGTTGCGCGGAGTTACGGAATTGGTTCCTCAGATCGATGGCCAGAGCCTGCTCAAGAGTGGCGCCACCAATATTGAGACAGTCTTGGCTTCGATAAACCAAGGGCAATACATTGGGCCTGTGCTGCGAGCGTATGCTGAGGGGACAAGGTGTGTTTTCTGGCTCGTCATGGCATGCGCCACCACTGCCTTCTGCGCGGCTTGCGGGCTTAGATGGAGGAGCCTCAAGAAGAGCGACTGATAGAACGCTAAAAGTCACTAAATGATCATCGTAGCTTCACCTTCAGTATCGACTTGGGCTCGTAGTATGCACATTTAATGAGCTGTATTGAAATGTATGTTCAATGAAATTCGTTACTATGTATAATTATCGTACAAGCATGCAAGTCTAAAGTCCAGTACCCGCTGCGTTCTTTGTGAACATCTTGGCTTCAGGCTTGTATTTTCTTGAAGCAAGGCGAACGTTGTACTCAACATCAAGAATAGCACCCTTGGGCTCGTTCTCAACAGGAACGAAATCAAGAAGCAAGTCGTCCTTCACAGCGAAGACAGTGTCTGTCTCAAGGAAGGGGTCGTCTCTGGGGTAAAGCTGTGCTGTGACACCAAGGTACTCGTCGTGTGTGACCATCATGTGAATGTGCGCGGGTCGTTGAGCGTGGCGGCCCATCATCCTGAGCACCTCAGCCGAAGGCCCGGATGTGTCGATTGAGTACTCTGTGGGCTTGAGGCAGTAGAAGTCGAACTTTCCGTCGGCGTCGGTGCGGAACTTTCCTCGAAGGTTGTTCTTGGTCTGGTTCTCAGGGTCGTGGGCGTCGTACTTTCCGTTCGTGCTGGCTTGCCACATGTCGAAGACGGCGTTGGGGATTCCGGCGCCGGTGTCGACGTCCTTGATGGTGCCGTGGAAGTGAGTAAGCTGTCCGTCTGAAGGCATGTTCTGGATTACACTGGCGCCGTTGTCGCGGAAGGGGGTGTCGGGCGACCAGAAGGGACCAAGAATTGCGGATGAAGTGGGAGCGTTGCCGGCGTGAGTAGTGACTGTGTGGTTGATCTCGTCTACTAGCGATTCAACGCCGAGGATGTCACAAAGTCTCCATGTCTCATTCCTGTTCTTCTGGTATGACTGGCCGAGAGAGTTGATGTAGTCCACGCCGATGACCCACTCGTCCTGAGTAAGCTCGACTTCACGGCAGAAGTCGTGCACGTGCTTGATAAGAGATGTAAGGATCTCCCTATGGCGAGGCTTGGTCTCAGAGCTCATCAAGTCGATGACACGCTGTGTGAAGAGGGGATCGAATTTGCTCTGAGCGGCGCCATTTGAAGTCGAGTCGTAGGCGTTGCCATCGACGCCGTTGATGTTGCTGACGCCCATATTGTAGTAATCTCTGATGAAGATTGGTCTTTGGTAGGTGTTGAGCGTAGATGGTGGATGGTATATAGTTGAGTTGAGGAATATGCTCTTGTGGATGCGATTGTAGTATGAGGAACATGTTTCAAACGACTGCAGATACAGATTTATATATCAAAACCGGGACCCAGAGTTTCCTGGTGACTGGCAGATGGTGAAGAACGAATCGGTTGTTTCGAACGGGGACCCGGATAAAGACTCTTCCCTCGACCCCAACTTCACGGCTGGATCCGACTGGGCACCTGGATGCTTTTGCGGGCGAGTGGACATCCGGGGGCAATTTCCGACCCCGATCCCCAGTATGCCGCGTTCCATATGCCGCGATTTTGCCACTGGTAGACATGCACGTGACATGCTACGAGTACACACCCGGCATGAGCTATCTACCGGTTCGCATGAGAGGTCAGCCTTACCAACATGTCACTTCTATTACTCCGGAACTGCGAACCACTATCTTCACGTTCTCGCGCAGGATGACCAGATCGAAGTACTGCTCCTTGATAGCTTACCTGATTGAGAGGGTACCACATTACTATGCTCGGGACTGAACTCGTCTTTATCTGCAGCAAGCAGAAGACTGCGAGGGGTGCAGCAGACTATGAGGCAGGCCTGAGGAACGCTGCACGCTTGCTCAAGGAAAGTACTTGTGCGCCTGAACGCTGGCACGGCTGGATGTCCGAGCGAGTTACATCTGCAATTGTGATAGGAATTTGGCTGAGTAACCCAACACTGACCTGGGTGATACGTGCAACGACTCGAATTGGCGTAGGGTGGGCCGGCGGCTCGATACCCTCAGGAGTCTACTGGTGGTGACTTCAGGTGCATGCACAGCCTGCATGAGGCTTGCATGGCCACGCATTAGTACAAATTAGGACGGTCAGCCCATATATAGATGTGAAGCCGCCTTTTTGCTTCCACGAGCTCCACGAAAGCTGAACAACAACTCCGCTGAAATCCGCACTCAACTTCTCTGGAAAACATGGATAGAGTCTGGTTCAAGCTGAAACAGACACACTACCCCCCTCCGCCACACGACGAGATCCTTCGCGGTTGCACTGGAGATGAAGGGCCAATATGTCTTGGACATGTCATTGAGGATCTTAAGCGCCTCGACTTTCCGCTGAACCAAAGCACCATATTGCCCTTTCCACCGACTATCAATGTCTTTCCCACGTCGATCGTCGACTTCAAATGGAACGTCACGAAGTCCAGCGGCAAAAGCAATGAGGTAGGAGCCACTGCGCCAATTGCTGCTGCTGCTGGAATGACTTTTGGCGGAAGTATCAAACTGGCGTTTTCCAGTTCCGTCGGCGACCATGAGCAATTTGACAAGCTCGATACCTACATCTTCCAGCCGACTCAATCGTATATCTCAGATGCTCTTGCTAAAGAGCCGCTCGCGACGCATGTTCGAAGGAAGATACGATGGTCACTCTTCGTCATTACAGGACTTCGCATTGCCCGCAAGGGAAGAACAGAAATTTCCGAGACGCATGGCAGAGAGGTTGGTGAGAGCATTGAAGCGTACTACCACTCCCTGAGACTTTCTTGTAGTGTACCAAAAGCTGATCAGAGCAGTGATTTACCAACCATAGCAGGCGCGCATCTGAGCAATGCCTTTTCTCACGAGACCTCGAGGGCACTGGAAAACGTCCACACAAGTGATTTCGTATGGGCCATCCGGCTTGCTAAGATACATCGAGGTCTTTTGAACGAAGATTGGTCTATCGAGTCCTACACGAAGAGAGCGACGTTCGATATGGGAGAGGAGGATCTGGATGTTGCTGAAGTGCTGAACAAGGAAGGCCTTGAAGGGTTTACAGTGATCGAGGACGAGGAGATAAACAATGCATTTGTCCTATGAGTGCTCGTTGTCCATGCGAAAATGCTTAAGTGTGCTGTTCGCTTCTAACGATCCATCTCCAAGAGAGCTTCTTCAATTACCTCTCTAATTCGTGCCCTACTGCATTCTTTGGTCCCAGAATCGTGGTCCCAAAGAAGCCATGGTGCTATACACTGATATTTCTGGTGTCTCCTTGATATCTTGCTGAACAGCGCCGTCATTCCCGATCGCGTATGAAGCTGCTCCGCCATGCAGCTGACCCCATGCGCCTCGGGGCAATCTTGCGAGGCAGCACATCCCAACCCATGGTTATCACTCTGCCTTGCAAAGTCCAAGATCAAGCCTGCCAGACCCGCTGCAAGAGCCGTCGCCACAGAAGTCCCGCTGATCGGGTCAGCGCCAGATCCCGGATACAAGTCGATGTCCTCGCCGAGCATGGCGAAGTTGTCTGCGTTCTTCCTTCTCTTGGGGTTCATGCTATTATTGCTGGCTTCAAGCGCGCTGTTGCACGAGAAGATGCAGAAGACGTGCTCTCTGATCGCGGCTGGGAAGGCAACGCCGCGGATGTTGCCCCAGTTCGATGCGGCTGCGAAAATGAGAATTCCGTGCTCGTTCGCCCGTCTGATGGCTGCTCGAAGCTGCGGGTGATCTTTATGGAAGCCGGCGGAGATGTTAATGATGTCAACGTGTTCTGTGATCGCCCACTCTATCGCCTGCTTCTGATGTTAGATAGTGAATCGTCGCCGCTTGCTGCAGGGAGTCTGGTCTTTTGTTACCTTGACCATCTGCTCAGGTTCTTTGAGCTCGTCCGTGTTATTGTTTTCGAAGACTCTCGCAACATAAACCACAGCGTCTGGGCAAGCTTTCAGGACAAGATCGAATGTCTGGGTGCCGTGCGACGTCTTGTCCATCATTATTTTCGATGAAGAGTTCACAAAGTCTCTGTATCGCTTCGAAATTGCGGAAGACAGTCTGTGATCCCCAGCCAAACCAGTGTCGAGGATGGCGATCTTTACCGAGCGGTTTGGCGGGTCCGCGGGAGTGGTGGTTCCTGGACATGATCTCATCTCGAAGGCTACCTCACTAAGCCGCTGGAACCAGCCGTCAGCAGGCGCTTTCTTCCTTCTGCGAGAAACGCTGTCAGGTACTGTTTCCCTTCAGCTCTTTCAATGAGAACCGCCGCGTACCTTTTTAACAGAGTGCCGCCAGCAGCGCTTTCATTGATGAAAAGCTCGGCGCTGGAGTTGTCGGTCATGGTAGTTGCTGTCAACGAGCATGTTTGCTGATTGGGAAGCTGGTTGACTGTGATGTCTGATACGCATGGTGCATCGTAACTCCCACCCGAATCTTGTCTACGGCGTTTCGCTGTATGGAAAGATGCTGTGGAAACCGGGTCTGCCTTCTTCTCCTTCTCCTGCAGAGCAATGCTCGGAGTGATCGTCATACCACATGCCAGGCTAACTCCCTTTGATGGGGCTGCGCGACAACTGTCTTGATTAGTATGCGGAGCCAGATTGAATTTTTCTGCTTGCTCGTCCAAGTGATCTACTGAGACGAAACGGCCAAAGCTTGTCCTGACGTCGGTCTCGATCGGGACTAATATTTCTGTAAGTAGCCAGAGTCGGAGTTGGTCTTCGGACGTCCCTTCGCCCTTGTCTTCAATGATTGCATTTCCCACGTGGAAGAAGCATTTTTCAATGGCATTGCGATAAGCCTTCAACATGATGTTCTGGTCTTCACTCCTCAGGACGTCGCATGCGGCATTGTATAGGCCGTCAAAAGTCGAAACATCGCGCCCATTGCCAAGGTAAGCCTCCAAGCTCTGACCGATGTGAATCTCCAGTAAGATGACGCCCAGCTCGAAGACCTCTGGATGGCGATGGAATTTGTCCTCGTCAGGCAGAGGCCCATTGGTTCCCGGTGGATCGGATCGAAGAAATGGCCGCAAAGCAATCTCGTCGCCATGTCGAAAGAAGACGATGTTCTTCCTGCTCCATCGCTCCTTGGCCCAATGGCTCCCGGAAAGATAGTAGAGCGAGTAGATCAGGATTAGGCTCAAGGTTAGCTGGGTCGTTCCAGTCCAGTTCTTGTCGCGCATCTCCAGTAGAGACTTGAGCGTGATGTGGGATTCTAGTACATCGGGCAGATAGATTCTCGTGGAGCTGCGGTGATACTCGATGGCAGACTGCGCCGAGTCTAGCGTGAGATTCATACGGCGCCTTGGGTTTTCGCGAGCATGCTTTGCCATTGTTTTGCAGAAGCACCTGTAAACTTTCGGGGTACTGGAGAACCATTGGTCAAAGGCTATCGCTTCGGGTCGTAGGCTCTGAAACCTCACTCGCTGCCTCGTGGCACTACCCTTACGAGGCATGTGTATTGCAGTCTCATACCAGATTTGCGAGTGGTCAGGCGCTATTAGTAACACACACAAGTGCGTTGGAACCTCAGTATTGGCCAATATGCTACTGTAAGACCCCAATCTCAGCCTCGCCTCGAGATCTCCTTGGATGTCGCACCCTTCGCATGAAAATATCGAGTAGATGTCTTCCGCAAAAGCCCGTATCTCGAGTGCTGAGTTCTGTAGACTCGACGGGAGTACGGTTTCAGCAGCAGTAAGCGTTTGTTCGTGCTTGTCCTCGAATGTTGTAATGAGGGCAAGCAAGGAGTCGTGGAACTTTGAACCACGGTCGATCGACGCTTGAGAGAAGATGTCGCAACGCGCATTAGGCGGCAGTTGTGAAGCTACGCATCCCGAAAATTTGTCTACAAGCGCATAGAGACGTTCGTGTCGCCGACTGCATGATGTCTGCGTACATTTTTGGTCAGCGTGGCAGTTCTAATTTGCTGGCGCAATCCTTCGTGCGTGCGATCTACCTCCACGTCGTAGCCTTCAACCAAGTGCTCATTGAGCGCTGAATCGAATATCGCCGCAGCATGTTCGATTTGCTGTGCATACGCAGATACTGATCCGTTATTTTTTATTGCAACGAGATAGCCATTGAGTATTAAGCATGCGGACCTGAGGTGAACCAGGAGTCTCGGGATGTCATCATCACCTAGGCCGCTTGTGTCGTGTGCTTGCTCGCTGCGTGGTTGTTGCGATGGCGACGCACGCCTGATGATGGGAAGGGCTTTCAGCAGAAGCGCGTGATGCTGCTCCAGGGTAGCTTGATCCGTTGTGGTCATAATTCTTCCAGACAAGGGGCTCATCATGTAATAAGACGGGAACACATCGCCACTCTGTCGGCAGCGCTTGAGACGTCCCACGATGTGACCCCGACAGAGAGACTGGATGCACGTGACAGATACATATATGCAGTAAGCAACCACCTGCACAGCAGCCTTGAGCTAGTGCCAGTGCATGCATACACCATATCCGGCCCCACTATTGATGTGATGGCGGCACAGGCGGTTGGGCGCGAAGCGACGTCGGAGCCGAGCAAAGAATACAGCCGCACGATCATCGCTTCTCGTACTTACATGTGCGGAAACGGACCAAATAAGTTGGACTGTATCGTCAGGGCCTTCTGAACCAACCTCTCTCATGTCCCGCTGGCTCCGATGCCTCCATCTGGCGATGATTCCGGAACCCAAGAGAGCCCGGAGAGCATCAGCTCATGTGCAAAAGATTGCGACAGCCATTTCCTACAGCTCTTCAACACGGCCCCATGGACCCGCGAAGTGCTGGGAGTAGAATATGATCGGTTTCTTATGTGGGCAACCAACATCGGGATATTTGCTGAGCTGCGCTCCTCTCTGGATTTTCGCCTGCGCGAACTTAACGAGACCAGGAAAGAGTTTCTCGCTCAGCCGAGTCTCGTTACCTCATCGTTGTTAGGATTGCTGGAGAGACTTACCATCCCAACCACAAACGAAGATGCCGAGGGCTCACCGACGGACGCGTCCAGACTTACCGCATCTAATTCTGGCCCGTCCATGCATGGCGAGTGGGACAGAACGCCTGGGTCGCCTGGGTTCGGGCTGGCCAATGAAAATGTGCAAAAGGCACGGGTCTGCATCAGGCGAAGTGTAGATTGGTTGCAGAAGTTGGCGAACCTCGTCACGAGTGCGAGTTTCGCAAGTCAGAACAAAAGCGCCGAGCTCTTTGATCTTGACAAGAATGGTGTGGATACTGAACAGCTGCGTAAGTACTACAAAACAATCATGGCCAGAGAATTCGAGGGCCTGCGGCCGGCTCTTCTTGAGCGAATTGCAGAGTCCATGATCATACGTCGGAAACAATACGAACACAGGCAGAAGCAACAGAAGCGTATGCGAATAACCTCGGTTCCAGCGCCCCACGCCAACCTTGTGGATGAGACTGAACCGGTTGTGGCAAGCGGCACTGATGTCTTGCCATCGAGTCATGAGAGTGAAAGAAAGGCCATGATGGAGCACCGAATGGAAGAAAGACCTACGGCATTGTCCGCGGTCACCATGCCATCTATAGACATGGGACATTTTCATAAGCTCCACGGAAAGTCGAGAATCTCTTCGGCTGTCACAACACCGTTGGACAAATCATCAACGGCCCTCATACCGCCTCCTCCAAGTGTTAAAACTGATGACGACAATTTTACTTGTCCATATTGTTGGCTGGTGCTACCGAGTGCGTTAGCTCGGAATCCGAACAGCTGGAGGTAAGTCAAGCAGAAATTAGACATAGAACGAGAATATGTTCAGTATCGCTCGCTGACTCCCACTCGATCTATAGCGAGCACGTTAAATCGGATTTGCATCCCTATGTCTGTGTCGCCGACGAATGTGCAGAACCCGTTGAGATATTCTCCACAAGTAAGGCATGGCTGGCTCACATGCGTTCATGTCATTTCACGTCCTGGCATTGCCGCATCAAATCACATCAAGATCCCATCTCGTTCGACAGTCAGGAAGGATTTGTCCAGCACATGATGTTCGAACATCCAGGGAAGTTCAATGAGAGACAAATGCAATATGTGGCACAGCACAGCTCTCACGCTGCGTCACGGATCTTTGAGGCATGCCCTTTCTGCACAGCCACGCCCCTCGACCTAGAACCACATATTGCAAACCATCTACGAGACCTTGCCCTCCAGTTCTTACCATGGCCGCAAGATCATGAAGGTACTGCTATGTCGCATAGTGATGCATCTGGAGACGATGATACCGCTGATGCGCCAACGGAGCGCTCAGGGGCAAATCCAATCGGTACCGAAGAACTAGTCTTTGAAGACCACATCGATCGCGATCACGAACTGTGGATAGAGCCTGGAACAAGGCCGCAAGAATATTGCTTTGTCGAAGGCATTGAACATCAGCATCGTGGGAGTCTCACCACGGGGCTTCAGCGTGAGCTCGATAGCTTCAAAGCTCGACTAACCCCATCAGAGCAAGATGCGTTCCGAGGCACCGGAACCGATGATCTACAACTGGCGATAGCAAACATTCAGAAAACGCAACTCTCCGAGAGGACGAGCAGAAATTACGCGAGTCTGCGCCATTTCTCGGACGCTATCGAGTCGTACTGCAAAGTTCTTGATACAATCAGCGATATCAACGACTTCTTCGCTTTCATTTGGGGTCCCATGAAACGATTGCTCCTTGTAAGTATGCCTAGTTTATTGCCTCTTCCAATCTACATTGCAATCGTTCCATGTGCACAACTGGTATAGACCTTTTCTTTAGTGGCACTAAGCCACCAGCCTCCAGGGCAATTTAGAAGCCATCGTGGTGGCAAACATTGCCTGGGTCAACAGTAGTGGCGCTCAGCCGTTCTCATTTGTACAAGGAGCTGATAGCTGACATTGACAGGTTGCTAGCACGTACACAAATGCGATCACTGCCCTTCTGGACATGTATCAATCCATCGGTCGGCAGCTGCCACCGCTCGCACAGTATCAAGCATTGTTTGCACGACACGGCTGCATGGAAGAGATCTTAGTGTGCATCTTCAAAAACATCTTTGACTTTCATCTACGTGCGCTTGGGTTCTTCCGAGCCGGTAAATGGAAACAGATTTTCAAGACTCATGTCTTCCGGACACAGTTTGATGATATTGTCAATGATCTGAGCCAGCACAGAGAGATGGTTGAGCGTCAAGCGGACCTTATCGAATTCCAGGAAGCTAAGCAAGCGCGGGATGATGCTCAACAATACTACGAAGAGCACCGAAAACAAGAGCACTTCCGCCGTAAACTGTTTATGCAAGATTGGCTAGATGCGCCGAACATGGCTGGACAGCAGGAAAGAGGAAGTGTGACACGGGAGGCACTTCCTCGTAGTGGGCAATGGCTATTGTCGAAAGACAAGGTTAAAGCTTGGCTTGATCCGGCTATGAGTGCCGCGGCCTGTCTGTGGATTCATGGCATTCCTGGAGCAGGCAAAACGGTACTCGCATCTCTCCTCATCGACAGCTGCAAATGTGTTGCAAATGTGCGCACAGTCTACTTTTATTGTCGACACGGTGACCCGCGAGCAGACAACTTCATATCCATGGCTCGCTCTTTTCTCGACCAACTCTCCCATGTGGAAAGCTCTATCGTCGACATACTTTACGACATGGCAACGAAGAAAGAAAATTGCTTCAAGACCAGGAAAGAGACCGAGGAGCTGCTGCAGTCGTGTCTTGACGCCGCCGGAACCTTATACATCGTCGTCGATGGTTTGGATGAATGCACCGAGCCGGAACAAAAGGCAATCGCAAGATGGCTCAGAAAGTACGCATACAACTCCGGAGCCACACGTGATCTCACTCGCTGTGCATTTTTCAGTCAGGATGACACAACTACTAGAGCCTTACTCTCGACCTTGCCCACAGTTCGAATCACGGCTTCCGATAACAAAGACGACATCAAAGCTTACTGTAGCGCGATTGCAAAGGATATCCAAGTCAAGTTCGCTGAGACTGACGCAAGAACAAGCTTCATCATTGAAGCCGTCTCGGCCAAAGCTGAAGGTGAGACGAATTGTTCTTTCCATATGTATTGTAAGGCTTACTCCATAAGGAATGTTCCTTTACGCTACACTCGTGATGGACAACCTACTCCATCAGCCTGACCTTGCTGCAATGCGAGCCGAATTGGACCCGTGTGTAATCTCCAACGGATTGCATCAAGCGTGCGTATCATACTGGAAATATGCTATATGGGCCACTTACCTAATCCTGCTTAGGTATGGATGTATCCTCAAGCGAATACTTGACGAGACAAGACCAGCGCAGTGCCAACTTTCACGAAAAATTCTTGCTTGGCTAGTTTGCGCTATGCGTCCTCTCAAGTGGCGTGAGGTCCAGTGTGCGATCTCAACGGATGCAGACGCTGGCATAGTTGATCCTGATTACCGCCTTATCATGGGCCCTAAAGACCTTTGCGGATCTTTGGTGGAACAGCAACCTGACGACAGCTTGCGATTGGTCCACGCGACTGCGAAGCTGTAAGATATCCGGAATGTCCAGGATAAAATACTGAGCTTGTTAGCTGATGAATAAAAGTTACCTAGTTGCCGCAGAGATTATACACGAACCTTTGGAGCACCTGGAACTATCAAAGCTCTGCCTCTATCAGTTCTGTTTTCCCATCTTCGACGACAACCTTCCTACAGATCAGATGGTCTCGCATGTCCGAGCAGGAGACTTTGCTCTATTCGACTATTCGATCGTCAACTGGGTACCGCATTTACTTGCCAGTCTGAATATGAATGGTCGCGAAGATTCTCCAATGCTGGCGGAGCACATTCTCATGGACTTTGTTGAGATCTTGTGTATCTTTCTGGAGGTCCACTGGAAGACGCCCAAGAAGAAGTCGAGGATATCAAAGAGTATGGTCGATGCGGTCAAACGTCTACCAGGACTCGGAGAAGCGCAAAGAGTTCAGTTGCTACGGACATTGTCATCTGCGAATGGCCTCGTCACTTCAGAACTCCAGGATCCGACATGCTTCGAAGCCTCAAAGTTGTACAATATTCTGCGAAAAGTGCGACTTACCATTGAGACTCTGGCGATGGAGCCCTCTGCGCGGAACGATATAGAATTCTTCTACGGCACTACCGTGTTCAAATGCCCTCGCCTTTATTGCAAATGGTTCTATGAGGGCTTCGGATCTGCGGCGGAACGTGACGAACACGTCGCAAAACATGAGCGTGCATTCTACTGCCCTTACATCGGTTGTATGCACGCAACGCTTGGCTGTAAGACCGAGACTGAGCTCGAGAACCATTGCCAGACATACCACAAGCCGCGTCTCACAGACGAAGACTTGCCCTTACCACCAAAGCCACTGGCACCGACACTACCGCCCTCTACTCCTCCACTTCCACCACGAACACTTCCTCCTCAATCGCCACCAGCGCCACAGCCTGCTTCTTCGCCAAATCACAACACGCCTAACTCTCCAGCAAACCAATCCCCCCCTCCAAGTTCTTCAATCGCGAACAAAGCAACAGGGAGCACTTCATCTAATAAGCGTCCGAGCACTTTCGACCCGAAACCCTACCAGCAGCCTGCCAAGCGCATCCGTCAAGTTGGCCCGTTCAAGTGCGAAGTGTGCGACAAGTTGTTCCAGAAAGTATCGCTCTTCAACTTACACAGATTGACCCATTCGAACGAGAAGCCGTTTCCCTGCGACATATGCCACAAGACCTTCGCGCGGCAGCTAGACCTCATAAGACACAAAAAGCTACATATTAGTGATCTGAGATTCATATGCAATGGTTTTCTTCGAGATGGAAGTAATTGGGGCTGCGGCAAGAATTTTCCGAGAGCTGATGGTCTAGCCAGGCACTGGAAGGGAGATGTTGGTGCACTGTGCGTGAAGCCTTTGATTGACGAAGAGGAGGGTTTCAAGCATCGACCTACAGCTTCAACCAATGCAGCGAACTCTGTTTTGGCCGCTCCTGCTCCTGGACAAACACAGACAACGGCGCACACTCATCTGCCTACCACCAGCCCAAGCTGGGATGAATTGCTGTTAACAGATGCACAATTCCTGTTGAGCAACTCCGCCGAGACTTTCGGATACGACGACACGTTTCCGACTGCCCTCTATGAGCAACATCCCGAAGTGTCAGGTTTCAATTGGCATGCTGTGCTGCCGGAGTAAACACAATTTATGCCTTGATTATATAGATAGCCAGAATTGAGGAATCTCATGCTCGATATATTTTAACCAGTGAGGATTACCCAGTATTGCATGTTTCGCAAAGGTGTGCTGCATTAACGTGTGTCATGGGCCTAGGGACTTTGCACGTGGGTCCGAAGCATCTAAAGGATCACTCCTGGGCTCTGCCAACAGCTGAACAAATAGATTATCTGTAGCTGAGGACTAAGTCCGCGCACCATTTTCATAAAGAAGCTGATAGGTTGTACGACTCGGGGCTTTCATCGCGAGTCCACAAAACCACACCGGCTATAGAAACGACCGAGCCAGCTCCATACTATGGCGTTTCGAAGAATGCAAGCTGTAACGATCAGATTCAAGTAGCGCGCAGGCGTTGGCGTCAGAGCTTGCTCATACCATGATAGCAAGCTGCGAATACAAGGTAGGAGATCTCTCCCGGTACCTGCGTCAAGGGCAAGCATCTCGTGTTGAAGGGCTGTAAAGCATCGGAGGATTCTCAGTAGACTCCGCCTGCAGATAGTCATGGTGGTAGCATGGTCTTTTCTCCCGGCCCCGTGACATGTACATTACCACTATTTCATGGATCCGTGGCAGCGACAGAGCAATTATACCCGGATATGGCACGTGGGCTTTTGAGAGTTTGTTCATTCTGAGTACTATTGCTCTTGGCTCCAATGGACCCAGCCACGGCATATATCATTACGTGAACCATCGCCTTGGATATTTTTACATCACGCTGCGGCAACAGAACGCAGTACTCCTACCATAGGTCCTTGTGTGCTACGTTCTCCAACAGGCGAGAAGTACGGACGAGATGTCACTTGAGATGAATTCCTGACGGCCAGCTCCATTGATGATGCTACCTGCTATCCTCCACAACAACTGCGGTGCCTTCAGCGAATGAATGCCTTCCATTTGCCAGCACAAACAAGCCAGACATCAGGCGTTGAGCTTGAAGCACTGTGTCACCCGTCCGCGGTTAGTACCAAAGGATCAGAACTGTTCATGGGCGACTTGTCTTGCTGACCTTCCACATTCCCAAACCGTACGCATCCTGTCAAGTGTGATCCGTTAGTCACTGGTGACATGACAGAATGAGTGCAAATATGAAGCTTTACACGTACAGGATCCTGTTGACCTGCAATTGCCACCACGCAGTTCTTAACGACCGTGTAGTCCTATTGGTATGTCAGTATACAACCACTGCAGACTGCTGAGGGCAGCGCATCTTACTGCTGCGACGATGCCGGCCAGAGCCGTGGCGAAGAGAATGGCGAAGCGCATAGTGTAAGAAGGTTCTTGCAGGTATTGAATCGGAATTTAGAGGAGTCTCGAACTGGAAATTTGTTGCGAGTTGGGAGATGTGAAGATTGAGAAGATGCAAGGCTGGCATCTCAATACTTATGCCTTCGATGCGACGTAGGTATGTACGACCCCTACGATACACAAAGCGACCTTCCGCTCTATTCCGCGAGCAGCGCGTTGATCGTGGGCAGATAGCGTTGTACGAGATGACGATAACAGCCTATGAATGGCCGTGGGGTTATGTATGTAACATGACCCATGCATGGACGCAACACAGCGGTAAGCTTTGGTGGTCGTGCGCTGCACATCGCTTCGTCCGTTCGAGATCAGCTTAGTCAAGTCTCCTGGTATGAATGTATGATGATGATCCGACGACTTTCCTAATATCGATAGTGCACTATTGAGGGCAGTAGCATCGTGGATGTAATATTACCTACGCATAAAAGCAACCAACACACCTCATGTACTACGTATCGCTATGTACATTCGGCGCGGCGCATTAGCATGTTGATGGACCGACAACTTTCCTGATATCGGCAGTGCACTATTAAGAGCAGTAACACTATGGATATATAACACAACGTATGCATGAAGGCAACGCACCGGCAAGGTTCCGCGATCAGCACATCACTGCGTGCATTCGAAACATCCTGGGCACGATGCTGCTCCAATGCCTTTCCTGAAATCGACAATGTAAGCGCACCGCTCAATGACACCATAGCACAACCCAATACCGCAGCGGTTCAATTGGTCGGTAGATCGACGAGCAAGCTGTACCTACAGATGAGCTTCCATGCATGTCGGATGTCATGCGATATCATCACACCGATTTCTCACCAGCGGGTGAAGTCGAATCCCGCCACAACTGTTCTACGCTGCGAACAACGATGCGAGTAGGAGAAGCATGTGAAGCATGAACAACGATCAGCGCACTGCGGCCCAGGGTCGATCCAGGCTGGACCTCAGCGTGCAAGTAACTTTAGGCCGGATGCACATAGATCAATTCATACGTCGACGATCTCTACGTCCTCTGCCCCTTCGACGCCCCTCCATAGCCCATCTCCGCCGGCCTCTTCCCATTCGAATTGAACACCGGGCTCCCAGTCTCCGAATGCCTCACATTACCATTGACCCTAAACTTCCCAAACGTGCCCGCGCCGCTTTGAGCGCCAGGGCTAGTCGACGAGAAGCTGCCCTGCACAAATCGCTTTTGTTTCGCGAGCGCATTACGGTCAACAAAATTCGTAATAGAAGTATCCAGCACGTTTGACACGTCTTCGTCCTGGTCGTCATCCTCGACAGGTGGGTAAGGATAGTCGTAGGTCTGCGGCGAGTTTGTGTTTGGATGCTGAGAGTCGTCGTCTAGGATCGCGCCGGGGTTGGGAGGCGTTTCGTAGCTGACGGTTCCAGGGTACTTTTCGAGTTCAGCGCGAGGGTGGGCGTCGGTGTTTGTGTTGCGGCGCATAGGTCCTTGGACACCCTGGACGGAGCCATTCATGACCATAGTCTCGCCCAAGGTCTCGCCTACATAGCGACCGGTGTTCATGGCGGAGGCGGCGTAGTTGGGTAAGTGGGAAGTTGACTGGCGGACTGGGCGAGCGACTGTGCGGACGGTCTCGCGCCATCTGGATATGATTGTGTTCGGATCGTAGTCGGAATCAGTGCTGCCTCCTGGGAACTTTTGCATTTCACGCGCAATAGATTCTGAGATCGGGACTGTTTTCGGTGGGCGGACGAGCCACTCCCGAGGCAACTGGCAGCGTGAGAGGCGGTCATATTGAGCTTCCAGGTGGGCCGTGTGCTGCTCTGCGTCTGCAAGGCGGCGTTTAAGCTTGTTGTTCATATCGCGAGAGGTGGTGAAGCAGCGCAGAGCCTCCAGAGCCCATTGAGCTTGCTGGTCCTTGTCAGACATGAGGCGCCAATTTTCGAAGGCGCCTTGAAGGTGAGCAGCATGGCGGAATACGATCGAGTCTGAAGGGTGATCGGGGTTCGCGTTCCGCATATCTCTGACACGCTCGTTGAAGAGTCTGTTCATAACGTCTGACTGCTGTAGACCTGGCGGCTTGAGTGACCATGATTCCGCCGAGGCGAACGGTGCTGGGCTGAAAAGTGTTGTTGGTGGTGGTAAAATGTTCAAACACAAGCCAGGGAATGATTGCGCAAAGAAGTCGAAGTCTTCATAGACTGGGCCAGGCTCGACCTTCCTCCTTGCAGCCTGCAAACTGCCGAGCACTTCTCTCAATGCCATCTCTGCCGCTCGCCCGACCTCAGCCTGTTCTTGCAACTTCTGAGTATCTGCTGTGCGCGGCTGCTCCGGTCGCTGCATGGGCTGGCCAGAGGCCGTGTCTCGTCGCATCTCCTGCACACGCTGCGCCTGGCCAGTCGCAGCCGCATCTGCATTGGCGCGAGGTGGTGCGCGAGGCGGTATGTTGTTGATCACACCGGTCGATTCCCAGCCCAGTGTGTTCAGTCCGAGAGTGCTGCTGGCTTCCCTCGCCAATACCGGCGATGCCGCTGGAGTGTTCTCATTTGTACGGCCAGCATAGCTAGTCTCCTTCAGCAGCCTGATGTTATTCGGCTTGTTGCTTCCTTCCGGTGTTTCTACGCTCTCGCCCCGACGCGCCGCACCACCGCTCTTCATGCTGTTTCGCGGCTGCCGGCGGGTGATGCCACCACGCAGCTTCCTAATCTCGTCGACATCGTGCACGCCGTCGGCAGGCTTTGGGTTCTTCGGTTTGATGTATAGATCGAGGTGCCGTCCGAGCGAAGAAGAGGTAAATGCTTGCCCGCAGAAAGGACACGCTCTGTCTTTGGCGCTTTTCGCTCCGCCGTCTTGCTCCTGGTCGCGGTTGTTGGTCTCGGAAGCAGGGCTAGACGCAGCAGTCGCGTCGTTCGCGGCATCTCCGTCGTCGGCCATGTCGTTCGTCGGTGATGATGAGGTGTATTAAGTTGGTATAGTGCTGTAGTGAGCAGTTTCGCGATCCTCTTATGCTTTTCAACGGCGTGTCGCAATACTATAGCTTCGCGCTCTTCCTGGTGTTCGATTGGTGGCGCCTACTTCAGCCGCATCGCATCCAATGAGATTAAGGGTATCCGTATAGCGCGCCGAATACAGCAATTACACAGTAACAAGTCAAGCTTCGGGGGATTAGAGAAGACAAGGGTGTTGTGAACTAGCATAGAATACACGCGACAGAGCTCTCTAGACTATTAACAAGCACAGCCCTTGTCTCCGCTCGCTCCCACCAAGCTCTGTCTTGAAATGCCGCCTCGACTTCTCTCCGCTTCCATCCGATACCTAAGTACACTTCACCTCCTCCTTACTCTTTCCTCCTACTATTAACCTTCAACGTTAAATCTGAGTTACATCCCACTTCAACCCTTTATCGAGGTATCAATAATATGACGGTTTGAAATATCATCACTCTTGCATACTACTCAGACAGTGGACGGCTAGCAAGCAATTTGCATGCAGACAAAAGACACTGAGGTATAATATCATGCTTATAGATCAATCCCATACATTCTCAAAGTCCAACCGGAGGCCGCGGGTATCATACTCTACACTACAGCATCCACCACCATCGCCTCACGCTAATCATCCATCCCCCTATGTCGACCTCGCAAGCACCTGCCTCGCCACAATCAAAATCCACACCTCAAACAGCATGCCCACAACAAAGAATCCAAACACTACGTACCAGTCCTCGCACGTTGACCTCTGCAGCAGCCACAACAGAGAATCCACGTTCAGACCACTGGAGCTGTCACCCTGACACACTTTGATGATAGGTCCGAATAGCTGTGACGCCGTTCCGATCATTCCAGTGAGGTAGAGAATGAATAGAATGAACGCTTTCAGGATCACGACGCCTGGGTATAGACGGCGCTGGAACGAAAGCAGCACCACGATCCAGACGAAGGTTTCTGTTACGGCGCCGACGGTGATGCCGTAGGGGATGATCCTGTGATTGAGAGCTGTCAGTCGCATGCACTCTTGACTTCGACCATGTTATATCTTTGGGTATCGTGAACGTACCAAGGTGTCCCAAGCCCCAATTTGCTCTGCTGATTCGCCATTTTGGCAAAATTCGTGATAAGGTACAGTCCGGATATGATCATGAAAATCGCCCAACACCACAGCGTGGTTTCTGGCCAGCGATAAGCATGCCGCACGATTACTCGCTGAAACGACGTTGAGACTTCTGAGCGAGCCATTGCTTTGTTGTGCTATAGCGAAGTATGTTGGGAAGTGGTGGCGTGAGCTGATCGAAAAGGTTGCTGGGTCGATTTATCCTAAGGTCGCTTGCTGTATTGTTCTGCTTGGTGTGTTCTGGTTGAGTGCCTCTGATTTGAATTGTGAGTATGCAGGGTTGACTCGAGGTAAGCAACGTTAAATTGTTCTCGGAAGTCGAGCGCAAATCTACATGGCGTCGAGTATGGCCATATGCATTGCTGGGGCTGCTTTTCGTGATGCTGGGGATGTTCAGCAATGCGAGTCAAGGTGGCCGGTACGATGGCTATGACGAGCCATTGTTCGGAACACCGGGTTTTGAAACATATATTTTAGTGTACCGCGCCGAGATCTCAGCCGAGCCGATGTAAGTGATTGTAGACTCCTCCTGTCATGCAGCCGTTCCGATTGTGGAAATGTTCAATAAACATAGCACGGCGTCAATAGTCACAGAAGCAGACGAGATGCAATAATCACATTGGGTTCCTCCGCATCACCATAACGTTCTTGCAAGCCGGAGACGTTTCTGATGTCTCAGACATTTCCCACCACTCCGGTCACCAATGTCTCACTCGAGCAATTCTGCCAAGCAATGAGGTATGCTCGCATCGATACAGCTAGCATTTGAATTGATGATGCGCATCGAACCGTCCAAGAGTCGCGATTCCCAAGGTTGGCGATCGTTCGCAGCCCATGTCTCAAAGATATCCTTGCGTTCGGGCGGCCAGATCTCAAAGGCCCCCTGCTGGGTTCACGGGGTCGACGCAGGGCACCTCTGACGTTGGGTTCCCGTATCAGAAAGCCATCATCATGGTGAAGAAGGCCTCCCGAACTCTTAAGAGAGCGGACGCCCTGCTTTGTCTCTGACCCTGACCGGCCTGCCACTTGTCCCAGCCATACGGTATACTCCCAGCCACTCGGGTCTCGAGACTCAAGATGCCTCACGTCACTTTCGGCGACGCCTATCCGATAAGGCGAGCATACGAGGACAGCCGCGCCATCGTCACAATACCCAAGAAGAAAGACGATGACAAAGCCGCCGCCATCACCCTGCGTCGATCTCGAACCATCAGCTACAAAATCCCAGAAGAAAAAACGCAATCTCGACCGGCGGCAAAGCCAGTAGACAAGACCTGCATCGAGCGGAAGATCACCTACAAAGACAGCAAAGACAACATCCTCAAGATCGTTTACGAAGACTCGTGTGGCAAAGTACTCAGGACGATTTACCCAGCCCAGTCACCACCATCTCCGCCAAAGGGATGTCGCCCTTCCCCACCACCCTCGCACAAATGCGAATCGCCACCCGTCAGTGAGCCCAGTAATATCCCTTCCGAAGATGTGAAGAACTGCGACTGGACGAAAATTGTCGTGAGGAACAGCCGCGGTGTCGTCTGGAAAATTGTCCATGTTGACTGCTACGGCAAGACGATGAAGACCGAGTATCCGGAGCCTGAGCCGCCGAGGAGGCAGTTTACTGAGACTAAGAGGTATCTCATCAAAGAGATTGACAGCAACAGCCCTCCTCGAAAGCGTTACAGCGAGGCGAAGAAAGTAGTGGTCGACAAGGAGGTTGACCAGAGCCCTCCTCGGAAACGATATAGTGAGACGAAGAAAGTGACTGTTGTCGACAAGGAGATTGACTGCAGTCCTCCTCGGAAACGATATAGCGAAACGAAGAAAGTGTTGGTTGATCAAAACATTCGCGAGCCAACTCCCAAGTCTTCCAGCGACACTATCAAAATGGAAAAGAAGTACGAGACTCGCGAGCCAACCCCGAAGTCTTCCAGTGACACTATCAAAGTGGAAAAGAGACACGAACTCCAAGCCACCGTGGAAAGTGACGATGATTCCAGACGCTCCGACTCGCCCTCGATCTCAACCCCTGCTCCCGCTCCTCCTCCGCCCGCTCCTTCTCCTCCAGCAGAGAGCGTCACTGACTCAACCATCACCAACAGAAGGGACTCTGTGACCAACTCGAGCGGGAAGACGTCCACAGAATCTACCCGAGAGGTACTCAAAGATGAGAACGGCGTTGTCAAGAAGGTGATTTACACAGACTCCAGAGGCCGGCGCAGAACTGTTGTTTATGACGATGACGATTGAGGTGATCAAGCGAGAGAATGACGAGTCTCATGTTGGGTACGGTGTTGGTTCCTGCTCCGTGCAGAGATATTTATGTACTACTGGTGTAGGTTCTGAGCTCGATTTCCAGGTTCAGAACCATTTGACTTTCAATTTACCATCGTCATCATCAGACCGCCATACATACTGCGGCATCGTGTGTGGTTGATCGTTGACAGAAGCTTGCAAATTCCTCAATCCTGGAAGAGTAGTCCGGCGGCGTATTCCACGTTGCCACCAGTACTGTTCAGAGCGGCAACAGCCTGCTGTTCACTAAAGCCCAAGTCCTGCAGAGTCTTCACAGTTTCCGCTGGGAAGGGATGTTGCGGCGGTGGCAGCTGCTGAGGCGCACCCATCCCATAAGGCCTGATAGGCACCTGCTGCTGCGGCACAGGCGCTGCTAGAGGCGTCCGTAGTACTCTCCCCATATTCGCCGCCCACTCCCAGGGCCTCTCTGCGCCGCCGGGAAGAGCATTGAAATACTCCCAGCCCATGACACCGCCAAAGTTCGGATACCTCGCTCGCAACGTGCGTAGCACATTTTCCATAACCGACCAGTCCACATGTCCAGCACCGTTAGAAGGATTCGTGACAAGACCCATGACGACCTTGTCCGCTCGCCACCCAAGCCCAATAATCGCATCGTACCAAGCCGTAGTCGAAGGATCTCCCCACCCACAATAGAACTGCGTATTATACCACGCAATCTCATGCCCGCGCATCTGCTCCAGCAACCTGTACTCAATCGGCCCGGAGAGATGCGGCTGATTAGGCAGTAAAGCAGTAGCAACCGGCGCCATCGTGATCAGAAAGTTTGGTCCGAAATCCGCTCGTAGCCGATCAATAAGTCTGATCACACCCGTCAACGACATCGGCTCCTCGATATCGAGATCCAAACCATTGAAATTCCGCTTCCGCAGCATATCTCGCAGCGGGACGTAGTAGGACTCGAATCTCACTGGATCAGCGCCGTCCAGACGCTCGTAGGAGCCTTTCGCGGCGCCACCGAGCATTCCGAGGATTTTGACGCCGCTGGCTTGAAGCCAGGCGATTTCGCCGTAGAGAGTGTTAAATTTGGCATGGTCCGGGTGGTCGTCGTTCAGGGTTATGTTTCCTGCTGGGTCGTTTAGGTGGATTGCGGCGATGATGACGTGGGTGACGCCGGTGTTGTTTGTGATTAGGGGCAGTAAAGAAACTGGTGGGCCGCCATTTGGACCGTGGTGTGTTTGGTGGTAGACGACAACTTTGGGCCCTTGGCTGAGTGGAAGGAGGTTGGTCATCTTTTGGGTTGTGATATGAGTGGTTGTTTTGGATGTCACGGACGAAGCTAATGTGCAATCACGGCTCCACTTTCCAGTCTGGATCGTGTCATGTACTTCCCGAGTCACGTGCCATTTTCGTTTGCAACTTCACCTGGACATCAGCGTTGAATGCTCGTGCACCCGTAGAGCTATAGGTTACTGTAATGATACGGAAAGACTTTAGAAATCGCCATTACAGGTACATTACTCCCACATCCGCGAAAAGTTCCCTCAATAGAAATGTCGCTAAGGGTTCGGGTTGGGTTGATGATTATTGGGGATCTTCGCACACATGTATTGTAGACATCAGTATATTGCTACCTGAATGCATGTGTGCGTGCGTGAATTCTTAGGTTGTTACGTCGGGCGATAGTAGAGTGCATTGTCGATAGTTTCTACGCCTCACTACGATCGAACACCTACAAAATCCGTTTTGGATGCGATCAGACAGCAGAAGTTAACGAAGTCCCGCTGCCAACATCGATCGATTGAACTTCAATAGGCATGTGACTGCCTAGACCCTTTCCACCGAGATCTCATCAACAAAAGAGCATGTGGATCGAAGGATTCGACGACGGAAAACAACAAGCAGGGAGGTATCTCCTAGCGTTCACTATTCTCCAACAAGCCTTGGCGGTCATGCTTCGACTTTACTCAACGATATCGTTGCATCTTGCGATTCTCTTACCTAGATGATACCTCCTACAACTAGACTAAGAAACGTCGACATTGCGATGTATCGCGAAGCATTCATATCAGCTTCGCGTTTCGCCGCTCAATTGAACGAATTTACGCTGATCTTCAACATCTGGACCGTCTCACCTCTTGCAACCTCCGAAGATCGAGCTCCAAGCTCGGTCTCTGGCTCGACTTTACGATCTATCGGCTATGCTATCTCGGAACCGCTTTATACCTTACTGTTGGCTCGGCTACCGGTATATCCAGCGTTCTCGTTCCTCACGACAACGGTCCTCCACGGGTCCCAGATTTACTGGCTCTGGATCATACTCGATTGCGTCGCCAACTTCCGTCTTCGCAATGCTCGAAATAGAGACCAGGAATCTCTGTCAAATCGCGAATCTTTTTCGGAGAAGAAGTTCGATGCAGACGATCTCAATTTTGCCAGCACGAAAGACATCGGCCCGAAGATCCTGTGTCCGTTCATCTTCTGCTTTATCCAGACTGCAGCAGCGTCAAACGCAGCATTGCTCTTAGCCGCACAGACTGCTGAAGTTACAGAGTTGAAGTCTTACATGGTCCATGTGATCCTATTGGTTGCCGGCCTATTCTACTTCTTCCTCTCACGACTTGCGGACTGCTACCTGGCTCGGACCATGAGTCTCCCGCTCTACTTTGGTCAACACCGAGCTGCCAAGATAGTGATACCACAAGTGGCGAACCTGATACTGATAATATTGCTCAGATCTGGAGTGCGGTGGTTCGCTGGGATGGAAGCCTTTGCCGGAGCTTGGGGAAATGATGCACTGGGTGTCGAGAAGTTTGCTGGCTTTGCAAGGTTCTCGGATTGGCTTGGGCATGCCCCAAGGTGGCTGGCGCCGTTCTTGCTAGTGTTAAGTCCCTGTTTGATGTACTTGAGTGGTCGATTCTCTGCTAAGGTGAGAACGGAATGAGAAAGCAGACCCACGCCGTATCACGCCTAGGTTGTGCTGCTCAAGAGGAGCAATAAGGCCCTGCTTTGCCAGTTCCATCTTCACACGACCTGCAGCTTTCGCTCCCTGCTCGATAGCTCCATCGACAAAGCCCGCAAACCCATTCGCCCAGTCAGCGCTAGCCATCACAACTCTCCCATGGCTCTGTTGCAGAGCTTCCGCGTGTGTACTCATGTCTCCTGGGCGGAACGACATCCAAGCGCCTCGAGCATATGGATCCGTTGCCCAATCATGGACCATGTAGGCATTTATCGGTGCTTTGTGTTCGAGAAGGTTGTCCAAAGCCGGAAGGACCGTCTCGTGGTCGTGAAGGCCGCGAGAAGCTGAAAAGGCATCTGGCCAGGTGAACGCAAGAGCAGTCGTGTCACCTCCAGTGCTGTCGTAGTTGTCTGACATGGAGAACATGAAAGGCGATTGACCACATGGTGTCCCAGAGATGTCGCATTGGTGGTTACCGTCCAGTTGACAGATAATCTTGCCGCCTCTGTGCGGCATGCCCTCGTCAACAGCTTGTCGTTGCAAAATGGGCAATGCAGGCTCGAACTTGATGGTAGAGAGCACGTTTCTGCAAGATATACCATTAGCATGTTTTCTAAAATATGATGAAGCTGAGGGGCCCTTACAGCGGAATCGTACAAACCACATGACCAGCCGTCAGCGTGTTGCCATCCTTGGTTTGAAGTGTTACTCGCTCGTCATCTTGAGTGATGTCCGTAACCTCTGTAACGAAAGACTGATCGCATTGTAGTTCCTGAACCATCGCGTGGGCAAGCGAAGTCATGCCTCCATTGCCGATCTTATACGTACCGCTCACAGCAGTCGTGCCGGCGAATGTGTAACCACCCAGAGCGTACCATCGCAACGCCCCAGAGAACGCTGTAGTCGCAGCATCAGTGCCGGAGTTTGCAGTATAATTCATCTCGATGAGGTTTCGCGCCTCAATTGTGAGAGAAAGCATCAAATCCAGTCGGTTTTTGATAGACATATGGTCATATCGTTTCCACGGCGCAGGTTCGCGGAACACATCCATCGGCCAAGGCATGAGCTGTCTTGCCGTGAGACCATCAATAGTGAAAAAATCTGCCAGCGCGGACTCGATCTCGTCTTCTTGCATTCCTAGAACATCCTCTGCGTTGACTGAGATCTATTAACCACGGACGGTGTCTCTCTTGGCAGATGATATCACACATACCCTGAGCCGCCAGAAGATTTCCTTCAAGACCATATCTCACCAGTTCGCGATAGACATTCAGCTGCCACCTACAACACCCGTCAGTAGCCAATCCACCAGTCAAACACCAAACTTGAGGTTTCGCTCACCAATGCACCCACTGTCCACCAATCTCAAACTCCCCACCAAGCTCTTTGACCGTACACGTCCGCCCGCCGATTCGATCGCGTGCTTCCACCAACAGCACGCTGAGATCCCGCGAAGCAGTCAGATCGCGAGCGGCAGTCAGCCCAGTGAAGCCAGCTCCGATAACAATAACATCGTAGTGCTCCTTCAAAGCCGGCGTGCTCGTCCCAAGCGCCTCTGTCATTAGCCCGCGCCGTCCTGAAGAGCTTGAAGTCCAGATGAAGCCGTCTTTGGTACGCGATGTCATGGTGTTAAAGATGATTGTGGAAGTGGAAGGTCTAGGTTGCCGTGAAGATCAATGACAAAATGTTTTGCAGCGAGCAAGTGCTTGCCATCCCAAATTTTGCTGAGTTACTATTAAGTGTGTTCGAATCTTGCTGCCTGATACAGCTATATCTTGGGTGCTTTCTGCCGGCACCGTCATCATGACTTGACCCGTTGGCAGTTAGGAAGTAGACCTTCAGTTGTGCTGTTCTCGCCACGCCGCCGAGACCAAGGATCGTAAGCTGCCAATTCTTGAGTATCGTCCGCGGATCCCGAATCTTCAAATGTCGTCACCTAGATGAGGTAAACATTCGCGGCAAGGCGTGACGACGTGCCAAATCATTAGCTCTGAAGTTTCGCTAAGAATTGTAGTTGGCACAAAGAAAGATGTTCTCAATGCCAGGTGGATGATAGAAAAAGTCTTTCATTGACATCACCCTCGTAAGAGCTTGCAATTTACATGCCTCCATTTTTGCCGTTTGGAAGCACCCCATCAATAAACGCCATCGCTATGACCAAAACATAAAACCTCGTCCCAGGTGTGTATCAGTGTGTGCAAGCCGACTACATGTAGTCAACCGGACTACCTGCGGCCACCACGTCCGCCGCCAGGAGCTCCGCCAGCACCACCACCGAACATCTCCATCATCTTGCTCATGTCGGGCATACCTCCACCACCTGCACCGCCACCGCCAAACATGTTCATCATCTGGCTCATGTCAGGCATGCCGCCACCTCCACCACCTCCAAGCATGCCCATCAAGCTGCTCATGTCAGGCATACCTCCGCCACCACGTCCGGCGCCGCCCATGCTCTGCATCTTCTTCTGCATGGCTGCCATTTGCTGCTGCTTGTTGCCGCCGCCCATGGCGCCCTTTGCCTTTTGCGCGTTGCCAGCAAGACCCTTCATGTTCTTGGCCATACCGGCCATCATTCTTTGCTGTGTGAGTAGCTCCTCAACTTCGCGGACTGATGTGCCCGAACCGCGGGCTACGCGAGTCATACGGGTTGGCTGGTCGACGAACATCTTGCCGTCTGAGTCCAGCTCCTTCATAGTCATGGAGTCGCAGATGTAGACCATGCGCTTGAGCTTTGAGCTGCCCTCTTCGTCGTCCATGCCAGCCATCATGCCGCTGAGACCAGGGATCATGCCAGCCATTTTCGAAAGCGGGCCCATCTTCATGATATTCTGCAGCTGATCTCTCAGGTCGCGCACGGTGAATTTGCCTTCGGTGATGTTCTTCATGGTCTCCTTCTGGTCGAGTTTTAAGCTTTGCACGTGCTCCACCAGTCCTTGCATGTCACCCATACCCAACAACTTCGAGACGAAAGACTCCGGGTTGAACTTCTCCATATCCAGAAGGTGCTCACCTGTACCGATGAAGACGATGGGTGTGTGCGTGGCAGCGACTGCAGAGATCGCACCACCACCTGCTGCTGCACCGTCCGTCTTTGTGATAATAATGGCACCGAAATCTGCTGCGTCCTTGAAAGCTCTGCTCTGCGCCTCTGCTGCCTGACCAATAGATGCGTCCAACACCATGACTGTCTGTTGTGGCTTGACGGCAGCCTGAATCTCCTGCATCTCTGAGAAGAGCGCCTCTTCCTGGTGATGTCTACCAGAGGTATCGACAATAATAATCTCAAACTTCTCCTTCTTGAACTTCTCCACACCATCTCTGGCCACGACCACAGGGTCTGTTTGTGTGAGGGAGCCGTAGTAGGGGATCTTCGCTTTGGTGGCGTTCTGCTTCAATTGATCGAAAGCACCGGCTCTGAAAGTATCCGCGCAGACCAAGCAAGTCTTGAAACCTCTCGCCTGATACCACCTAGCCAGCTTCGTACATGTCGTCGTCTTACCCGCACCCTGCAGACCAACAAACATGATGACATTGCTCTTTCCCTTCTTCGGTGTGTAGGGTGTTTGGTGCGGGTTCACGATATCGACGAGCGCATCGAAGACGGCCTTTTGAATGATGCGCTTCTTGTTCGCGTGGGCGGGAAGCTCATTGAATTTGACAGAGGCCTTGATTTGCTTGCGCAGCGAGGCGACCAGCTTGATATTGACGTCGGCTTCCACGAGGGCATTGCTGATCTCCTTGATCATGCCATCGAAGGCTTTCTCGTCGAGGGTGGCGGAGCGGGTGAGGTCGGTGACGGCGGAATTGATACGCCGTCCTAGATCGGAGAGAACCATAGCGGCGGAGTGGTGGGGGTGAGGTTGAGGTGAGGCGGGTGGTGTGTGTTCCTAGGATCACATAGATATCCTGTGAGTAGTATATTGCGGCGACAGTTGACACGACTGATGAATTGCGCGGACCCCACAAGGCAGGCAACGCGGGGAAAGAGCGAAGCGAAGAGGCTCAAGGGAAGGGCCGACGGGGCGTTTCCGCCAGCAGGCTAGGTAATTTTTGGGTCTGGCTTGAGAAGAAAGTCGCAGATGGATTAAAGAAGTCGTGAGGCACATTTGCATCTTCCACCACAACTGTCGAGATTTTATTCTTTCGCAACACAATCCACACAATGGGAAACCCTTCAGCAAAGCCACCGCATGCGAAAAGGAGGAGAGACCCCGACGAGCCGCGCCCCAAGAAGAAGAAGATTCGCATTTCGAAGCGCCAGCCTCAGTACCACAGTTCGTCCGAAGATGAAGGCTCAGACAATGCTTCCTCAGCGAATGCGATCCCTTTGAAGCCTAGAGTCGCAAGGAAGGCTGCCGAGGAGACCACTGCGCCTGTAGAAAAAATCGCCGAAGAGACTGCCACCAAGCCCAGCGCAACGCCTGCGAAGCCCAAAGCAACACCCGCAAAGCCCATATTGAAGCACACTCTTCCGATGAAGACAAAGAAGCCAGCGCCCGAGAGCGATGACGAAGACGAAGAGGATTCAGAAGATGAGGTTCACGATCTCGCCACAAACACAGCTTTGAACGCAGCACCCCTACAAGACGAAAGCGATGCCGACGAAGACATCATGGTTCTGGACGAGATTGCGACCGGCGAGAGCAGCATGGACGAGGACGAGGACGACGACCCAGATCTCGAATCCGACACCGAGTCTATGACCTCCAGCAATGCAGTGGCAGAGAAGAAGAAGCGCAACGACCCCAATGCTTTCGCGACCAGCATGTCCAAGATTCTTGACACAAAGCTCAGCACATCGAAACGAGCAGACCCTGTGCTGAGCAGATCGAAGACGGCCGCCGAGGCAAACAAATCACTGGCAGACTCAAAGCTTGAGTCGAAGGCTCGCGCACAAATCAAGACTGAGAAGAGAGCGTTGCTCGAGAAGGGCCGTGTGAAGGATGTCTTGGGTTTGGAGGACGAGAACGTAGCGACAGGCGCGGTAATGGAGGACGAGAAGAGACTGAAGAAGACGGCGCAAAGAGGTGTTGTGAAGCTCTTCAACGCCGTGAGGGCAGCGCAGGTTAAGGCCGAGACTGCCATGAAGGCCGCAAAGGAGGATGGCGTGGTTGGTCTCGGCAAGAGAGAAGAGAGGATGAACGAGATGAGCAAACAGGGATTCTTGGACTTGATCTCGAGCGGTGGCAAGCCCACTGCTGCCGCATAGATGTTAGATCGCATTGTATATCAGCGTATGGATACCGCAAAAGGGCATACAAAAGAAGAAACATTCGGCCGTGAAATTCATGTTCCATACTAAATCATGCCCCGATGCAAATGAATGAAGAAATCGATATGCACACCACGCCTCCACAGAGCGTCCCTAAAAGCGACAGCAACAACATCTCGCCCACGCAGAAACTCGCTATCATACAAAGAACGGCAAAACAGAAAAAAAAGAAATCCAGGTTCAGCCCAAGAACACAAACTTGCCACTGACAAAACGGCTACAACCCAAGCGGATTCTGCGCCGTCTGCCTATTGCCCCCAATCCTCTCGCCACCCGGCAGATCCTTGTCCTGCACATTCTCCTTGTTGCCCTCCCACTTATACGCGTTCTTAGAGACTTTCTGCACACGTTCGGCGGCTTCGCCGGGGGGGCCGCCGATGGCGCCTGTGATGTGGCCGACGGTGGGCTTGAGGGTTTTGTCGAGGACTTGGCCGACTGGGTCGCCGACGACGCTGAGGAGACCCTGGTCTTGTTGTTAGTGGGAGGAGGAGGAGGGAGAGAGGGGGGTGGAGGGGATGTTTACTTTGTGTTGGTCAAGGGGACCGTCGGGGGCGATGTCGGGCATTTTGGGATGTGTATGTGTGGTTGTTAGGTTGGGAGTATGGCTCAGATCAGTCGGTATAGCTTGTTGTACTCAGGAGAGGAACAAAAGTAGATGGTACAACTCAAGCAGTAAGCAGTCTGTGAAGAAGTAGTAGGTAAATAAGCAGGGAAGTAGACCCGAACCTACTTCATGATGTACATATACGTTGCTTATGGGCTGCTGTGCCACTGGCCTTCTTCAGATCTACATCACGCCGCCACAGTCTGACGAAAGATGCATCGTGCTTGGGGTTTATTTGAGTATGGCCGCCCTGATGTACAAATGAGCTGGAAGGTGAGTGCCACAGTTATGACGAAAGGCTTGGGATTTTGCACCTCCGCGTAACTCCACTCGTGCATCCACATCGGGCGCGCGTGCAAGTCATGCTGCTGCTGGTTTCTGATTTGTGTGCGGGTAGGGCTGCTGTGAGGAGGGATTTTTTTTCTTTAGATTCTTTCTTTGTAGCTGCCGTCCGTGATGTTGTGTTCAATATCCGAGTACCCTTGATACTTGAGTGTCTTGCAGTATCAAGGAAATACCGCAGCAACATGGAGAATTGCGTTGGATCATGGCCGGGCTTGTGTTGACACAGGCAAACAAGGATGCCCGGCCTGGTGGTGGCACATGCACTGTCGATCTCAGCAGCCGAGCAAGCGAGCCTTCTTCTTTCCTTGCTCGGCATGTCGTCAAGTATACTGTACATGTACCCTTGTACCGCTCGTGCTATATTCCAGCGTTCCGCCGTTCATGCGTCCTGCACTTTTTGCGTGCTACACGGCACACAGTTGACTGCTCGCGACATGGAAGTTGCCCAATGGAAGAGCTGCCATGGGTTTGCTCGCCTGATGTTTACACCGCCTCGAAATATGCCTGCAGACCCGCAGTCTCGAAGGACAGAAACACATTGCTTTTGCATGTACAACATGTAAGAAGCTGGTAATGTTAAACTCATGCTTTGCAACTTACAGGCCATGAAGCCACGTTCATGACAATGTTACCACAAAGACTATTTTCCAGGTCACTTGTTTGGCATGGGATCACGACCTCCAAGGAACCTTGCAGTGCACTAATCAGCAGCTGCTACCGAGACAAGCGCCAGGTCTATGTTCCCATCACACGGCAACACTCGTCATAGCAGGCTTACAACACGCGAATGAGAAACAAATGCGTGCTCTGTACCTAGGTGATCACGCCACGAAGCTCATAATACACCAACCATTTACCACGCTTTGGGGCTGAGATATATCTGTGCAGAGAACCATCCAGGACTTTTGATGATCTGAACCTACTTTAGCCCTCCTGAGAGCAGAAGACTCTGCCCTGTCATGTATCCAGTCCGACACAACATGGTCACCGCGTTCGCACACTCTTCTGTGCTTCCGCTGCGACCCACTGGAATATTTTTGACATCGCCAGGAGTGCCTTTGAGTTGCTCTTCGGTTTGGATCATACCGGTGCCAGTGATCATCGCAGGTGCGACATCGTTGAATGTGATGCCGCTCTTGCCCATCTTGTTGGCAAGGTTCTTCGAGAGACCTTGGACGCCGGCTGCGAGAGGTGGTCAGCAATGGGACATACTGTTACATACAAAAGGACTTGCTTACCCTTTGACGCACTATAGTGGCAACCATTGATACTAGTGCCACCGGCAGCAATCGAAGAGATGTACACCACCCTCCCCCAAGCTTGCTCAAGCATATGCGGCACTGCCAGCTTCGTAATAATAAACGAGCTTCGCAGATTGACATTGATCGTGTAATCCCACTCCTCGATATCGATCTCGAGGATGTTGCTCACACGCTTGCCGTAGCCAGCATTCACAACGAGGATGTCGGGATGTTGGCCATGTTGCTCTTTGACTTCGTCGAAAAGTCGTTGCAAGTCGCCTTCTTTGCCGACATCACATTGGTGGGAGGAGATTGTTCGGCCTGATGCTTGAGGGGTGATGTCTGCTATTAGTTGGTCCAGGCTGGCTTTGTTGGTGCTGTATGTGAGGGCGAGAGATGCACCGTTTGCGAGGAGGTCGCGAGCGCAGGCTGCTCCGATGCTGTATTGTCATTTGATAAGTGGATGCTCATGGTGTCGGTGGATACATCGCTCATTGATTCTTACCCTCCTGAAGCTCCTGTGATTAGGGCCAGCCTTCCTTCGATTTTGTTGTCGATGACCATGATGAGATGAGTGGTTGACTGTTCAGACCTCCGTATACGTTTCACTATGTTCACATCTATCGAATATATGAGCAACGAACACGAAGCCCCGCATATCGACACGACATGTCGGCCTTTGTCGGCAACCAAACAGTCGAATGTCTCCAAGTCGGCTCGCGTTCAACCGCACGAGTGAGTCTAACCATCTTTGGATTAGCCGTTCCATGGCACGAAGATGTCGCAACAGCATACATGGCCCGCCGTATTGAGGCAGTGCAAAAGATAGCTCGTCTTGTCGCCCACTAGATGGCTACTCCTAGTCCTAGAAGCGCTCAAGCGACTCTCTCGGCCTCAGGCACTTCTTTAAGTGACTGTGCAACACATCCAGTTTACTCAGCAATGCCGCTGATAATGTGCAGTCATCAGAGTACATCGCTCGGGACGCAGTGCCGCTACTCATTGGCCAAACGAAGCCAAGCCTGATCGCAGACACTAACCCAAGGCTGGCCGCCCCAGCCAGCTCCTGAGAGCGAAAGTACGCGTCCATGTCAGGGCAGCTGAGCGAAAGCGAAGAAAATTCACCAACAACTCCTCTTCACGGCCTGAGTATATCAGAAGATGCCCAGCGACAGTGACGCCAAAAGATCGCGCTCCGCCACGCCCGAGGGAGACCACCAGGGCCGTCAGCGCAGCAGAGCGGCCTGCGCCCCATGTGAGTCTTCAGCTTGCTGGCTCCGGTTCAGCCCTACGAGACATGGCATGATCCCCATCCACTAACGCCTACCCAGGTCGCCAAAGAAAGCGCAAATGCGATGGCAAGATGCCCTGTGGCACCTGCGTGCGCTATGAGTACCAGTGCGAGTACGCGCCCGGCAAACGCCACTCTACCCACCACATGAATGGCGATAACCCGCCTGAGCTCGTCCATCAGCAGCCCAGCTGGCCAGAGACTCATGATGTGAAACCCAGCGTTATCCAGCTCCAAGCGCATCCTCTCACGGCTCCTGGAGCGCGTTTCCATCATCGCAGCATCTTAGACCCCGTCAAGACTCGGTTTGTGCGCGCAAATTCCGCCATTGCCTTCCCTAGGATTCTCGGCATGGACATGGAGTCTGAGACCATTCCTCGTCTACACAGCTTTGGTTGGTGCATGGGCATTCGCCAAGAGGAGCAGGACCCTATCTTCGACATCAGCACCATCGTCTCGTGGATCGACATGCAACGCCTCGCTGCTGTCTACTTTGCCATTGTGAAGCCGGAACTGGGACTGCTGGAGGAGGCAGACTTTCTTGAACGCGCCGCTGCCCGCTACGCAGATACTAATGGATTCAATGAGCTTGACCCTATCTTGCTCATGGTTGCCGCCTTGGGCTCTTTCTTTTCACCCAATCCTCACCCGAAGGAGGCTGAATGCGTTCGTATGACCAAGACGATCATGACATGGCGCAGGCTCAGCATTAATCCATCACCCAACACTACTGCTACTTGGATTCTCATCACTATCTACATGCGATGCACTGGACGACCCCACGGATCTTGGCTGGCAAGCTCCATCGCAATGCACCAGGCAGAGGCAAGCGGACTTCACAAGGAAATGCAAACGATCGCAGTTGTGTACCCAGCAGCCAGTGCTGCGGATCATCGACTAGTCAAGACACGGAGAAAGCTTTTCTGGATCGCCCGTGCGCTAAACATCGTCTTTTCATTCGAGTACGGCCGCTCTAGAGTCAACTTTGATGTGATCACGACTAAGAAGCCAGCACCGGATGTCAGCGGACACGCTCATCTGTTTGTCGAGCTCGCCGATATGCTACCTAGTGACTTTGTTGATCGCGAACGGGAACCAGATCCGCCTGCAGCACTGGGAAACGCGCTCACGCGCATCGAGGAAATGACCACCGAGTCTTCATTCATGACACTGCTGAGAGCTGATATGGCGTTCGCTATCTACCGAAGACTCTGGCTTATGAGTCTGACTGATGCTAAAGATCGCGCGGAATCGATCCTCAATATTGGAAAGGCTGCACTCGAAGCCTCAAGGGCATTACTGGAGACCCGCACACCTTGGTGGAATGTCCTACACGTGCCTTTCCAATTTGTGAATGTCGCTCTTGCAGTCAGCACACCTAAATCGCTCAGTCACATCTCCAATGCTATGGCCCTCCTCCAGCAAATTGCAGACGCGTACCCGACACACATGGTTCGAGAGGCAAACAATCAAGCAATAGCAATGGTTCGCATGAGTCGTTTGCGTAAAGAGAAAGAACTTGAAGCTCTTTCCTCACTACCCGAGGTGCCTACGTTCGACAACCCGCCTAGCATCGGCTCGACCAGCGGCATGACCGAGGCGCCAAATGTCGATTGGAACATGGACATGCCATTCGAGTGGGACATGTTTTTGAATCCCAACTTGGTCATGTCTGCTCAACAGAATCAATTCGCTAATGTCAACGTGCCGGACGCCGCTTTCCAGAACACGTTCGGCTTCTGACTACCAACTCAATCTTTGCCACAGAACGGCTTCTTCACAATGTGACAAGTCGATATAATTATTCCGCAAATGCTTGAATCCTTATCTCGAGGGCATGGTCGAAGTCAGGGCACTGCAATATAGCGGCCATTCGGAGCGCCGGAGTCCGACCAGAAAGGAAAGAGCAATGTGGGGTATTCTCGGACTTATCCACACACGTGCTTCTTATCATTGCAGGAGAATGCTCCAACGGCGAAACTTCCGCATACCTCTGGCCGCACGATTGCTGATCCTTGTCCTACTATTCAAGCGTGTCAGATTAACGATTGGTTCATTGGCTCAGCTGTCTGCCGAGGCCGCTTCCAATGGGAAAGATCGACATCCTGCAGGACTTGGCCGCTGGCCCTGAGCAAACCAATGCAGCCCAGCTGTTAGTCGACACTGAAACACCAAGGAAGAATGCTGCCCACTCACACGTGTATGGTTCAGAGTTCATGTAGCACATGCACGCCTACATTACTTCGACGCTTATCACGGATGTTGCGCTACTTTGAGTGAGGGACACGATGCACACATGAGGAAGGTGCCTACCTGGACAGATTATATAACTCGAGGCCATTATAAACATAATCAATCTTGCTTACTTCGTCTTTCGCACTACACGCTGCTTCTTCGCGACGCAATCTACGTTGAATATCTACCCACGCTCGCTGACACAGTCACTCGCTTTCAATGGCCCTCAACACTGCTCTTGCAGTCCTTCTTGCTGCCAGCGCAGCTCTGGCTGCACCTATCGAACCCGCCGTATCGCGCCGTGGAAATCTACCTACACCCGTCTCTGTTGCTACAGCGAGGACTTATCTGTCCCAGCTGACCGTCGAAGCCGAGAGCAACAGCCCGGCTTATGACCGCGATCTCTTCAACCACTGGATCACAATCAGTGGCACTTGCAATACCAGAGAGACCGTGTTGAAGCGCGACGGCAGCAATGTTGTGACGAGCAGCGCTTGCGCTTCGACTTCTGGCTCTTGGTATAGCGACTACGATGGCGTGACGTTCACGGTCGCCAGCGAACTTGATATCGACCATTTGGTCCCTCTCGTAAGTCAATTGCCTGCACACGACATGCAAAAGCATATACTGAGATCTATCCAGAAAGAAGCATGGGTCTCCGGCGCACGAACCTGGACCGACGCTCGCCGTGAGCAATTTGCCAACGAGTAAGTACCCTGCCTCTCACGGTTGGCTTCAGCAGCATTTACTAAACGATATAGCTTGACTCGTCCTCAGCTACTTGCCGTCAGTGCTACTAGCAACCGTCAGAAGGGAGACGGCGACCCTGCTGAGTGGCTGCCGGCACGTGAGGATTATCAGTGCGAGTATGTGCGCGCCTGGATCCAGGTGAAGCAGTACTATGGCTTGAGCGTCGATACTCTTGAGAAGGCGGCACTGAGCAATGTGTTGAACAACGTCTGTTGATGAGATATCTAGTTTAAAACAAAGTTCAGAATGCAGCGGGTATTTCTTGTGAAGATTAAACCCTTTAAAGATGGGAATTGTGCGCTCGAGCTGGGTTCCCAAGTATCCGTTGGATGACCACCAATTTCACCCTGTCCGCCAGACAGCTGCCTTCCCTGAATTCCCAATTTTCGAAATTGATGCCTCCACCGCCACATGATCTCTCACCACCCGCTCGAGATCATCGAAAAATTGCTCCTGCGGCGCCTCAAGATCGGCCCCCAAAGACGGCCTTCGTATCTCCAGATGCTCCAGTGTTTGTCGGCAGATGTGGATCTTCCTCTCAACCGTAGACATTAACACGCGACGCCGCTCCCTATCCGCGTAAGCATCGTCGTTAAAGAGAGCTGCCGGAACCTCGCGGCAATCCTTTTCCTCCAGCTGGCTCTTTGCTACGACCAAGTTCTCCATCTCTGCGGAAGTGGTGGCTAGTTCGGATTCCCGCTGCTCTCAGATCCTGGCTGGCGTGGACGAGGGCTTGCGTTCGCTGGTACGTGATTGGGGTCATGAACAGGGCCTGGACTTTCTTGCCAGGCTTTCGTGTCGTGACGAACTTCATTGCCCCAAATTCGGAGGAGTCTTCTTCTTCTTCCAGCTCGCAAAGGTGGCTCTGCGCTTTGGTTTAACTTTCCTCGCTCTTGCTCACTTGAGTAGTCACCCTCGATCGTGGACAATCTTCGACGTCGTGGCTCCAATACTTGTCGCGATCAAGCTTCAGTTGCGACACATCCTCCGACTTTGCCAGATCATCGACGTCTGCGCCTCGCTTCGCTGCGAGTCTCGGTCCTTGCGGACTGTGAAGCTCTTCCGAGTGCAAAGGCCTTCGCGAATCTCGAGACGAGGGAGAACCATCACTTGCAGAGTCGAGGCGCGGTTTTGGAACGGCGTAGACTTCGGCTCTGCGTGGTTTTCTGCGTGTCGCTGCGGCTAGCTTGCGCCTTATTCTTCTGAGCATGGTCGATGAGTTTGAGCTGACGTTGTTCGGTTGTAGATCGCTTGTCGAGATATTGCGGTGAGAACTTTATGTACTGTGGAAGATGTGCTTGATATTGAATACGTGCGGAACTGTTAGAGTGCTGTTCACCATTGGTAAGATGCAGTCAAGAGAGAAAATGCAGTCTCCACCAACGCGCTGTTTGCTTTGGAACTACAGACACAGATACCTCTAAGCAACGAAATACCTTTGTCGCATGGTATAGCATGCTCCCAGCGGCAATATCACAACCTACCAAGCCCTCGTGCCATCCACCATAAGCTGCCAGTGACGGTTCAACACCACGAGAACCATTCCACTAATTAACAACATGCTGCAACAAATTCTCGAAAGAAGCAGACCACGACCCACTATCCGTGCTTCTATCAGCAGCCAGTTTGAACACAACCTGGAAAGCCGGTAGCTCCACCAGCCCTTCTTCATGCCAAAAGACGACCTCGTTCAGCGGCTTAGACAGGTACGACGTCGTATCAACGTCAGTCACGCAGAAGTCGTCGAACAATCTGTGCCCCGACGTCTTCTCCGTGCGTTCTTGCACGATCAAGAACCTCCAGATTTCGCCTTGCTGGGCGCTCTCGTTTTTGAACAGCAGTGTCGGGACTAGCTGTGCATGCCAGCCTGTCTTTTGAGCCGGGCTGTAGGGTGCAAGGATCTGCGTGAGCACGGTGTCGAGCATGTCCGTGCCGTTGGAGATGAATTTGCTGATTGTCAGTCCATGCTGTGGCGTACTTTTGAGGGATAGCGAGGAGTTCAGGGAGGAGTTCGTAGCTATGAAGTCTCCGTCGTAGACAGTCCCGATGTGATCCCAGACAGAGGCTTCTGCGGCCCTTATTAGGCCCGTCAGCACAATGTCCTGCAGTCGATCGAGTAGTGTGATGTTTCCTGCGACGAGTACGGTGACTCCGAGATTATACTCGGGAAGCAGGAAGATGTATGACACGTATCCGGGCAAACCTCCGGACTTGGACACGATGGTGACAGGTCGTCTGCTGTGTTCGAGGACGGAGTCGCTGCGCAGAATCTCCCAAGGCATGCCGTAGAAGCTTTGCATACCAGTCGCCCAACTGGCTGGAAACAACCAGTTCACGCCAGTGGCGATCGAGTTGTAGTGGTTGAGGATGTAGCGTAGAAATTTGCTCAGATCGCTTGCGGATGCATACAAGCCGCCAGTGGGCCGCTGAACGCCCTGGTCAACATCCCAGATCGCTGACTGCCCGTATGAGAGGACCGCATGGTCATCCGATGGCGTTGAGAAAGAGGCCTTGGTCATATTTAGGGGCTTGAGGATCGCTTCTGTGATGTAGTCGCTGTAGGTTTGCCCGGTCGCGTCTTCGAGTACCAGGCCCAGAAGCTCGAAGGCATCGTTGGAGTATGTGGACTTCTGGTTCGGCGCAAAGACTGGTTTCTGCTGCTTTACTGCTCTGAGGAGGTCGGGACGGGTGCATGATCCGTTATTCGCAACTGCTGGGCATGCCAATGTGATGTTACCTTGCCTGGGAGGTAGACCGATCACGGTAGGATCTTCTTGCCTACCGATCACCACGCCGATGGCAAAGTCTCTAGGAATACCAGACCTGTGGGAGGCGGACTGTGTTAGCCGGATAGTGTGATCAAGCCTTATCTAAATGAAGATATCAGAAGCTTACAATTGACTAGCGAGCGTACGAAGAGTGATGTCTTTCCATGGTAGCTCGCCTTTGTCGGAATCCTTTAACTCCGGGATGTACTTGTCGATGGGATCGTCGAGATGGAGGCTCCCCAACGCATGCTGATGAAGCAGTCCAAGTGTAGTAAAGGTCTTGGTGATAGAAGCAATACGATATTGACTGTCTCCATCGACGGAGATGACTCCTGGCCTGTCTTTGTCGTGTTGCTGAGAACTGTGGTACTTGGTCCACAATGTGGCATCGGCCGAAGTCACCTCAATAGAGAAAGATGAGCGGACGAGCAGATCTTCGTCAATCTTATCTACCTCATCAGAGATGGAAGAGAAAGCTGATGGTTGGATCGATGGTCCTGACTGGGTGCAATTGTCAATGGCGTCTGAGAAAGACTTGCTAGGGAAGTAATACCTTGTCCCATTGCGGCACCGGGAACGCCGGCGAAGGTTCGAAGCATTTAGAGGCTACCAAAGCGACGTTGGTAAGTACCAGAATCGGACCGATCAGAGTTCTCGCCATTGTTGGATGTCTGTCCTAGTGTGGTTGTTGGTTGTGGTGTTCACATTCATAGAAGCGTTTGTCTGTAGCTGCTGCCTTGCGCAGCCCCACATGAGCTTACATGTGCGGCTGAGTGTGTCATGTCAGATGCAAGCGGTATGACACTACATGCACTTGTCTGCATCTTTCACAATAATGTTACAGTTACATTAGAGAAGCTGGAGATCACATTCTAATTGTTGAATGGGTGCCTAATTGCGTGATGCCCATAGTCGCTGTTGAATCACACTGACAGCATCATAGCCATACGCCCATTGCTGCGTTACTGGATCACTCCACTGGTTCGAGCTCGTCTCGAAGTGCAAGCCCAGGACTTCAGCTTCCATTGCTGCATCTCTCGCTTTTTGTTCCGGGCCATCTGCGAAATGCAAAAGCTGGGCGTTGACAGAACTGGCTTGCTGCATCTGGCTGGTACGCTGACTTCTGACCTCTTCGAAGACACGGAGCACTCGAGTAAGATCCTTTTGGTCCCGTGCATCTTGCAGAGTTGTCGCTAAAGCAGCTGCATCTTCAATAGCCATAGCGGCACCTGAGACACAGTCAATGAATGTTTGAGCGGTTGGTTCTGCGAGCTTCGCAACATACCTTGGGACATGAACGGGATCATGGCGTGTGCTGCATCACCAAGGATCAGTAGTTTGTTGGATCTGGCAACCCATCCCTTCTGCACAGCACTCGTCATAAGTGGCCACTTCTGTACTTTTTCGATCTTGGAAATTACTTTGCTCAGCCTACAGTGCGTCAAATCGTCAGCGCCTAGTTGCGGAACATCATATAAGGGCTCAAAGGTCCTACCTAGCATCCCATCCGTCGTAATGGTGCTCCATATCGCGGCGTGCGGAGCTTGGGGTCCAGAGGGAAGGATCTGAAGTATCCCTATGTGCAAGCACCATGTTGAACGTCTTACCTCCAGATATCATGTAGGTCATGGCATGCTTGCCGTCACCAATCCTAGAGTAAGCGTCAGCATTTAGCTAGCACTGGGCTATATAGCTTTGCCATACGAACCACATGTTGATGTTAGGCTTCTTCAATAGCCATGCTGTGTCTAGATCGGTTCGCATTGAGTCTGTTGGCACTGTTGCTCGATAGGCTGCAAACCCTGTTGGTTGCGGGCCTTCTGCATCATCTGCAACGAGTTTTGATGCTTTCGAGTTGATGCCTGCGTACTGATTAGCAGGTTCCAGTACCCTGATGGTCATACAATCTTACCGTCTGCAGCAACGATCAGATCTGCGGCCAGAGTTTGTCCATCCTCCAATGTGACCGAGGGAGTATCTGGATCGTAAGCCTCAACCTTGCTCCCTAGTTTTACATCGACACCCAGTTCATGCGCTCGGGCATGAAGAATCTCGTGGAAGTTCGCCCTATGGATGACATAGTATGGTGCGTGGAACCTCGATCGAAACTTCGGACCAACGTCTGTGAACCCAATGACTCCACCATCTTGCCACCGACGAAGGATCATTGCACCCGGATGCACTGCGGCTGCATCTAGGCGCGGCCCAAGGCCCCAATCGTGCATTATTTTACTGGAGTTTGGCGGGATCTGTATTCCAGCGCCAACCTTGATCATTGTTAGTAAACTGATCCTCGTAGACATATCGAAGGCATGGGTGCTCTTAGTCAACACTTACCTCTGCTAGAGCTGGTGCTTGCTCTAACACCGTTACTTGATGGCCATGCAGTCGCAGAGCTACGGCGGTGGCGAGACCTCCAAGCCCTGCTCCGACGATAATCACATCGAGCTTCAGTGGCTTGAACACCTTGTCAATTCCGCTACAACTGTTTTTGAATGCATGAGTCCCGTTCTTGCCATTAGTGTTCTTCAAAAAATTTAAACTGTTGGTGGGATAGGTTGGGTCCTGTTGCGGTGTCAATAGATTGCATCTTGGCGCGGCTTTTATTTCTCGGATTTACCTCAATGATCGCATTGTGTGTACGCTCACAAACGGGCTCAGGCATGTTCAATCTGGTGACTTTGTTGTATGTGCTTATGCGCATCTATGTGGGCCTCGCGCTGTAGATATAATCTCAGGTTCGTAGATCGGTACAGTAATGCTTGCTTGCTAGCTCGCTATCAAACGTACAGAGAACTTAGTCGGCAGATCGTGTAACTCCTGCAGATACCGGCAAAGACAAGGCTAACAGATCTGCCACTAAAATGTATCAATGGGAGTCTCCAGAGTGTTTGTGCAACACGGCAGTGGCTCTTCCAACAGCTCCCGCTCTATACCCGCACAGGGTTTCGGCTCTTGGGTTTCGGATGCCCGGCTTTGCTTCGAGCCGGAAATGGGATTGACTCAGTGGTCACCAGCTTCTAAGTACCTTTAATCCGGATACTTGGGCAGTGCAAAAGCTACGCCCAACCGGAAGACCACGGAGGCTCTTGACCGCTTGAAACGTCGAGGCCAAACTCAGGTACAACTCGGCAATCGAGACCGGCGTCAAGATAGCAGTGGATTGTATGCACGCTGGTGGTTTACAGGAATGATTTCCAAGCAACTTAAGACAATTTCATATGCTCATACTTGGGAACTTATCAATATCGAAGCCCTGAAAGTCATCATTGGACCCGAAACCAAACCCGAAACCAAGTTCATGGCTGCTGAAGAGCTCATCTCGGAGACTGTTTGTATCCAGCAGGGGATCATTGTCAGAAACACCTCTGTTCCCTGTGTAATTTTGTTAGCGCATGCTGGAAGCCCGCATTGTCGGGCTGCATTGACGTACCTATTCGTTTGGTCGCGGTCACCAGTACCTGGAGACAATGTCGGCATCGATCGACTGTTTTATTTCCTGTATCAAGAAGTTCCATGCTTCGAATGGCGGTATTCAACTTATCGACCGTCTCTGTGTCGTCTATCAAAGTCGGCCATTGTGGGCTGTCTGGCACAATCTTGTAGCTGAGAAAGCAGGCGAAGACAGTCAGCGCCGCATTGAAGGCTGTCGCAATACGTTAGAATTTATCCGACACTCAGAAGTCGCTTGGATCATGTAAGGAGAAGCTCACTGTAATACAGTGAAAACCACCAAGCACCAAGAACTTCTTTATGTGAGCCAGGAGAAGTGACAGTGGCGTGTACTAGGTCCAGTGTATGAAATGCGCTGTCCAGGCATGTCTTAGTGCTGTTCGGGCCAACGTGTTGAAGCAGTGCGGCCTCATGGTCTACAGAGCCGGTCGTTGCGTTGCGGCCTAATACACGGAGCAGCACCGCACGATGCAGAAGCAGTCGAACATTGAGGTATCGCAGCGTCAGGACCATCTGCAGTTTGAGCGCTAGGTGTGATGGTGAAGCAGGCTCGTCTTGTGCCAACCTCTGTGCGACATCATTAGGCTGGATGATACTCAGGCCTCCGGGCAACATACTTTCCCAGTCGATGAGGGATCCTGCGATGGGGAAAAGCCTTGCTATAATGTTGCTGATGGACAAGTCATCTCCATATCCTAGGTTCTGACCGTACAGCTGATCTATAATCGTGTACAGTATACCATACAGTTTTCTATCATGTTTTAGTAATGCTGTAGTCTCCAAGACAGACTTGGAGAGACTCACATGGTGGCGGCAAAGAAAGGAACGTTATTGGAATTGACCTGCTCCACTGTTGGCGATGAAGAACTCGAAGTTTGATCAAGCACGAATGGAAGTGGCTCGTCAGTGTTAACATAGGAGCACGGTATAGATGCAGGTCTTCCAAAAGTCATGCCCATGGTCCTGGGAAATGTCAGTCCGGTTGAAATGACCTTTTCACGCTACAACAGACCTATCAAGCAAGACGACTCCTAGCCAGGTCCGCTTGCGGATTTCTCGTTCAAGCGGCGTGAAACTAGTGGATCTTGATGCTGCGTGGAGACCAAGTTGGAAGGCGGCTTTGACCGTCAACCCCTGAACGGCCCAGGCTTCTGAGGGTTTCTGCGTTCCCTGGAGATACTGGCCCCAGAGGAGAAGGAAATGTACTGTCCATCGTCAGCTTTGTTTATGGAAGCTGCATACGAACGTCACAAATATGGAAACATTGGTAATGAAAGTCACAGGGGTGTAGTTTCATGGGCCCCTCCTAGCTTCGAGGACATTCGCCGCCGAAATGCATGTCCTACGTGATGGCGTTGACTGGCAAACATACCATGCTCTAAATTTGCTCCACGCATGAGCTGCGGTCCGAGAAAACTCAAGGCCTTTTGGGCGTAGGTATCAGACCGTTCTCGTCGCTGATGTGGACTTTGACCTTCGTCAAGGCTTGTGCTGGACGACATGGCGAAGACCATATGCAGTAAGGCCAACCAAGACCGGGATGATGGCCGCTGCGGAAGTTCCAGCATCAATTGATATCTCTCTTTGAACAGACCTTCGTGTAGATATGGGAAGAGGTACCCAGTGTTGTAGAAGAACTTCTCTACGAGCTCTATGCCCTCATTCTCTGGTGGCGAATTGCGGTAGCACGAGGCTTCTCGAGGAGTGTTAAATGTAGGCTCCTGAAGAGATAGCGATGCTTCCTGTTCGATCGGTGGGTCTCTGCTTCCGCCGCTGGATGCATTGGTGAACAATTCAATGGGTGATCTGAGGGCTACACTGCTTTCCTGGAACATGACTTCCGCAATGGTTTTCAGGAACGCAATGTTCGAAGACGGTCCAAAATAGCTGACATCGTTCTCGTCGGCGAAAGAAACCGCGCACATAGCATCTGCGACTTCATTCTGATACTCAACTTCAGGAGGTAGTTGCAGCGGCACGCTCAGAGATGGACCGGACCGTGGTGTTGGCCCAGCTTCCAGGTTGCCACCCAGGCGCCCGTTGATTTCGCGGATTGATCCTTCTACATCCTTAAGCCGCTGTTCGAGCCCGGCCAGGTAGCTACATCGTGGTCAGACAGGCATTGCAATGCTCACGAGGGAAATATACTCTTTGCCAACTATAGTATTGCTAGAAGAGCCAGACTGAGTGTACTTGCATTCGAAGCCAAGCTCACAGCACGTTTGACAGGAGGGTCGTCCCCCGTCACACTGTTTGGAAGCCATCTTAGCATTGTACAGCCATCTCGCAAAGGATGTTGCATACACGCGATTTCCTTGTGCGACATGGCACACACGCCACGGGGATGCGACGGCGTTTTAATGGGCGAGGGTCGTTAGCAACATGCGAGGTCGCCGTACGTGGCTCCGATCCTGTTGTGTGGGGATCCATGTTCATACCACTGCAGATTGTGTCAGGGGTCATCGGCTGAGAAAGACCATGTTGCAGTGCAGCGGTCTGCGGCTATTGAGAGGATCAAATCGTGCGGCATCCATCCGGAAGATCCGAAAAGGTGCTTTCGTAGCCGATGCTTCCCCATCTCCGCTCTCTCCCCATCAAACGTTTTCCCTCACCAAATCTTGTCCAAGACACGCGTCATGGGGACAGCCGCTGTCGAGTGTATAAGCTATGAGGCTGATATATGTACGAAGTGGCCTATGTGGCATGGCAATCCTTTGTGACCACAGGCTCTCACAACAAGTTCATCATCACGATGTCTCGAACGTGCCTCCAAACAGCTGCCGACGGAGGTACCCAAGCCGACTCTACCGATCGCTTGATTGACGAGCTCGATGGAACTCATACACTGCCTCTATGGACCCAGATGGCTAAGCTAAACCCTCATGAGCCTAATCCACGCACCGTGCCTCACATATGGAAGTATGAAGAGATCCGTCCATACCTTCTACGAGCGGGAGATTTGGTCACCGAGAAGCAAGCAGAGCGACGTGTGTTGATGCTGGTCAATCCAGCGCGAGGTAAACACAGCATCACTTTTCTCGACCCAGCAGTCGAAGCTGACCTTACTGCAGAGGCTCCATATACAACTGACACCGTTTATGCTGGACTTCAGCTTGTCATGCCAAATGAGACGGCTCCTGCACATCGGCATGTTGCGTTTGCCATGCGTTTCATCATCGAAGGTCAAGGAGGCTTCACTGCCGTACATGGTCGTCGAGTCAGAATGCAACGAGGTGACGTTATACTGACCCCGACCTGGAATTACCACGATCACGGCAAAGACGGTTTGGGCCCGATGATATGGCTGGACGGTCTGGATCTTCCGCAGTTTAGGCACTTCCCAGTTCACTTCGTTCAGCACTATGCCGATCTCAGATATCCGGCCGAGGACATCGACACTTCCAACTCGCCGATTGTCTTCCCTTGGGCGAAGATGAAAGCGGATTTGGATTCGGCCAATGCTGACTGGGTTGTGTTGCCTTACGAACTGAAAGATGGGAAGCCAGGTGAGTTGATGCGATTGGTCAAATGTTCGTACGTTTGCTAATTAGTATCATAGTGAGCCGTACACTCGGTGGCTCAGCAGAGCGGCTGAACGCGGGTTCTTCTTCGCCCAGCCGCCGAGAAACTTGCTCTTCGGTCTACCACATCGTCGAGGGTACAGGCTATTCAATTGTGGACGGCCGGCGATTCAACTGGAAGACTTCCGACACTTTCTGTGTTCCATCCTGGAATGTCTACCAGCATTTTGCTGGCGAAGGACAGCCGTGTTATCTTTATCGATTCGATGACAAGCCCATGATCGAAAGTCTGGGCTTTTATCGTGAGGCGGGTGTTGACACTGAGGAGTATGTCTCGTAGGAAGTGAATTTGCGCTATCGATTGTGGATAATCAATACATTCGTAAATGCCGGAGCATATATCCTGCCTCACCCGACCCCGTTCAACGACCGACTCCATCAAGGGAACAGTAGCCTGGAAACCTCAGCGCGATCTTATGTTAGCAGCACATCAGACTTCATTGAGGCGAATACCAGTAAAGGAATTGATATTCAGGCTACGATACGACAATCATCATATGCAACAGCTTATCACGATTGCCTCACACTTGTCTGCATAATCCTTGGTCGATCTCCTGTATTTGACAGATACGTAGGGCTTTTGCACTAAAATTGTAGCCATCGGACGGTCGGTTGTCGCTAATGCACGCAAAGTGCTTGAAGAGTCGCGAACGAAAGGCCGAAAAAGAATCTCCATTAATGCTACCATCTAAATTTGGACGTTGCTATAGTGATAACCGAGGCTCCCCAGCACCAAGAAAAAGAGAACTGTAAAGACAATCCTGAAGCGTCGTGTCTGCGCGTCCCGTTTCTCAGTTTCCGCCACATCGATTTTTCTCATGTCCCAAGACTGGATATTCGCATAGAAAGAGTCAATTGGCGCAACCACTGGGTCCGGCTGAGCGTCTCCAAAGTCAATGAAAAGTTTGAACGCCTTTTTAATCATGAATTCAAGGACTGGATTCGGGTCGGCCAAGCGCTGCTTTCTGCGAATGCCTGGCGGTAAGAATGTCACCAAGGTTGCTCGTCCGAACCAATGAAGCGGTCTATCAAATTTTCAAATCAGCTTCAGCTCACGCTCGATTAGTAGGCGCAAATGGGACACTTTGCGACTGCAAACACTGTAGCACTAACCTGGGGAACCAGAGCTCGTTCCACTGGTGTATAAAGGCTTCGGCAGTTTCATGGCCTTTGGTAATGTCCTCCTCCGTTCGCTGATCTTCAAAGTCGGCATCGATGAACCAGTTTGCGAAGCGATCGAGTTCGTTCCAATTCCTTGGATAGTTGTTTCCGAACGAGGTAGAGGCATTCATTGGCTCCGACTTGAAGTGGGCTGTCACTCTCTCGCCCCACTCTGGCCATGCCTTCTTCAATTGGGTCGGAATATCATTATTGGCACCAACAGTACGGCGAATGTAACTCTCGTACCACGACAAGAGGATGATCGCCGCTTGTGCTTCCCAGGCGAAGCTGAAAGCGCCAGGCACTCTACTCCATACACCAGCATGAACTTTGTTGATCTTCTCAATATAGTTCTGGGTTTCTTGTGATCCGCTGCCCCAGTGAACCCAGTGCAAGTTCATTTCTTGGGTTTCGTAGTATCTTTGATGGCCTCGATCGATCACTTTGCCACCATATATCGCATTCGCACCAGCAGGTGTGGAGGTCAGCCATGTGAATACTGCAGCATAACCAAGCGCAGTGTTGAAGTCGCTACCTCTGTAGAAAGTGCAGACTCGGACGATCTGGTCGTATTCTGTTTCTGGATCAAGCTAGGAATGGATCAGCTTCGCTACCAATCGGTATCAGTGGTCGCATGCTCGGTGGTGAGTTCTCACTGTGTTTAGATAACTCTCGAGCCATTTCCCTTCTCGCTCTGAAGCTGGAGGCAAGGGCGGGCAAGGACGCTTCGGCGTGGTTGGGGGGCGTGGCAATCGAGGGTTCTTGTTAAGTTGGTCGTGGCAGTCGGTTCCAGGAGGAAGACCAGCTTTCCTGAAGTTCAACTCATAGTACTCCTTGTCTCGCTGCTTCAGCGGAACGGACGACTTTTCTGCACTCTTCTCTGGATTCATTTTGTGGCACAAAGATACTTGGAAGCGGAGAACAATTGAAGTGGGTTTTACATATCACTGTGAAACGCCCAGAAATGCCCCCAATTGGGCTCACTAGCCGATACGAGGCTTCTTGGAAACGATTGTTCAGTAGTTTGGCTTGGGCTCGCAGAGTTTCATTCTTGGTTTCCGTCGATGCCCCGGGACCGACGCAAAAGCCGATGGTTCCGCGCCCGTCCAAACGAACACCGACGATCGTGCATACACCAATGCGGACCACAAAGACAAAAGAACATCGACGTAGTACCATCCCTTATTATCCCACATTGTTTCTCTGCCTGTCGCCATGTCGCTCGCCTGGAGAAAGCTAATTCGCTTTGAAGCGGAAGACGGTCGCATTCTTCGAGGAGAACCCATCTCACAAGATATCGCTCATATTGACCTCGGCTTGGTCAACGCAGAAGACAAAATTCAAGCGAAGGTGCTTGTTGGAGAAGATATCTATGACACGACTGGGGCCACCCACTTGACAAACGATACCGTGACCGTGGCAAAGATATTGGGCCCGCTAACCCCTGCGGAGATACCTATTTTACGATGCGTCGGTCTCAATTACGCGAAGCATAGTTCGACATACTACCACATCCAGTGAATAGCTCTAGTCTGACGTTTACTAGTCAGAGAAGCCGGAAGATCGCCACCTCCGTTCCCATTCATCTTCTTCAAGCCGAACACGACGGTCATCGGTCACAATGAAGCTGTTGTCATTCCCAAGATTGCGCAAGATGATCAAGCCGACTATGAGGGTGAACTGGTGTGCCTATATTACTTCCGCTGTAATATGTCTTCAAGCTAACAAAGTGTAGTGCTTGGTCATAGGCAGAGATGCCAAAGATGTTCCTCGTGCGAGGGCACTTGAGTACGTCGCCGCATACACGGTTGGCAACGACATCTCATCTCGAAAGCTGCAACGAGATCCTGCATATGCAGGTAAGATACCGCAATGGGGGTTTTCGAAAGGTTTCGACACTTTTGCTCCACTGGGTCCTTGCTTGGTCGCTGCTGCAGAGATCCCCGATCCCGCGAAGTTGCATCTCAAGACGATTATTGACGGTGAGGTGCGTCAAGAAGAAAGCGTGTCCGACCTCTTGTTCGACTGCAGCTACATCATTTCGTATTTGTCTCAGGGGACAACTTTACAGAAAGGCTCAGTGATTATGACTGGAACACCAGGAGGTGAGTAATATCTGAAGCAGTTTGACGTTCGGATTGGCTGACACAAAATCAGGCGTTGGTGCGGGAATGAACCCGCCGAAGTATCTTCTACCTGGTACACAGATGGATGTTGAGATATCGCAGATTGGCACACTTCGGAACAGCGTTGTTTTTGCGTAACGATTGCCTTCAGATAGTATTGCGCTTTCCGTGGGGCGGACATAAAATCATAGAATGTACCATGCCTTCGATGTGACATCTAAAATTTGCATGTGATAGTGGGATCACACTTGTTGTAAATGCGTGTGGTTCTGCTTCCCAGATATAGTTCCTCAGCTGTACGCAAATATCCAGTCACCTCGAATTCAGAGTGACAAGACCTGTCGCAAATGTCTATTTGATGAACATTGAGATCGACAGCCATGAGGGTGTACCATATCTGTTGACTGCAGAGGGCTGACTTTTGACATGGCTCAAGCGGCATTCTTTTCTCATCGGGCCTGGACGTCGACCATGAAGGTGTCTACCAGGACAAAGCTGAAATATCCATCAAGTCGGTTACTGTAGCTCTCGAACTCCGAGGCATTTTTCTGCCCGACGCCATTTGCCGTCATCCGCTTCGGTCTGGTCCCTCGAATCTTGACGAAGCACTTGAGGTTTTAGGCAAGAGACTCTGCCCGTGAGTTTGCTTGGGAGATCCCGATCTACCCCCGGCTGCGAACGGATGTGAGCTACTTACTCCCGACCATCTTCCAGCCTATCAGCTACCGCGAAACATCACTATGGTGAAGATGTGCACACAGATCCGCAAATTAGGTCCAATGATGACCGTGAAGCTCTGTGATGCTATGGGTCTACGGAGTTACCACCCGTGACCGAGCGGCATACACTATTCTCAAATACGACCTTCGTGATCACTCCGATATGCCGTATCAGAATTTCGCTCCACATCTCCTACACGCAGTATGTTGACCACGGCGCAAATTCTTGGGACCATGATGCCTGAGACACTGTTTGGGTATCTAGTGCTATCAGCCGGGCTTGCAGTATGTCCCTCGTCCTCACAATCGCTCCATCCGTTGCTTCGACTAATATGAGAAGGTTACATACAACTTGCTTACGATATTGACTTCGTCGCTGCGTAAATTTCCGGGTCCACTCTTAGCAAAGGTCTCGTCCCTTTGGCTTGTCCAACAATGTCGTCGCACACGGAGGTCAGACGCGGTCATGGAACAGCATAATAAACACAGCAGCGACTTTGTCAGGATCTCCCACAACCATATCTCGATCAACAACTCTGCGGCAGCCGCGGAGATTTATGGTCAACGAAGCGGATATTTGAAAAGCGAGTTTTATGATGCCTTCCACCAAGTCCGCCCTGTGGTCTTCAACACTAGAAATGCTCAAGAGCACCGGAGGAAGCGGAAGTATATTAATCTAGCCTTCTCCGCGCGAGCATTGTTGAAGTTTGAGCCTTGTATGGATGAAGAGCTTGTTAAATGGAAGCGGAAGCTTCTCGAAGTGACAAAAAAACCAGAGGCAGTTGTTGTGGATTTGGTTACCTGGAGTAAGCGGTGTTCTCTCGCATATCCTTAATGTAAGTGGTCTCAGCTAAAAAAATTCACCCTAGCCAATTTCCTAGCATTCGATGTGATAGGGAGCTTCGCCTTCGGCAGATCGTTCGGTTTCATCGAGGCTGGCGAAGACTTTTGCGACTTGATACGAACAATTGGTGTCCGAGGCGAAGTGCTGAATGCTTTGGGCGTCCTCCCTCCATGGATGCGGCCTTGGATGAAGTACAACATCTTCGATAGGTTCTGGAGCGACGGTCTCGGTGCAACCTCGAGCCTGGGCAAGATCGGGCAAGAGGCCTTCGCGCGTCGCAGTGTCCTTTGCGAACCTCGCGAAGATTTACTGAGTTACCTGTTGGCTGGAAAGAACGAGAAGGACAAAGAACCTCTCACAAACGAAGAGATCATAGCCGAGTCTATAAGCTTCATCGTAGGCGACAGCGACACAACCAGCAGCACGATGACGAACATTTTCGACTTCATAGCCCGCGACGATGCGATCCAAAAGCGGCTCGTGGACGAGATTGACACAGCTTTCCCGGGGAATATGGACACCGACTGGGTTCCTGCGAACAGTAATCTTGTCAATATGCCTTTCCTCAACGCAGTCATGCGTGAGGTCATGCGCGTGTGCCCAACCAGCTCCACAGGCCTTGAGCGGGTAACTCCTCCTGGAGGAAAATTCATAGCGGGGATGTTCATACCAGGTGGCGTAAGTTGCCGCCCCGTACAATAGCAAATTCTCAGCCTGGTGACGCTGACATGAACATAGACGATCGTGAGCATGCCGACCTGTGGCTTGATGAACGACGAAAGGATCTTCGATCGTCCAGAAAAATTCGATCCGGAAAGGTGGCTGGGTCCTGAGTCTGGCAAGTTGCTGGAATATTTCCTGCCGTTCTCTACTGGTCCGCGGGCCTGCATCGGAAGAAAGTGAGTACACTTGCGTTTCTTGAGATATCACGATCGCAGACTAAATCGGAGTCGCAGCTTCGCGGTGATGGAAATCTTGAAGACGCTAGTCGTGGTGCTCAAGCACTTCCAGCTCAAGCGTGTTGGCGAAGAGGGGACTGTGGTTCGTGAGGGCTTCTTTACCAAAGCCGCTGAGTGCAGGGTAGTCATCACACGACGCGAATGATGTATCGGATTTAAGTACTGCAGAAACCTGTCATGTTCTCAAGTTTCTACTCACAGAACTTGCTGGCGATCGATGTCAAGGCGCTTGAAACCGTCCTGATAGACTTGATATCAACCCACTCTTCCTTCGCATGCAGACCTCCTCCAATCGGACCCCAAAGTACAGACGGTATACCTTCAGCTGCTACAAGAGCGCAATCTGTCCAGTATGGCTCACCTTTGACGGTTGGAGTTGTGCCCATGGCCGTACCTGCTTCTTCGCAAACAAGGCGGCAGAATGGCTCGTCACGATCGCTCTCAAAAGGAGGCCTCGATGCAGTAGCTTTGACGTCGAATTCGAAATCCTCAACCTGCTTCTGAATCTTCTCCAGAAGATCTCTGATCTCCTGCTCCACTGAAGAAGCCGTCTCGCCCACAAGCGTGCGGCATTCCAGAGTTATGAGACAATTGGCTGGATATGATGACGCTTCCTCGCCACCCTTGATTAGCGAGGCGTGTATAGTTGGAGGACCAATCAGTGAGTCTGGCCTGGATGTGCGAAGGCGTTGGGCGTGTCGGTCGAGCTCAGCGAGGAAATGACCGGCTTTGCTGATAGCGTCCACACCAAGATCTGCTCTCGAGCCGTGAGAAGCAACGCCATATATGTTAACTTCAAGCCACACGAAGCCCTTGTGCGCGATCACGACACACAGATCTGTCGGCTCGTTCACAATGGCACCATCGGCCCTCCAGCCGGCTCTCAATACATCTTCAGTGCCAATGCTCAAATCTTCTTCATCGGCAACACCGGCGAAGATTACGTCTCCGCGCAGACTCAGATGCTTCGAGTTTGCCAGAGCAACCATGGCCGCAGCAACACCGCACTTCATATCTGCCGCACCTCTTCCATAAAGCATGCCATTCTCGATCGTGCCGCTCAATGGGTCCTTCTCGTATCCGACCAAAGTGACTGTGTCAATATGGCCATTGAACATGAGCGATTTACCGCCGCCAGTGCCGCGCATGACTCCGACGATCGAGGGGCGCCCTTGAGTGGGCTCTATCCAGTGGCACTCCAGATCTCTGTGCTCGAGCCAAGCCGCAATGTAGCGTGCGATCGCAGTCTCTCCAGGACCGGGAATGGAACCCATGTTGGGGTTTGCTGAGTTGATCTGTACCAAGAGCTGAGTGAGCTCTACAGGATCGTCTGTGGCGACGTTCAAGGGTGTGTTGTAATCTCTCGCGCCTTCAGTGCATGGCAACACGATTACACTGTTTGAGTCGATCTCGAGACGTTCCCTGTCAGCTTGAGACAGACGCCGCAGCGCTGCGACCGTACTGCCACTGCATGGACCCGCAGAAACGCCGCAAGATCCCAGGTAGAGCGAAGCAGAATGCGCCTCAAAGTCAGATACTGTGAGACTCGCGCAAAGAGCCTTGCTCAATATTGGCCACGCGGTGGTGGATACGGTCCCGCAATCCAATCCGGCCATGATGGTATGCACTGTCTCGATCGCGGTAGTTGCGCCACATGAGAAGCTCTTCCATAGACATGCAGCGGTGTCCGGCTCGACACCGATGACCCGGGTAGATCTTCCTTTCTGGCGGAAGTGCGAAGCAACAGCTTGGGCGAAGGAACCAACCCCGACAGGAGCAAAGACATGCGTAGCTTTTTCTTCTTCGAGCTGGGTAACAATCTCGGACATCATTGTACCGTATCCATCCACAATCCACTGCGGTACTGTCAGCTTTAGTACTCAGCTGTGCCCACCTTCGCATTCTGACTGACCTGTGGGATATCTGTATAGTCGCCAAAAGCAAAATCTTGGATCAGAATGCCGCCATCTGTGTCTGCTGCAGACTGCGCCTCGAGAACAGCCTGATCGTAATTACCGGTAGACTGGCAAACACGAGCGCCTTCAGATTCGATGAGACTGATGGTAGACCGATGCATACCCGAAGGTACGCAGATCACCACTGGCAGGTCCAACCAGTGGCCCATACGCGCGACTGCACGCCCATGGTTTCCATCGGTTGCGGCATGCAACGAGATGTTCCGGCCGACGAGCCTTTGTTTGATAGTCTCGAGACCGCAATCAATAGGAAGATTGAGACGTGTGGCGATGGCTCGATATGTGCCCCAAGATGCACCCAATACTTTGAAGGATGGCAAACCAAACCTGCTGCCTTCATCTTTCAGATAGATGGCTCGCACTCCGACTTCCTTTGTCAGGTCATCAAGCTTCACCAGAGGTGTCTGCTTGTAATCGGGAAGTCCGCGGTGAAAATTGCGCACTTGCTCGGTTGATGTGCCTGACTCCGAGTTCCATGACTGCCAATTGTCGTTGAAGTAGACACTTCGACGTGAGCTGCTCATGGTATTTCTCCGAGGAATCGATGGGGCAAGATGTTGAAAGAAGAAGAATGATTGAGTATGAATGAAACTTCTCTTACCTTCCAAGTATACTTATACCGTTGAGTACGCGATGTTGGAAAGACTGGCAAACGCCTTCTGTTGACAAGATCGCACGCCTTCCGAAGACAGAAGATGGCCTCTCCTCGTGCAAGTTCGGTGCGCCATCGTATCTTCTGGTTTACATCGGCGTAGCTTTCAGCACGACCTGTCGGAGATTGCCGGGCTGAGATGTTCTCGTGCTGCGATTGCGCCCTCCGACTACAGACTCCATTTTCAACGACCGCGTAAACCACGCAATCGTTGACGGTAGAGTTACTGCGGCATGTCTCGTCGCTGCAAATCACCGCGCGGCTACGCGCCGACATCGTCATCTATCTTGCCCCACCTCTCGATACATCTCTAGTTCATTTACCTGGTCCGGCTTCCATGGCATTCAATATGGAACATGGCTCTGAGGACCTTTCGTGGCTGCACGACTCTGTCGAAGACTTCCACGTTGATGGCGCCGTTGTAGGCGCCGAAATGTTAGGGGACCAAACTCTTGAGCAAGGGGATCACGATGCATTTCCGGCAATGCGCAGTGGCGTTGTAAACGAGTTTGTAAACCCAGCCGAGTTACACCGTGTGCAAGAGAATGTCGCCAAACTCTCGGGCCAGGCAGAACAGACGAGAATGCTATTAGAAGCACAATCTTCCCTCATGAGCACTGGTGCCAATCAACTCTTTGCCATGGACGAGTTCTTCCGGCTGCAAGGTGGGTGGCGTCCACCATTGCCGTGCAACCACTGCAAACGACTGCGCCTCCAATGTTTCATGCTTCAAACCACAGATGCCAATCCAAACCCGATCACGGCATGCTCGAGTTGTGTGGCGTTGTATCGACAATGCAGTCTGGCTGGTCCTACTAAACGGCAAGCTTCCACATTTGAGACGCCAAATCCTGTGATAGGTCAGCTGCATGGAGTTTACGAGGATGACCGCGCGTGCGAAGTTTATCAAAGCCGTGACGAAAACACGGCACCCATCGCAGAACCTATTACGAGAGCCAGTAAGAGGTCGACGTCTCGATCGAAAACAGGTACACGACCATTGCGCCTGTGGTTCGGCGCTCATCTGGAGCATCCTTATCCTACTGAACGCGACAAGAAACAGCTTGCCTCTGCTTCTGGGCTTAGCAGGACACAGATCGACAATTATTTCAGCAACGCTCGGAGACGGAAGAAGCAATCAGAGCAGGCCACTTCTGCGGAGAGTCTAGTGATCCACCGCCAAGGATCACCTATGCCACAAAAGTCTACAGTAGACATGACTCCGCTCGAGCGATGGCAGCTTTCTCCACCCGATGCGGAGCCAGCGCAATTTGCTGATATCGAGCGCGCAATGGGCCTGACATCGAGCACAAGCAGCCTTGACGCCTTACAGCAAGCATCTTTCTATGGCTATGGAGACACGACTATGTCAAACTTTGACTCCGATGGGATGTGGCAGTCCTTGCCGGGCTCAGTCGACTCGTCATCAGCCACAACGTCATCCTGTAACTCACGGCTGTCTCACACGTCCTCCAGGCGTTCCTTCGGAGAGAACCGTCTGGAAGGGCTATCACAGAAGCCACACCGCCGTTCCAGACCGTCTGAATTTCACTGTAGTGAGTGTGTACGCACATTCACCCGCAAGTCTGACCTGCTCCGCCATGAGCGAGCCATCCACTCCCGCTCGAAAGACGCATGGATATGCTCGAATCTGATCCTACCAGGAGAGCCTAAGACGGTATGGAGGATCTCGCAGCCTGGACCTGAGTGTGTGCTTTGTGGATTCCTAAATCCAGACCAGAAGCATTTTCTATCGCATGAATTTGTCGCGTGCGCAGACCGAAATGTCTCTGAACGAACATTCACCCGCAAGGATCATTTGTTCCAACACCTCGAGAAGTTCCATCGCTGTCGCCGTAAATGGGACGGCTGGACTTTGGATGGAGCTGTAGACAGGCTTCGGCATATCCAGGACTGTTGAAACACGTCTTGACATAATCTATGGTGGTACAACCGTCGTTCCATCTTGCAGAGCTCTGTTCGATCAGTCTTCAGGGAACCAGCCACATGCGATTCGAGGCGGAACGACGTTGCTCAAAAGTGGTGTTGTCGTGTCACGCAATCACAGTGCGACAAAGCCAATGGTGACGTTCGTAACGCCGAAAAACGGTAAACTGGCGGATAGATCTTCCCAACATCTATGCGCATGGCCGAACGACCGATAATTTCTCGTTCTTCAAAGATCGGTACATCACGGTATTCATTATATATATTTGGCAAATGAGCGATAAGGACCTTATCGTGGTACGATTAATTACGCTAGCAAAGACCCACTTGTGCCGTCAAAGATCTACATACCGACTTTCTTTCCTCGTGAGACGCTCTTATACTGTTCCCTTCCTTACATAATATCCATCGAGTATATGCCTTACAACTTATCAGGCTGATACTCTAAAGTCTCGTATCTAACCAGGCATGTACTTTGACTTTGCTTACAAATTGCAATCCACTTTTTCTTTGGCAGACCACAAACTCTTGCATAAGATGATCTGATGTATCGTCCAGCCCGCCATCTGCACCCTTCTAAATCACGGCCTGGTCAACTCAGTACATGATGACCTCTCCAGGACCCCTCAACGACGAACCCCGGCAATTTTCTGATCCCGATGTTGATGCAAGATTTCCAGAAGGCGGCTGGCGAGCCTGGTCAGTAGTACTAGGCGCCTGGTGTGCCATGATACCATCGATGGGAATGCTCAATACCATTGGTGTACTCGACGCCTGGATCTCAGAGAACCAGCTCGCAGCGTTGCCAAAGTCTCAGACGGCTTGGGTTGTGAGCTTGTATGCCTTTTTCTTGTACATTGGAGGGTGCTTCGCAGGTAAGCAATAAATGATTCGGGAAAGTATTGTTCTTTTGACATATCTGACCATTGTGACTTCATATCCAGGCGCAATATTCGACAGATACGGTCTGCGTCCGGTCATTATTCCAGGCTCCGTTGGCATGGTGGCGTCAATGATGTGTTTGAGTGTTAGTACGGGTATGCTACGTATCCATGGAACCACTCTTTCCCTTTTGCACAGCTGACCTCCTTCTCCAACAGAGTACTATCAGTTCCTGCTCTCCTTCGGTGTCCTAGGAGGTCTATCAGCCTGCTTCCTATTCACTCCAAGCGTCTCAACGATCGGACACTGGTTCTCCAAAAGACAAGGTCTAGCAACAGGCGTAGCCTGTACCGCCGGCGGAATTGGCGGGATCATGTTCTCCCTAATCACACTATACCTGGCTCCCGTCATCGGCTTCCCCTGGACGATGCGAATCATTGGCTTCATCTCCCTAGCCTGCTGCACAGTAGCCTGTCTCACACTCCAAACTCGCCCAAGACCCAAACCACCCAGCCCAACAAACAACAAGACCCCCTGTACCAATCCCAAACCAACCCTTTCAAAAACCATCCTCCACGCAATCGACCTCCGTCCACTCGCCCAATCCCCCTCCTACCTAACCACAACCGTCGCAATCACCATAATCGAATTCGCCGTCTTCCTCCCCATAACCTACCTCCCCTCCGCCGCCCTAACCTCCAACCTCCCTCCCCGCACCGCGTATCGCCTCATAACTCTCCTAAACGCCGGCTCGGTCCCCGGCCGCTTCATCCCAAACGCCCTCTCCGATCATCTCGGCCGCTTCAACGTCATGATCGCCACCGCCCTCGCCTGCGCGCTGCTAATCTTCTGCGTTTGGCTACCACCTACAGTTCTAGATGTGAAGAGTGAAGCTGCGTTGACGGTTTTCGCCGTGCTGTTTGGGTTCTGGAGTGGAGCTGCGATTAGTCTGACGCCGGTTTGCGTTGCGCAGGTTAGTGAGGTTGGGGAAGTTGGGAAGAGGGTGGGGACGACGTTTTCGATTTCGAGTTTTGGGGCTTTGGTTGGGGCGCCGATTGGGGGGGCGATTGTGGATGGGAGTGAGGGTGGGGGGTATTTGTGGTTGGTGGTTTTTGCTGGGGGGTGTTATGGGTTGGCGGTGGGGGCGTGGGTTGTGGCGAGGTGGGTTGCTGGGCCGAGGAGATTGTTGGCGGCGTTTTGATGCGGTGAATGGATGAATGTGGCTAGCTGTGTTAGTGTTAATGAATTAGAATTATGGAGGCGATTTTTGAAGAGAAAAAGTTGGTAGCATTTTCAGAAAAGACTATCTGCTGCATCGATTGTGCGCAGCTTGAATAGCACTATCAAGTCGAGGACCCCGTAGAACGCCTAGCCAGAACCCAATGCCTTGTCCAAGGCCATGCAATGACAATACGAAATCCATCGTGCGCGCGTCGTTGCGCGTCACGTTCTTGGGTACTCCTTGGTCTGAGCAAAAGCCACAGCTCATTACCGGCCGATCCGCCCCAGCTCAGAGCATATCCTCATTCCCGCTCCTCCAAGGTCTTTATGTTCATGCCTGTCGTGTTTTTCTTTTTTGTTGATCATACGCACACAGGTGTATGCGGCGATTGCGATATACCATCAATATCCGTTCAGTGGTAACCGTTCTGCCTGTTCAGAGTGCGACCGCCTTCAGTGAAGTACGGGTGGTGTACAGCTTGCTTTGCGCTGATACGTCCAGCGGGGTCGTACACCAGCATGCTCTCCAGCAGATCCAAGCCGTTCTCGCCAAGAATTTTGATGCCGTCTGCGTTGACCATCTCGTCATCCTGCTTCCTCTCCCACTTAGGGAAGCTGCTCTTGAAGTCAGGGAAGGACGTGACACCAGGCCAGTCGGCTTCGGTAGGAGTGCCCAGAATGCGGAAGATTTTGAAAATCTCGTCGATCTCGGAGTCACCAGGGAACAGAGGCTTGCGGGTAGCCATTTCGGCGAAGATGCAGCCAACGGACCACATGTCAACACCGGTGGAGTACTGGCGGCCACCGAGCAGAATTTCGGGCGCGCGGTACCAGAGAGTGACGACCTCGTGGGTGTAAGTGCGGAGAGGAACACCAAAGGCGCGAGCCAGACCAAAATCGGCCAACTTCAAGTTGCCCTCCTTGTCGATGAGCAGGTTCTGAGGCTTCAGGTCACGGTGCAGGACGCGGTGGGCATGGCAGTAGCGCGTGCCCTCGAGGAGCTGGAGAGCGAACTTCTTGACCTGCAGTGAGGAGTCAGTATGTTGACGAGATCAATATTGTCTGCCAGTCATAGCATACCATTTCCGGGCCGAGACCCATGTGTCCTTGACGTCCGTTCATGACGCCCTCGGGCAAAGGCTTGCCACGTCCACCCTGGCTGACAGGGAGAGCCTCCATGTACTTCTTCAAATCCATGTCCAGGTACTCGAAGACGAGGTAGAGCTTGTGGCCGTCGGCGTGGACAATGTTGAAGAGGCGCACGATGTTGGGGTCGTTCATTTCCTTGAGAAGCGAGATCTCGCGAATGGCAGTAGACGGGACACCCTCATCTTCGGCTTCGAGACGGATCTTCTTGAGGGCGACAATACGCTGATCGGGAGTGCTCAAGTCGAGGGCTTTGTAAACAACACCGTACGTGCCTGCGAGGGAGGTAGTGTTAGCGAAGTGCAATAGTTGTAAGAAGAATTCGCTGTCATGCCGTACCCTCGCCGATCTTCTCCATCTTCTGGTAGTTCTCCATGGCGGATGCTTTGTGAGTGAGCGAGGAAGTGAGGTATGGACAATGTTTCGAACAGCGTGCCGCAGAGTCGGGCGGGAGGGATGTGTTGGCGGTGTCGGTGTGAACGAGGGGATGTTGCTGGGAGCGGGTGTCGTGAGGTCAACTGTTCATGTGGCAGGTCGTGTGGTTGTCGTGTGTCGTCGGCAGGTCGCTGTTGTCGTTAGTGGCGAGAGTGGTGGTGGGTGGTGCAGCAATTGTTTTGGCTGACTTGCTCTGCTCTTTGCAATGGCGGGACTGCTCTCACAGCACAGCGCGCGCAAGTCCCCTCGGACGAATAAACAACACAAGCCCGCGCCGGCCCAATGCGGGCTAGCGTGGGCGCGACACGTTCATGTTCATTTGAGACAGCAGCTGGGTCAGTGCGGTGTTCACTTTAGGCATCGCCGCTATCCTGGTGACCTCATCTTGTCGTGGTTACTTATCACAAGCACTCCCCTGCTATCGGCCATGTGCCCAACTTCACTGCAACACCACCGACCTTGGATTATCGACTGCGCGTCTTGAGAGCGCTGAACAACGGGCTACAGAGCTCTACCTGAGCCGAGTCACGCTGAAACGCTGATCACATGCACGCGCGACATCTTCGCGTGGAGTTGTAAAATACTCAAATACCTAGCGTTGCAGCAGCCGACGCTTAACACAAACATAATATGGCTCCAAGCAGGGGCAAGGGTAAGGCTCGCGAAATGTCAGCGGTTGCTCCAAGGCGCAGCACAAGAACACGCAAAAATGCCGCCGTGGACGCCACACCGGATGTCTACGGCGAGATGGTGGCAGAAGCAGTTGCCTCCGAACCAGCCGAGATCGCCAGTCGACCCTTGAAGCGTCGTAAAGTATCACGCGAGCCTGTCACTCCGGTCAAATCGACTACACGAAGACCAGAAGCTCTATCGTCTGTAAGCGAACCCGCAAAATCAACTCCAGCGCAGCAAACAGACGATCGATACGATAGCGATGCTCCGGCTCCTAGTAAATTGCAGCAGACTGCTGAATACTCATCTGAGTCTGAGGAGAGCGACTTCGCTTTTGAGGACGTCGACTTAGGTCAGAATGCTGCTGCAAGCCCAGCCCCAGCAAAGGACACCGACAACGATGATGACCACGAGATCAAAGACGTATCAATATCAGTTGCACCATCAAGCGCGACCAAGAAACCTGCTGTGAATCGCCGCAAACCAGCTACAGCCCTGGAAAAGGCGTTCCGCTTGCGGGTGCACAAGATTCACTTTTTGACTCTGCTGGGCCACTGCATGTACGCAAATAGCAGATGTAATCATCCAACGGTTCACAAAATCATGGGCAGACTGGTTGATAAACGCATGAGATCTTACCTGAATCCGAAAACGAACGATTCCCAGTTTCAACGGAATCGCTCGTTCATCGATGGACTAGAGCAGGCGAAAGCTGCACTGAAAGCTGAATTCCGGATTACCATGTCTGGAATGGCGAGACCACGCTGGCCGGTGGATGGCGGCGAAGAAGGTCCATCTTCTGGTGGTGAAGCTATGGATCTTGCCGATTTTGCGACGGCGGCAAAGGATCTTGAAGGCTCTCAAGATACGGGAAATCAATTGTTCTGCGCCATGCTCCGCGCTGCAGGTGTGGAAACGCGGCTTGTTTGTTCCTTACAGACACTACCATTCGCGAATCCTCCACCAAAAGCTACCACGCCAGTGAGAAAGAAGAAGCCGGCTGTCTTTGCGATTGCGTCTGACACCGACCCAAACCTGAGCGACGCGAGTGCTAGCGATGGTAGCATCGGCTCATCTGCAGCCATCGGCAAGATCCCTTCCGTTCGACGAAGGCTTGGTCAGCCCAGCTTCGCCACTAGCCCGAAAGTGGCACCGCCGAAGAAGAAAACGATTCCCATCCGTACGCTATCATACCCAGTCTACTGGGTAGAGGCTTTCAATGAAGCTCACCAAAAGTGGGTGCCGGTGGATCCAATGGTGACAAACACAGTGAACAAGCCTACCAAGATTGAACCACCGATGACCTACGATCTCAATCAGATGATGTACGTCGTAGCTTTCGAAGAAGATGGCGTGGCACGAGACGTCACGAGACGCTATGCCAAGGCTTTCAATGCGAAGACTCGACGTCAACGTGTGGAAAGCAGTGGCGAAGACGGCGCAAAGTGGCTCAAGGCAGCGTTACGTCTTTTCCGTCGCCGCCGAAGGCTTGATCGAGATCAGTCCGAAGATTCTGAGCTCGCGCAAAAGGAAGCGCGTGAGGGTCTTCCGAGCAATGTGCTTGACTTTAAGGGACATCCATACTATGCTTTGGAGAGACACTTGCGGCGTCATGAAGTTTTACATCCACGGCGGGAAGCAGGCAAAGTCAATGCAGGTACTGCTGCAAAGCCTAGGATGGAACCAGTCTTCCGCCGGCAAGATGTGCTGTCATGCAAAAGCGCAGACAAGTGGTACAGACTCGGTCGAGAGGTCAAGCAAGGCGAACAACCGCTCAAGCACGTGCCCGCTCGGATCTCTCGACGGAAAGACCTTGAAGACGACGGCCATGATACTGAGCCCAGCACAACTGGATTGTACTCAATCCACCAGACTCAAGTCTACGTGCCACCACCAGTTACGAGGGGCATGATCACAAAGAATGCCTTCGGCAACTTGGACGTCTATGTCCCATCAATGGTACCTCCGGGTGGTGCGCATATCCGACATCCACTCACCCAACAAGCCGCCCGCGCCCTCAAGATCGACTACGCTGACGCCGTGACCGGTTTCAAGTTTCAAGGACGTCAAGGAACCGCAATCATCGAAGGCGCTGTAGTTCCCGAAGAGCACCGTGCAGCGACACTGGCAGTGATTGAAGGCCTCGAACAAGAAGCTCTGGAGGAAGAAAGTAGAACTCGCAGTCTGATTGCTCTTCGTCTTTGGTCGCGCTTCATGAAAGGCCTACGCATCGCTGAACGAGTGGCGTCTTATAGCGAGAAAGTCGCAGCGCAAGATGTTGATGATAAAGACGTCAGCGAGACTGACTTCGCCATCGCTGCCGTCAGTGATCCTCTCAACGATGATCCCGACCCTACCATGCCTACGGCAGGTCAATACACGCTTGATGAGCTTGCAAGGCCTGCCAAGCTGAAGCGGAAGAATAAGAAGATGGTCGTTGAGAGCGAAGATGAGAATTACGAGGACTCTGCACCGTCAGGTCGCCGCAGCGGTCGGAAGCGTGGCGTTGTTGTGGTTGAGGATGATGAAGATGAGTATATGCCGGATGCTGATGATGGAGGTGGTGGAGGTGGGTTTCTACCTGAAGATGCGCAGGAGGTGCATGAGAGTGGCGGTGGATTCGTGCCTAAAAGACCTGGCGAGGGAGACGAAGACTACAACGACGGCGGCGGCTTTGTGCGCGAGGATCACCACGAGGCACAGATGGGAGGTGGTTTCTTACCTGAGGATGGTGATGCGCAGGACATGGCAGGTGGGTTCCTGCCCGAAGCTGGTGATGCGGAAGAAGGGGGAGGTGGTTTCTTGCCCGACGACGGTAGCGGCGGTGGCTTCGTCGCCGAAGATGCAGGTCACGATTCGACTGAAGGCTTGCTCGACGAGGATGCGCAGACCGCCGAAACCCATGAGACCAGTGACCACTCCCCAACACCTGCTGTCGAAGCATCAAACAGCGAAACGAAAAACAGCGTCACTATGGTTGAGAACGCTTCTACAAGACCTACTGGTACCGACACCCCAACTATGCAGGACCTCATCATCACGAATACCGCAGCGCCGAGCCACGACGCATCAGTGGTGGAAGTAGATGAGACCGCCGTCGACAACAACGAACACGACTCGGATCGCGGTAGCTTGTTATCGCACGACCCGGAAGACGAAGATGCGGAACCGGACTGGCTGGAGAGTGATTAATTCATTGATTGATGGGTCGAGAGAGATAGTGATGTGCTCTTGGGATAGCGAATGGAAAAGCACTGTCTCCTTCTGGTATATTGTTGTCGCATATCGGCGACAGACGTGCTCGATTGATGGTGATGAGAGACGGTGCTCCGGGCAGGTGTATGCCCGGGCGCCGTCATTCTGGCGTGTTGTGCACCGGAGGTCTGCGAGGTGTGAGGTCCGTGGGGTATAGTGATGGGGTAGGGTTAGCGCGCAGTGTCGGTGCCGTCGTTGCATTGGCTGCTTCGAGGGAAAGGGGATTCGAGAAAACAACCGTTTGTCTCTATAGCGGCCGTCTGAAACGTGACGCCTGATAATCAATCGTGGATCCAGAGCGATGTCGCTTTGCTCTCAGCAATCAACGCACCTATCCGCAACGCCACTGAGCAAAAGTCACGGCGAACTTCCACGGCTGAATGGCTATGTGATCTGCTTCATACGTCTGACAAGCTACAAGTGCATGTCGGGGGTAAGGCGTTGTTCTCACATGCATATCAGATACGACCACGGACCAGAATGGAAAGCTGAGATGGCGTCCGCAGCCAATAATTCTCTTCGAATCCTTCCCAATCAGTTAGTAGGTTATTTTTGGATGGCCCGTGAGATCATCCTTCCCGATCGCTTCGCTTGTGCGTGTTAAACTCCGAGCGCTAGTGATGTTAGCTCGCCGGCACTGTCGCTATCGGGTGTGCCAACAACAACACAGCCAAGTCAAGCACACGACGAAGGAGTTCAACTCAGCACTGTTCTCACGGCGAGTCGGCTTGTCAGATAGCAGTGCACCTTAAACTGCTGATATAGCGGTAAGTGGCGATGGCTCGCATGGCGCCAATGCACACAGATGCATGGCCATCGGCCTCTCGCTGTTGGCTCGCGCCGATGTTGGCTGCGCTTTGTGCCTCCCCAGACTTTCTTTGCGAGCTTCCATTCGGCATCCCCTCACCCAAAGCCCGCAGCCACTTACTGCTACTGCTACCTCCGTAGGTTGGTTGTATGCTGCGCTGCAAGGCTCGAGCTCACGTCCAGGCACTGCCTGTCATACGCTGCGCTGCGGTGCGTTGCGTCGCGTTGCGTGAGCTGAATGCGGATGAGCGTCAGCAGGAGAGTAAGGCCATCAGCTGGCGTCCAGGTAAGGTAACTTGCAGGGCTAACGACGGCCATCTGCGAGGTGACAAGACTTCTGCTATAGTCTAGCCCTTGCGTGCTATACCGTCTCTATTTCTCATTCTGTTCTGTTCTGTCCTGTTTCTTTTGCTCAGCTTTCATCCTGGACTGCGAGCTCACACACCTCCTACACCACTGTATCTGTCTCTAACAACCATACCGGAATCATGGCTCCCGCCTCCAAAGACGGTCTGGATATCATCATCCTCGGTGGTGGCATCGCCGGCCTGACCACCGCTCTGGCCCTGACCAAATACGCTCCCAAAGGACAAGTCCCCAGAATTCGCATCTTCGAGATCCGCCCCGAACCAGCAACCATCGGCGGAGCCGTCAACCTCACACCCAATGCTCTAAGACTCCTAGACGACCTAGGAGCCCTCCCTATCATCCGCGAGCGAGACTACGGCCGCGAAATCGACTACCTAGAAGTCTTCGACGTCTACTCCACCCGCCTCGCCACCTCCGACTTCAGCGGCCCAGACGGCAAAGGCATCGGCAACCCACCCTACAAAGCCCTCCGCATCACCCGCGGCGACGCTCTCAAAGGTGTCCTCGCCGCCGTCGAGAAGCAAGAAAACATCTCCCTGACCTGCGGCAAGCGCACCATCGAAATCAAAGAAACCCCCGAGAACGTCACCCTCACTTTCGAGGATGGCGAGTCCGTCAGCGCAGACCTGCTCATGGGCTGTGATGGCATCCACTCCGTCACCCGCCTGAAGCACGTCGACCCCGAGCGCAAAGCCTCCTACTCAGGCCTCTGCAACGCTTTCGGCTTCGCCCCAGTCGAGCCCGACTTCCCCGTGCACTTCGAGTGCACGGCGATCAACTTCGCCCGCCGCGGCATGCTGCTCACCAGCTACCACAACTCGCAGAAGAACTCGGTGTACGTCGGCGCACTGATGCAGCTTCCCGAGCTGGAGTCCCGCGACGGTTGGAAAGCCGCGGGCGCAGACGCCAAAAAGATCCGCGCGGATATCATGGACAGGTTTGGGGATGCGAAGATCCCTAGCATCAAGCCTTTGATTGAGAAGACGGAGGACTTTTACTTGTGGCCGGTGTTCACGCTGTCGAAGCATGGCAAGTGGAGCACGGAGAGGGTGATGTTGCTTGGTGATGCTGCTGTAAGTTTGTCGAACCTTCCCACCATCACTACCTTTAGTGGCGAAAGCAACAACCAAAACTGACTATCTACCCCCAGCACGCAATGCCCCCCCAAGGCGAATCCACCGGCATCGTCTTCGAAGACACCGTCCTCTTCGCCCGCTGCCTCACGCGCTGGATCGAAAAGGGCAAGCCCAACACCATGAAGGAAGCTTTCGACGCTTACGAGAAGCTCCGCCGCTCGCGCATCGAAGCCGCTTTCGAGGAGAGCAAGAGCGTTGTTTCGACGGTCAGTGATGCTGGCTACATCGGCCACACTATCAAGACGTACATTATCCCGTGGTACCTGTGGTTCTCGCGCGCGAGCAGGGAGAAGCACTTTGTGGAGGATGTTACTAGTGTTGATATTGGTTATTGAGTGGGGGATGAGGATTGATGATTTTGGTGGAGGTTTAGGGGATGTTGTGGTAGGTAATTCACGGTTTCGCATTTCTTTTTCTCGATCACACGCTTTAGATACGAATGATAGATGATGTCCTTTCCTGAAACATAAGCATGCGCACCTATTCGTCTGCGACTTCGTTTCTGTTCCTTTTCTTCCCCCTTAGCCTGTGACAGCAGGTAATCTTGACCTTTGCTGTAGTACTGGGGTCGCTATCATAGTATTTCCTTGACTACGATACACTGCTGAGCACCATCTGGTGTTTCTCACGGACGAATTGCATCCCTCCTTCAAAATCAGATAATAGATGACGGTTCACCGACAAAAAAACGGCTTTACGTCACCAGTCAACAAAACACGATCATGCCACGTTCAGGGTCTCTCTCTCTCTCTCATGGGACTCGGTCTTTGAAACACGCGAAAGCCTAACCTAATCTACAGTTTGGAATATGTAAACTTTCGCTAGTCACATCCGGTATACCAAAGTGGGGCGATCTAGCATCCTTCGAACTTCGCTCCCTGGCGGAGTTCGCGAGTGGGGAGCCATGGCTTTACGTCCGTGTTGATCGCGTTCGCACGTTTTTGTGTGCTTACTTGATCTGGGCTGAGGTTTTGGTGATGGGATTGATCGGACTGGTTGATTTGGTGACTGATTCGGTGGTGGAACGAGTCATGTTTTTTTTTCTTGAGGTACAAGTGATTTGGTGTTGGATGGGATTGTGAGTATAGACACGGGAGATGACAAGTTGCGCAAGTGACGATGGAAGGAAAGGATAAGATTTATTGAATAAATCATGTTTCTTCATATTTCGTTCTTACTGGTTAATCAAAATTCACATTAAATAATTTGTTCTCGTCACCGGGTCGAAAGTAAGGGATGCCATTTTCATGGCAGAGGTTGTTGTGAGCGACGATACCGAGTATGCGATTGCAGAAGCAAAAGCAAGAACGAAGTATCGCCTTCAGGATGTCATTGTAATCGCGTATCAAGCTGCACGAACGATCGCATCGTCGTCCATTTAGACGAAGATGGAGCGCTTGGACTTGGCGGCAGGTGGTGGGGGAGCAGGGCAGACGGTCGGGTTGAAGACGCCGAGGTTGACGAGCCAGGCACCTGGGTCATGTATGTTAGTCTTGGCTTCGAGAACGTGTTGCACTGCAGGAGTCGAGGGAGGATGACGTACCGGAGTTGAACTCGGAGTAGACGGTCTTGATGAGCCACTTCTGCGAAGCCTTCTTGTCGGCGTTCTTGACGGTCTCGAGGACGATGATGCCGGTGACTTGCTGGGGCTCCTGGCCGGGGCCCTTGGAGAGCCAGCGGATGGTGACCTGTGGTTGCAGTGTTAGATCTCACAAAATCTCGTAGGCACAAGTGTCCGGAATGAGAGCTTACGCTGTTGCAGTTGTTCCAGAGGTTAAGGATCTCGAAGGGAATGGCCGGCTGAGCGCCCTGGCCAGACTTGAATGATGCGCGGGAGTCGAAGACTGCAGAGCCGAGCTGCAAGGGAGTTAGTTAAGTAAGCATTACCATCTCATGCACGCAATCGTGGAGCGCTTGCTTGCCTGCCTGCCAGCCATGCAGACTGCAGGCAGACAGGCAAGGGTAGGGTCATCCTTGGACCGGCACACGTACAGGAACGTTCTGGTTGGTGGTGCAGGCACCGTTGATCAGCTCGATGACCGAGTCGGAGTAGTCGACGAAGTCGACGGTGAGAGTCTGGTCGGCGAAGGCATCGCTGTAGGATGCGATGAGGGTCTTGAAGTTGTTGGCGACGGTCTTTGCGTCGGAGTCACTCATGCAGTTGGAGGTGGTACGCTGGGTGCCCCAACCCCAGGGAGTGGCGGCTGCGGATGCAGTGAATGCAATAGCTGCGAGGGCGAGAACGGAACGCATGTTGGCGGTGATGGGTGATGTTGGTGGTGGGTTGCAAGGCTGGGTAATGAAGCTGAACGAATGAGTAGTTGCTGGAGTGTTGGTAGCACGAACGATCGGAAGCTGTAGGTAGTGTTTGGTACGAGGATCTTGGTGAGAGTGATGATGATCTTTTCGGGGACCTGAGCTGTGCTACTTATTCTTTTCCAGAGCGAGTGCCCAGGCCTGGATGGCATGTTCAGATACGGCATCGACGAGGGCTGCAGCTGGCCTTCGTCCCTTGGCAATGCCCATTCAGCGATCCACAACGCCGTGGAGCAGACCGCTATACCCTTCCTGAGCCCAAACATGACCAAGGCCGGGCGTGCCGGGGTGGTTAGGTTGCTGCATGTGGTATGGTTTGACGGCAGTGAGTGAGACACCAGCACATGCCTGGACAGTGCACGCTCCCGGCAAGGATGTCGAGTTAGTAGTAGTGGTGAGGGTACACCAGATGGAGAGAGTGTGTGGCGCCGTGAGCCGTCATCAGCACGATGCTACGGCAGACGATCTTCTCGCTTTGCTAAATGCGGTGATTGCCGGTGCAGTATTCTCCGAAAGCATGCCTGCTGCCAGTGCATATGCTGCGAGGCAATGTAATGTGTGCAGCCGAAAGGGCCAGCCAGGCATGAAGGTGGATCTTGCAGCTGGCTACGAGGCTCAACGGTGGAGCCTTATCAGTGGGAATGTGAGTAGAGTATGATAGTATGATAGTGTATCTAACGGTATGTCAGTCTGAGTGTGAGTGTAATGCCTACTTTCGTACGACTATTCACATGCCCAAGTGGTGAGATGGCGGTTTAAGCTCAGCGATCAAGCTCTTAGATCGGCGCTATTGTCTCAAGCCTCTCACGACAAGTCTGTCCATGAGCTCACTCCAGTAGTAGAGGTAGTACTCCACTCTCCACTCCAGTAGCAATCTTCCAGCTTCTCTCTCAGCTGAACCATCCCAAATCAGCAAAAAATCAGCCCTGACTGTCCTTGCGGGGATGCGAGTCGGCAACCTGCATCAGGCATCTCTCTGCGCCACCACTCTCATGCAACAACGGCACATCTGCAGACTGACCATGAAATGAGCTGTCCTGCTGGCGGTGCTTTCCAGCCTCGCCGATTGGAACCCTCGATCATCATCAACAAAGCAAAGCCCAGCTGAAAAGGAGTCCGAGGTCAAAAGTATTTCCGGCCTGTCCGCCTGTCAGCCTTGGGTGCTCGTATGTATGTCCATCCATCGAAGGAAGCAATACTGTAATGCAATACCATGACAAGCAATGCAACCCGCCTTAGCCACCGCAAACTATTGCTACCAAGCCCGCGTGGGCGCCCGCAAAGCACTCCACTGGTCGCACTGGGCGCAGCTTGCATGTGCTTGCATGTCCATGGCGCCAAGCGACCCTTGCTCGCAGCTGTCACAACGTAAGCACTTACTCTGCTCAGGCAGGTTCGCTACCATGGAATCACAAGCGGGTGCTTTCCCTGGAAATTAAAATGTGCATTCATTATTGGAGTCACGTCGTACGGCTGATGGATCCTCTCGTGTCGATACCCACTGGTCGTTGAGCCTGCTTTGTGTTCCTGTTCCAAATCGGAAACTCAGGAACAGGCAGGATCTCGAGCTGATCCCAAGAGAGCCAGTCACAGGGTCATTTTCCTTCCTACTCGGATTGCAGTACCATCAGCAGGATCTAGCGTCTCACGCGGGGAACTACCTATTATGTCTTTGCACTCATAGGGAAGCCTATACCACGTGTAAGATGCTTATTGTCAGCACGGATTGTCCGTCTGCCCTTCCTTTCATCTCCCCCCATTGTGAGAGTCCGCCAGTAATGCTAAGATCTAGATTCCTACCGCCAAGTGCTCAGATGACCAGATGGCTGGAAATAGCCCTATCCCTGGAGCCATGTGTGCTGGCTGGGCGATGAACAATAATGCAGGAGGTATCCTCTCGTCCAGGCACCGCGCAACACTGACCACGGCTCATTCGTTTCACAGAGCGTGCCGGAAATGACCTATGCTTTCAATTTTCCATGACAACCCGCTTCCCAAGGCTCAACGACGGGATGATACAGCCATTGTTCTGTTGTTTGCTATTACACAAGGTAGCACGAACCGTCTTGCCGTTTGTCGAGCGGGATATCTGCCCTTGGCTTTGGCTTGGGAAGCCCTGTTGGGCAGAGCATTCTAGGGCCTGGTCTTGGGTCTTTTGCTCGACACGAGGCCAGCACGAGAACTACCACGCAAGGCAGCGTTTTCGAAACGGGGGAACAGTCTTGTTGCTTCCGGTGTATGCACTTCTTGAAAGAAACCGGCACGTGTCAGTCCGTCGAAACAAAAGCCGTGGAGCATTTGGTCGTGAACATGTTCCGAGACGAGTATGTTGAAAAACAGAAGAGAAGAGCCGGAGCCATGATACAAGGCACGATACAGAGATGTTTGGGGGCTCTCATTGGACACATGTAGATCGTTAGGGTGTAAAGTGATCAACGCAGACAGGTGCTAGATGCAAGTCAGAATGCAACATGAGAACATGAGTACAGCACGTAGCCAGCAGTTGAACAAAGAGAGATGACCAGCACACGTACATGCTCGACCATTCTCGTGCTGACGTCCTCTCATGAGATGCAGAAAACCGCTCCTCGCACACTCATGTATCATGGCCCACCTCTAATGTAAGTGTCGGGTGATGTTTTAAATGCCCAGACTTGAAACAGCCAGCCGGAGTTTTTGGGCTGACGACGTTCACCACGCCTTGCTCTTTCTACCACCATCTCGCCATCTTCACCGCTGCCCTGGCCGCGAATACACATACATATCACGTGTCCGAACCTTTCACCCTCGCATACGGAAATGCCAGTACGATGATCGCGCTCTCGCCACCACACGCGCCCTGAGAGCGTGCTGCGCGAAAAAGCCGTCGTCCAAATCGAACATCCGGTCGCACCGCAGAGACCAAAACCCACACACACAAATCGCCCACATACCACCAAACCCACGAAAGAACCGCCAAAATGCAGGGCTTCAACATGGGCCGCTACGTCCCGCCGCACCTCGAAGGCACCACCTCCGGCAACCGCCTAAACTCCAAACGCGCCCCAGGCACCCTCCGCAAAGACGGCTCGCAGACCGTCCGCTTCGAAATGCCGTTCGCAGTATGGTGCCACACGTGCGCTCCGCACGCCATCATCGGGCAAGGCGTGCGGTTCAACGCCGAGAAGAGGAAGATAGGGTATTACTACAGCACGCCGATTTGGCAGTTTAGACTGAAACATGCGGCGTGCGGAGGGTGGATTGAGATTAGGACTAATCCGAAAGAGACCGCGTATGTTGTTGTGGAGGGCGGGAAGGCGAGGGACTACGGGGAGGGAAAAGTTAGAGAGGGGGAGGATGGGAGGGCGATTTTGACGCCGGCGGAGAGGGAGAGGAGGAGGGAGGATGCGTTTGCGGCGCTGGAGGGGAAGGTTGAGGAGAAGGAGGCTGTGGAGGGGAATAAGAAGAGGATTGAGGAGCTTTATCGTTCGAGGGAGAGGGATTGGGAGGATCCTGGGGAGGTGAATAAGAGGTTGAGGGAGACTTTTCGGAGGGATAGGAAGGTTTATCAGAGAGAGGAGCGGGCTGTGGAGAGTTTGAAGGAGAGGATTGGCACTGATATGGAGATTTTGCCGGAGGTGGAGCAGGATGCGCAAAGGGCTAAGCTGGTGGCTTTTGAGAAGGGCAGCACTGGTTCTACAAGGACTTCTGATGCTTTCTTGAGGACGCCTGCGCGCACAAGCACCAGGACGCCAATATCAAAGTCACGGAATGTTTCGAGCCAGAAGAGCGAGACGAAGAAAGATGCTCTACGACGTCAACTCGTCAACAGCACGCGTGCTGCGATGAACCCGTTTGGATGAAAGGATGATGGACTATGGCTTAATGTGGAGTTTCCATTTCTCTTCAGGCGCACAGGAATATACCCATTTGCTTTTCTGTTAGACTTCTGCTACACGAGTATGTCTATTGCCATTACGCAATGCATACATTACATTCATGTTCCCGTTAGCTAAAATCTCAGCCAACAAACTGTCTCATATGCATTCCAACACCCTGCAGTGGCGACCTCACTCAATGCACATGCATGCGAGTTGCATATCAATCGATGTCTCACATCCAGCAAGCAATGAGTAGGCTTGTCGGATATATCACTGTCCTACTAATCACTAAACATCCCCATCTTCTGCAGCCTACCATCCAGCAGAAACCCACAACAAAGCACAGTACAATACATCATGGGCCACCACAATACCACCCGCCGCAAATCCAGCTTCCACTGCACCGCCGAAGCATACCTAGCCTTCGGCATCGGTCTCGCCAAGCGTGTCTCTCACACAAAAAGACGCTCCTCTTACGCTAAAAGACGATCAAGTAAGAGCAAGAGCAGGAGCAGCAATACCACATCTTCATCTTCATCTTCGCACAAAACCAAACGCGCCTCGTCTCCCTCCCGCCACCAAAGCAAGCCCGCCAAAGCATACCCTTGCTACCACCGCGTCGTCACCCCGGAGCCTTCTCCCCACTATCAGTATCAAACCGACAGTCTGCATAACTTCTGCATCGCCTCGGACGCTACTTACGCTCGTCTCGCTGCTCGTCTGGAGCGTCTGCGCGAGAATGAAGAGGATGTTGCGGCGTTTGTGAGGGAGGTGGGTGATAGGAGCGGTTTGAGAAGGGTTGCGGAGGGTTTGAGTGAAGATGTTGAGAGGCTGGAGGAGATTTTGCAGGCGATGAGGAGGAAGATTGAAAAGGGTGAGGGTGGGTGGGATGGGAGTGGGAAGGTGTTTTTGATTGGTGGGAGGTGGGCGACGTTTCTTTGATTGAGGTGACGTCTTGGGGGATGCTCTGAAACGAAGTTGGAATGAGACAAGGTATCTCTTGGATATGTGCCGTCAACTATAGTCCTAAACAGTCTAGTTCTCAGTGGTTTTCACAACCACTCGAGTAGGTACTGGGAGACAACACTACCACCGCATGAAGCTCGCGAGATCTTCGCAGCCCTACACACAAACTCGTGCGTACCGATTCGATAGCCGTTTCCGCGCCAGGTAACATTGCATATATTTTGATGATGTCGAGGAGCTCCCGAACTGAGATGCCGGTGCTTCGTTCTCTTCTTTTTAGGGCTCTCAAGTGGAGCTCAGCTCTGCGCCCTTCGACATGCGGTTCGTTTGGGCTTGGATCTTTTGTGACATAACATTACTATTCGTCACGAGAGTTCTACTGAAAGATAGTCGGTACTCTCGACGGCATGTATAACGTCGAAGGCTATATGCCATGTGGTCCGCGATGTCTCCGGCCCCGCATCCTCCACAATTCGTGGAGACATCTCCGCATTGTGGTAGTGTACAAGGGTCGGTTGAACCTCCATTGTCCGTAGGAACCTTGCAACACTCGCTACCGTCCTCATTGCCGTATTCCAGGAGCCGTCGTTAGGCGCTGATATATATATCAAGGTAGGTTCATTGCGTAAGGTCTAGTTATTCCGTTCACCTTGTCCACATCTCACGATCTGCTACGCACTCAACCTGCCACATCTTCAACAGCCGAAATCCCATCCTCGTCTATATACAAAGCGTGCTATAGCACACCGCGTACCTAGAGCTCGAGGTACTTGACCGGGACGCAGTGCAGTATCGACGTATAAACACTCCAAGATTTTTTCCGAGCAATGCAGTTCCACCTCAACGGCTTCGATGGCTGCGACGACCCTCTCAAATACCAGTTCAGAGGCTCACAAGAACCCGACTTCCAATCCTCTCTACCCTCAGAAGTCGATGTCCTCATCGTTGGTGCTGGCCCAGCAGGCCAACTACTAGGCGCCCAGCTGGCCCAGTTCCCAGATATCACCACACGAATCATCGAACCCAAATCAGGTCCGCTACAGCAAGGCAACGCCGATGGCCTGCAATGCCGCACGATCGAGATCTTCGAAGCCTTTGGGTTTAGCGAAAAAATCTTGAAAGAGGCGTACTGGGTTATGGAGACTACGTTTTGGAGTCCCACGGAAGATGGCAATGGCTTGAAGCGGACGGGCAGGATACGGGATACTGGAGAAGGACTCAGCGAGTTTCCGCATGTGATCTTGAACCAGGCGAGGATGCAGGGGATGTGGTTGGATGCTATGAAGCGGTCGCCTACAAGATTGGAACCGAGCTATAACCGCCAGCTGGCGAGTTTGGATATACCAAAACATGGACCCGTAGATGTTGTTGTGGCTAGACAAGATGAGGGCCATCTTGGTGAGAAGGAGCACGTACGTGTGAAGTATGTCGTCGGTTGCGATGGCGCTCGAAGCACTGTACGGCAGTCGCTTGGACTCGAGATGAAGGGTGATTTTGCGAACCAGGCTTGGGGCGTACTGGATGCTCTTGTGGAAACTGATTTCCCGGATCTTCGTGTCAAGGCGGCAATACACTCGGCAGAAGAAGGCAGCATCTTGATCATCCCACGAGAGGGCGGGTACCTCACACGGTTCTACATCGAGCTCGACAAGCTGAAACAAGACGAGCGTGTTGCGAAGAAGAACATTACTTCTGACGTCCTCGTCGAACGTGCTCAACGCATCTTCAAACCTTACCACTTCGATGTGAAGCACATCGGGCATTGGAGTGTCTACGAGGTCGGACAGCGCCTCACAAACCACTTCGACAACGTTGCTTCGGCAGACCGCGAGAAAGAAACCCCCCGCGTGTTCATCGCCGGCGATGCCTGCCACACACATTCCGCCAAAGCAGGTCAAGGCATGAATGTCAGCATGAACGACACCTTCAACCTGGGTTGGAAGCTGGCTCATGTCCTTCGCGGTCAAGCGCAGCCAAAGCTCCTGCACACATACTCCGCCGAGCGTCAAGCCATTGCTCAACACCTGATCGACTTCGATCGTGAAATCTCTCGCCAATTTGCAGCGAAGCCAAAAGCAAAATCAGCCGAAGAAAACAGTAGCAATGACAAAGATTCAGTCGATCCAGCCGTATTCCAAGGATACTTCCAACGCAAAGGCCGTTTCATGGCCGGTCTGGAAACGAAATATGAGCCTTCTGCTATCATTGCCGCTGATACACAGCACCAGCATCTTGCCACAGGTTTCCCAATTGGCGAGCGCTTCCACTCAGCCCAAGTCGTACGCCTCGCAGACGCAAAGCCAATACAACTGGGCCATGTAATGAAAGCAGATGGCCGCTGGCGTATTCTCCTCTTTGGCTCCGACACAGAGTCGCCGCTCGATCCTGCATCTCGCCTAATCAAGGCGTGCAAGTGGCTGGAGCAGACACTTATACCGCGCTTCACATCTTCCAAAGCGGACATCGACTCCATCTTCGACGTGCGAGCGGTCTTGCAGCAGGAGCGTCGAACGTTGGACGTCTCCGATCTGCCAGAGGTACTCTTGCCACACAAAGGCAAGTTCAGCATCCAGGATTACGAAAAGGTATTCACAGACGAAGCTTCGTATGGCTTTGGGCATGGAGAGATCTATGAGGCGAGAGGTATCAGCAAGGAGGGTTGTGTAGTCGTTGCGAGGCCAGATCAGTATGTTAGTGCTGTGCTGCCGCTGGGAGAGGAGGCTTTTGCGCCTTTGGAGGAGTTCTTTGGGGGGTTCATGGTTGCTGTTGAGAAGCGTTTGAATGGGCATTCGTAGTGGTCTTTCGATCTAGAACTCGCATATAGTTGCATCATCATCATCATCATCATCGTCGTCGTCGTCGTCGTCGTCGTACATTCTTTTTAATCGCTTCAGGGCACTCTCGAACCTGTGACCAAACGCTCCCAAACACCTTTTTGGAGCTGGACCGTTGTATCACGTCAAATGAGTGATGGAAAATTCGTCTCCACTACTCACGCCTGTAGTGATCCTCTCCCAGAAACAGAATGTTGCCTGAAAGCTCCATCAAACACGAAAGACAGCTCGGACGCGATCATCTGTACATACGAATGAGTGTAATTCAATATTCCGAGGAATATCTAAACCCCAACTCTAACCCTATTTAAGCATGTCTCAGGACCAGTTCTGGAAGTATGTATGTGTGTTGTTCCCAGAATTTCGAGAGCGATAGACTCTCTCATTACATCATAGGAAGTCCAAGCTATCTTCATAGCTCCTTCAATTTACTTCCCGTGCTGAAGAACCAGGCAGATCTCACCACCAGCCAAAGCAGCGGCACCCAGAAGTTGATACCGGAGTACACGTCGAACTCTTCCGCCAGCGGCAGAACTGCATTCACACCTGAGCCTGCAATCGCCGCTACCGCGTGGAAGATGTCGAACGCAGCAAAGGATGCAAGGACGGTCCGAGCCACGACTTGGCTATCACGTTGGTCTCTGAGCTTGTAGGCAGCAACGTAGAGAACCGCGGGCTCTATAACAGCACTGAAAGCTAGTGCGCCCATGAGGTAGTACTGCATTGCCCGGATTCGTGGTGTCATGCACTGCGTCGTTGTGAGGTCCAGAGTTACGCTCTCGCATGGGTCGGGTGCCATGGATGCATAGTGAGCGTCTGGGTCAAAGACCATGCTCAGGAGCGCCACGAAGATGATTCCGGGCTGTTTACATGAGCGGCTGAACTGTCTCGTACTCGACTTATCCAGGACCGACCTCAATGATCATGAAGAGTGCGCCAAATGGTTGTGGCAGAACAGATTGCACACCAGCAGCGGGAGAGATCTGCTTGGACTTCATGCTTGCACGAGTCTATGAGTGCTATCTGGGTGACGGCGGGGCGGTTGAGTCCGATGGAAATAGCAGTGAAGTGCAGATGTGATGCTGGATTGCTTGTACATGTGCGAATCTGGCCTCCCCTATTGTCAGCGTGAGGTTTGTTGTTGACCTGCCTCAGGCATCAACATCTTAGCACAATGATAAGCAAACGTTTCTAATTGATGAAAGATATATTGTACAGTCGTGCATGTTGCAAAGAACCGAAATGTAACTATACCAGGGAGATCGATCTTGCTGCCTGTTGAGATGTAGGCCTCAACGTGTTGCCACTTCTTTGTGAATCATCGTGAGTACTTTCGAGCTGAAAGGCGTCGCTTTCGCTTAAATAGAAGACCTAGCTTTCAGCTGAAACAATCCCACAACACATTAGCAGATTCAACTATTTGCCTCTCTTAACTCTATACTCACTCACAGATGGCTCAAGCGACCAGAGACGCGGAAGGCTTCGTCGTCAACATCAGCAACATACCCGAAGACGAGGACTTCGTGGTCTACGGCACCATTCACGCCCATCCAGGATCAGCAGACGCGCTCGAAGCTGTCTATGCGGAAACCACACGTCTTGCACAGAATGAATCAGGCACAGTGTACTACTGTATATGCAGGGTATGAGCCATCGCGTCCATGTTGACCTGCAAGTATTGCCATGTTAACAAGATAGCAGGACCAAGACGACACCGACATGTTCCACATGTTCGAGCGGTATAAGGGCAAGGCAGCTTTCGACGTCCATAATGCACAGCCTATCATTCAAAAGCTTCTGAATGAATGGAAGTACATCCGAGGCGTAAAGGCTTGGTTTCCACCCGCGAAGCTTGATTCCACCAAGCGCCTGCCGCAGTAATCTACACAAGGACACGAGAACTAGGCGTCTTCTAAAATCTTGTTGGATATGGTGATTATGGTCAGCTGCGGATCCTGCAGGAACACGCCACATAAATCGGCGGCTCTGTATCAGGAAGGTCGTGATACTCGTGGTGTGAAGCACTGGATGGACCACATCTGACTGGACGCCGGATGCAAGCACGCCCGATGGACATCACATTTTCTCGAAACAGCCCTTATATAGACGAGCTCCGTCGTCTACGATCAATCTCTTCACCTAAAAATATCGAGCACGACGAGCACGACATCGGTTCAATACTATGCTTGAGATAGCTTCGAATGCGACAGGTCGAGAATCCTTCCCATCAAAGAGTCGTCCCGGTAGACCTCGGCGCTTCTGGTTCCCCTGCATGTTTTATGATGGAGCCGCGGCGCCCAAACGACTCTAGTGATAATAGTCAACAATCATCACATACGAGAGCCTTACGGCCTGCGAGGGAAAGAAACAGGAAGTTGTGTTCTAAATCAGTGCTGCGGACTGATTACGAGGTACGATAACTTCGAGAAGATGAAGATGATCATACGGCACCTTGCGCTTGACACTTTGGTTGGACTCACCTCCAGACTGACCTGGCCAGCGCCTCGAATGCACGGATACGCGCGGGACTCGTGGCAGCGCGCTAATTCAAGCTTAGCCATGCTTTGTAGCGCTTGGTCAACCCTTGATATCTCGGCAACAGCCCAAAAAGTCGGCGCCGCCGAAATTTAAGTGGGCGAAAGCGGCAACATGGGCCAACCAACCGTTCGTGCCCCGGGGAAGATTCAAGCACGTGATTGCTAGACCTCAACCAAGCTTCAGTTAAGCTCAAGTGGACTTTGCTTATCTCCCCTTGACCCGCGTCGTCCCGAATGCACGACAGATTAAACGACTCGTCGTATCGAACGCAATCCTCGAGACAGGGGCAAGCCATCAGATTCAACAATCAAGAATGATTGCGACGATCCACGGCGTGCGACCATGATAAGGTGCATGTGTCGCCGCGTCCACAACAGCCACATGGACAAATGATATGTACGTCCAACTCTGCAGATACGACGAACCCTGCTTCTATGCAAACCTTAGCCTCGCCACCGCCGCCAACACAAGCAACTACGCCGTTAGCCTATCCTTAGCCCGCGGTGGAGTAGCTTCGCGATGGAACATCACGACCGCTTGCACTTGATCCGCCAAATAGAGCACACACTAGGCCTGTCGCGTGCCCACCCTCCATGTTCGACAGTTCTCGAATGTTGCGCCACAAGGCAAAGCGCAATCACCTCATCGATAGAGCCTTGCCTGATGAGGCAGCTGTATTTGTCCACCGGGCTTCATTATCCAATGTTAGATCTACACCTAGTTATCGCAGGATGCCGTCCACTCCAATTGGTTCTGCTCGCCTAACTCTGTCGTGACCCTCGTCAAAGCTTCGCTTGCCTCCAGCGGTAGCTGGCTCACAGCCGCTGGCTCTTCATAAACGTCCATATGCCTCGTCCAAGCCATCGTTTCTTCTCGTCACGCCAACCTCATCTGTCGTGAATCTTTGATCCGATTCGATCGAGCAACCATGGGTAAGATCGCCCATACACCCCAAAATATAGTTACTTCCTAACATTTCTTAGCAGCCAACCTCGACCAGAAGACTGGCGATGGCCTTTCTTACGACGTTACACCCACCCAGCACAGTTCGGACGAGCCACACTACGATGTAGCTATCCTGAACACAGAGTACGAAGGCAAGCCCACTCCCGAGGAACTGCAGACGCTGCGCCGAGTACCGGGTGCACTCCCGACTGTTGCTTATCTTCTGTGCGCCGTCGAGTTCTGCGAGCGAGCTTCTTACTATGGTATGATATCACTTGAAGTTGTGCTTAGCCAGGCAGCTAACACATGACTAAGGCTGTGCCCAAATCTGGACGAACTACATCAACCGTCCCTTGCCCAAGGGTGGAAACGGCTGGGGTGCCGTAGCTGCTGGTAGCCAGGCTACTCAGGGAGCTCTCGGTCTCGGCGAACAGATTGCAAACGCCACCAGCCAGTCCTTTAGTTTGATTGCGTACTGTCTGCCTTTGGTCGTTGGATATCTTGCCGACTCGCGCTTCGGACGCTACCCTATGATCTTCTGGGGAATCATCCTTTGCGGCGTTGGTCACGTCCTCATCGTCGCTGGTGGTGCGAAGACTCTCATTGAGAACGACACCGCGAAGATCCCCTTCTTCATTGGTGTCTACATCCTGGCTGTTGGAGCTGGTAAGTTTGGAGCAAGTTCTACAACCCGGTTACTGTAGACTAACAACCTCTCCAGCTATGTTCAAGCCCAACGTCACTCCTCTTCTGCTCGATCAGATGAAGTCTCACGTGCCCAAAGTTATCACCCTCAAGACCGGAGAGCGTGTCATTGAGGATCCAGAACATAGCACTGAGAGAGTCATGTTGTGGTTCTACCTCCTCATCAACATTGGCGCTTTCATGTCTACTGCCACATCATACGCTGCACACGACATCGGTTGGTGGCTGGCATTCTTGCTTCCTCTACTGCTCTACATCCCTCTGCCGTTCATGCTCATGTGGCTCAAGCCGCGTCTGATCCTGCACAAGCCTGGTGGATCCGACTTGCCCAACACATTCAGAGTTATTGGCCACTGCCTGTCTGGTGGTGGAGTCTTCAGAATCGGCCGCCGCGGATGGTGGGACAACGGCAAACCATCTGTCATTGCAGCTAAGGGACTGAAGCACGAGACCCACTACAATGATGAGTTTGTTGAGGACGTCAAGAGAACTATGCAAGCGACTGGGATGTTCTGCTTCTTCCCTGTGCAGTACTGGAACGACAACGGGTAAGCAAAAAAGACAACACGCCAAACTTACAGATATACTGACTTTGCTCGTCACAGAATCGGAAGCTCCGCCAACTTCTTGACCACTATGCTGACTGGTAACGGCGTTCCCAACGATGTCATCAGCAACTTCAACTCCCTGAGTATCATCCTTCTTGGCCCTTGCTTGAACGTTAGTCTTGCCCATCCTATCCCCAAAGCGAAGTCATTGCTGACATGAGACACTGCAGTACGGCCTATACCCTGCCCTCCGTAAGGCGCGCATTCACTATGGTCCCGTTGCCCGTATCACTACTGGATTCTTCATTAGCACTCTCGCCGGCATCGGATACTGCATTCTTTGCCACAAAGCATACCAGACCAACCCCTGCGGCATGTACGGTAGCACTGACCCTGAGTGCGTGGACAACGGTCTCGTCTCGCCCATTTCGCTCTGGTGGGCTGCGCTTCCATTTGCCCTCGGGGGATTCTCTGAGCTTTTCATCAACGTGCCTGGTAAGTTGAAGCGGTCTCCTAATGTTCGCAAAGGGAAATGATTGCTAACGTGGAATACAGCCTACGGTATCGCTTACTCGCGTGCGCCCGTCAACATGAGAGGCCTCGTCTCCGCCATCAACCTCTTGAACACTGGCTTCGCCTACGTGATCAACTTGGCTCTCTCTCCCGTCATCACTGATCCTCACCTTGTCTGGGACTTCGGTGGCCCCGCAATCGTCGGCGGCTTCGTGACTGTGCTCTTCGTAAGTTCGCTCTGGATCAAAACTTACTTCGCTTCTTCCGCTAACAACCATTACAGTACTTCCTGTTCCGCCACATTGACAAGGAGGAATATGTTCTGTCAACTACCCAGACGACGGAGAACCACGAGTCTGCTGAGTTTGAGGCGATTGAGGGAACGAATCCTGATGGGGCTGTTACCACAGGTTCTGAGAAGCACCAGGTTTGAGAAAACCTCTAGTAGGCATGCTGTATCAGAGCCACATAGACACCGACTCGCTCGCTTGATTTACAACACAATCTGTGTCGAACATGATGTCCTTTGTGCGACCCCGCACCTCGCTCGTCACAACCCATTTGCACCCAATAAGATTTCCAGACCATCATGTAAGCTGATGTTTCACTCCATTTCTCTTTCACGAAATCTCTGGAAGTGGAGAGGAAACTGGGACCGATGATGATGATGAATTCCATCCTCAGCTTCCCATTGCCTCAGCTGTTCGTATCGCTCAACTGTGGCTGCATGATGCGGGCCCAATCGTCGTGCTGACAAGTCAGCACAATCGCGCAGGAGATCCGTCGCGGATTGCCATCGACCCAGATCATCCATGGCGTCCGCCAACAAATACAGGCTCGTCAACGTGTCTGGGTGATCAGAACCAAGCAGCTCCGATCTTTCCAAAAAGGCTTCATGGTATAGTTGCTTAGCTTCCTCGCTCCTGCCGGTGGCTGAGTAGATGATTGCCATGTTATCCAGAGCATTCATGAGACTTGGATGTCCCGTAGGATACAGTTTCCGTCCTATTGTCAGCGTCCTGTTCCCGAACTCTTCTGCCTCGACGTCTCGCCCACTCCTACATGCAGTGACAGACATACCGCCTATGACGACTAGTGTTTGGTCATGTTCTTCACCATACTTCTCTCGCACCCTGTGAAGGAGCTCAATCTGTATCGTCTCTGCGTCGTCGAGCTTTCCGTTTTGAGAGTAGATTGCACCCAAATTGGTCATGGCTTGCAATGTAACTTCGTGGTCTCCCCCCCAAAGCCGTTTGGAGCGGTCCAGAGCCTCTGAGAGTATGATCTCTGCTTTCTCCCATTGTTCGATATTGGCATATGCTATGCCTAGGTATTGCATGGTACCAACTGTACACTCGTGTTCTGGCCCAAGCAGCGCCACTCTGCTTCTGAACGCTTGCTCGATCATTCTGTGGCTAAGATCATATGCACCAGTCACTTGGGCGTGCATCCCGCCCTTCTCGAGTATAGAGGCCTGTCGTAGGACGGAGTCTCGGCCGTTCAGCTTGACTTCCATTGCGGCAAGCACGTGTGGGAAAAGAACCTGACAGAGTTCCCTCTCTGTAAAATAGGCTCTGGGGAAAGCTTCTTTGACGTTCATCAAGAACTGGCCACCCCAGCGTTCGAAAGTACCATTATATGTGAGCCAATCTTGTGTAGCGAGTTGCACAAGGCCATGCATTTCAAACGATGGTGAGCCTGTGACGATCTTCACCAAAGAATAGTTCCGCAAGACCTGTATGTCATGGTCGAGATTTGTTGTCGGCTCGTTTGCCGCAACGTCGGGTAAGACGGCTAGTCTGCCATTGAGACTGGGTTGAGTCTTCCGATTGAGTGGATGATCCGGTTGTTGCTCATCGTGCTTCCTGCGAGATCGTGATCTCAGCGTGAGCCGTCCATTGATGAACTCCTTTAAAGAGAGCTGAACACTGGAGCGAACAGGAGGACCAGCCTTAGAAGCAACGGCCTGATCCATATCCCTCCTGTGCAGCAGCGCTTCAGGGATCGCGTTTCGGTCGAAGAAGCTCATGAGAGAAAGCAGGTCGGCCGCAGAGCTTTCTCGTTGGCGAATGTGCTCAAATGTGATATGCCAAGTCTTCAGAATGCAGTTCTGCGCATTACGGTCGCGTCATAGATTCCATATATGCTGTCCAAGGACGTCCAGTCTCGTCTGCACTTTCGAACATCATTATGTGGATTCGTTGATTCATCCACTGATGCTTCCGGCTCCTCTTTGGTCTCCTGTCAGTTGCAGTCGTAGGTATTTGGGTGTAAGAGGGTAGGACATACCACTTCGCTGAAAAGACTTAAGCTTGTCAGAATAGTATCTGGGGAGAGCGGCAGCAATGTCCATTTCTGGGTTCTTTGCAGCTCCTTCTTTAACGCCCGAAACAGTTTCCGATTGTATCTGGCGGCCGGCGTGTCATGGGCGCTCGTTCCCTCTCCAGACGGCTCGGTGTTGCTGTTGGGTTCCATGTTGCAGAGGAGTGTTAGATCTTCTTGTAAAAGTGCTGTTGAAAGAAGAAGTGCAAACAGACGTGTGAGTCTGCCTAAAGCTATAAATGACGTGTTATGGCACTCGCGTTCCGAGGCTCGCTCTCATTGGCCGGACTTGGTACCGCGATGCTAGCTCCACGCGCCTGTGCAACTACGAGATAACACACTTTGAGTCTTCACTGATGCAAACATTTGCAGACATATCATATGAAAAGATGCGTACAGTACCACCACTTCACAGAACTTACAAAGCGTGAGCCTTGCCATGCAAAGCCTCACCAACATACTTTGCCAAAGCAATCATCTTCTCCTCTTGCAGTCTGCGGCCAACCAGTTGTACGCTCACGTGCGCGCCATCGTAGATCTCAGGGTCATCTAAAACAAAGTAATGTCAGCTTCGAGGTGCACCAGAAACATTTATATCCGGGAAACTCACAAGTATCCTGCGTCTCCTGGTCAACCTCGTCGACAGCCTTGAAGCTCTCATCTTTCTTGTCAACGTTCTTATCGACTTGGGTGACCGGCACGACCACACTAGTGTAATCCAGCAAGTTCACAAAGCTCGAGTACGTCAAGTAGGTATACTTCTCAGGCCTCGCCGCAGCAAATGGTGCAAGCGGGCTGATGATCGCATCCACAGGTCGGCCGGTACCGGTGAGCTCTGCAGTCGAGTTCCAGTACTCCATGTATTCTTTCTGCGCTTCTCGTTTGGCGACGTTGACGGCCATGATGTCTGTGGCACTGTACTCCGGGCTCTCGGGGCTGATGAGCTGTGGCGCAGGCTCTTCGCCTGATAGGCCGAAATGGTGCCTGGAGTCGGCGCCACCGTCAAAGGAGTAGATCTTGCCAGCAAGATCTGCAAGGTGGGTATGGGAGGGTGTCGGCTTCCAGTCGATGACAGTGTGGCCGCGGGAGCGGAGAGCATCGACGACCATATGAAGAGCGCGGGCGACGGGTGGATGGACTGCGCAGCTGCCGTCGTGAGTCAGCACCGCAAACGAGAGAGGCGTTTCAGTGCGGGCGTGAGGGTCTGAGACTGCCAAGTCTGCTGTTGGGCGCCAGGGAATCTCATGGACAAGAGGGTCGTGGAGCCATGGAGATGTGCTGAGCAGAGCCTGAGTCAAGAACTTGAGCGAGTCCGGAGTAGTTGCAAGAGGCCCAACGACGGAAAGCATACTCCCTTGGCCGTCGAAGCTGTTGGCCATGCCTTGGTATGGAAGGCGTCCGACCGAAGGGCGTAGGCCGTAAAGGCCATTGAAGGCTGCGGGAATTCTAATCGAGCCACCTGGTGGTCGTATTAGCTATCGCATACTTTGGGAGCTACGCACCAATAACCTGATTGATGCCAAAGCCTTACCAATGTCAGTGCCAAAGCCTGCGCAGCTGCCACGCAGTCCGATGAGAGCGCCCTCGCCGCCGGATGAGCCACCACTGCTCAAATTGCGGTTCTTAGGGTTCCAGGTGTACCCGATGATGTTGTTGACAGTCTCGCCACACATGAGGGTATGCGGGACAGATGTCTTGCAGTACAGGGTTGCGCCCATGTTGCGGAGCTCTTTCACAATTTCGCTTTCATAGTTGCGCTCTTTACCAGTGCCAGTCTTGCCTTCGAAGTTGCCAATCCAGCCTACATAGCCCATGTGGGTGTCCACACTGCTCACGGTCAGTCAAGCGTATCACAGCATTCTCCCGCGCACGCAACTCACCCTTTGACATGGAACTGGTCTTTGAGACTGACGGGCAATCCGTGCAGAACTCCGATCGGCTTCTTGTTCTCTTCGAAGTACTTATCCGCCTTCTCTGCCTCAGCAATCGCCTGATCAAAGAAGATCTCGTGCAAGCAATTGACCAGTTGATGGGCAATCGCAGCACGATGGCAGAAAGCCTTTGCTACTTCGACCGCCGACCATTGTCCACTTGTCGTCTTCGCCACCACTCCTACAGCATCCGTCTCTGTGATCTCGATCTCTTTCTCGTCCAGGAACTGATGAATGTATGTGCCGGTCACGTCGCACTGCTCTTCAGCCGAAGGAATGTCTGAGATGCGCCATTCTTGAGGAATGAGAGACAAGACTCGGTCGGCCTTGTCTTTAGCGGTCTTCTTCCAGTCTGGCGCCATGCTCTCTTGACGTTGTTGATTGCTTTCTTGTATCTTGCGCCAGTCGGATGGTTTGAAGTGGGTCTTGAAGGAGGATTCGGGGCCTTTCTCCATGGAGGGTAAACGATAGATACAGAGATGTACTTACAGTTTGCAGGACAAAACGATTATATCAAGAATGAAGCGCTTGCTAGAGCGTTATCATGATGTTGTCGACCTTCCCGATGGAGAATGAGGTGGGGTTGAAGACGAGCGAGGACGGCACTTGCACGTGGTTCGATGAGGGGCGCGTATGTCATTGGTGTGGAGAAAGTTTGAGCTCGTTCCTTTGTACCGGTACCGGAAGAACGTCTCCGTCAATAATACATATGACCTTGAAACGTCTTTCTTGCATCTTATCGCTTTCGACGGCCGACACAATCATACCAGAAGTTCTTGATCAATCCGCATGACTCGTAGTATCAGACGAATTTGCGCTACCATGAGCATATGTACGTACAGCTCCCTTCGCAGGATCAGCTCCACAACTTGTCCAGGCAACCGAATTAGCATGTCCGGCCGATACGATACAGTCAACAAAAAAGTAATTCGAAGATCTATCCATGCAGAGCAGACATGCTTAAGTAACACAGTGCATCGATTAGATTTGCCACTAGCTACATTACGAAGGAAGGCACTGAGCCGTCTTGATTTCTCGCATCTATATCAGGCAGCAATGTTCGGTTGCCTATTAACGGCGTTTTGCAGCACGCTAATGTCCGCTCAGGGCACATTGACCCCAATGTACAGCAGCATTGTAGGCGACAGAATTAACCTTTACTCCCATGCTACATCTTTATACGATTGAACATGATTCACCAAGTGCTCTAACCATTATCATCATCTCCCCAAACATACCCATCCAGCAATCACGATTCTGCTCCCATGAAGCTCTTCAACCTCCCTAATACCCTCAGCCTTGTCTCTTTCTTCTGCGCGCTTAGCTCCGCCGGGATCACATTCGGCGAATTCCCACCGCAAGTCCATGTCGGAGAATGGTACACCGTAGAGTATTCCAGCGATCGCAAATATGTAAGCTGCCCGCATCGTACCTGATCCTCTGATCACGACATGAGTCTAACTTGTTCCTAGGAGGTCAGAGACTTCGACGTGATGCAGTGGAATAGCATCGAGAAATTTTCGTGGCGCTCCGGCCATATAGTCAACCACCATGTGGACATCGGCGCAGGACACACCCTACGCAGAGAATGGAAAGTCCCTAACGTGGAGAACGGGTGCGTGCGATAATTACCTGCTATTGACAGAACGTACATTGACTGACTGATGTATTCCATAGAGTCTATAGCTTCCACATCGATGCCATCGAGATCGACGAGAACGGCCAGCTGAATCCGGATACGATGTTCTACGTGAACTCGAATAGGTTTGAGATCGTAGGTGGACATCGTAAGCTAGGTTCGAAAGAAATCGCTGGTATTACTGTTGGTACTATAGCGGGATTGGCTTGGCTCGCTGGCATGTGGGTTGTTGGTGCGAGACTGCTGAGAAAGAGGAGGTCGTTGGCTGTTGACATGTCTGAACAGAATGGAGGAGGGTACACTGATAACGCTGGAAGATGAGGTGGCAAGGTGGCAGCGAAGTCCGTTGTGGAGACGAACTGTCCTAGACTCCAGCCTGGTGGCTCGAGATGTCATACCATGGGCAGGTGAGTGACGACTATGTAACGTCGTGCACGATGCGTTAGGATTATGTGTTAGGAACCAGTGTCGACAATAGGTACGAACTAGCAGATATGAATGAACGAAATCCGTTTTCGCGGAGCTCGATTCGGGCATTGCATCAATTGACACCTTGATCGTGACAACAAAAGTGCACAGAAGAGAACATCCTTGTCGTCGTCACCATAGCAGTCTCCACGTCGGAGGTCCTGTTGTGGCGCACGGCCCGTGACCGCCGCTCCCTCTTTTGAACCTCGCCGCATCACGTCCATCAACTTAGTTTTCCCCTGCATCATCACCAACAATTTCTCCACGAAACCATTCTTTCTGTCTTCTGCGAGGCTGTCTCGGCCCTGGTGAAGATGCCGGAGCTACGGTGGCCGTCTCAAAGCTCTTCGGCGTCGGGTGGCCCGACAGCTGTCAAACGGTAATGATCCTACATTTATGGTCGTCCGGTCTATATGTGCCACTTTTGGCCAGGGCGCATGCTCATAGACCACGGAGAAATTATGTTGATGGTAGAAGATGACTTGAGAGAGTTTATTAGACTATATGAACAACATGATGGCGCGCAGCACTGATCGAGATTCTTCCTCGATCAAATAACTAGCTTTGGCCTCAAGCACATCCATATCATCTAAGAATCTCGACCACTCAATATGAAGTTCACAATCACCGCTCTGACCGCATCGCTCGGTTTGTTGTCGGCGGCTTCGCCTACTCCCATTGACCGCCGTGCTGTTGGCGATCCCATGTGCGGAGGTACATCGAGCCTTGGACCTCGATTGGTGGTTTGAAAGCAAAGGCTGACATTCTATTCAGACTGGGACCTCATCAAGACCGGCGCTTACACTCTCTACAACAACCTTTGGGGCAAGGGCGCCGCAACATCCGGCAGCCAATGCACTACGCTTGACAAAGTCAGCGGCTCCGTCCTCAGCTGGCACTCAACCTGGTCCTGGGCCGGTGGCCAGTACAGCGTCAAGTCGTACCCAAACGTGGTTGTGGATACCCAGGACGTGCCGCTCTCGAAGATCAAATCAATCGAGACGACGTGGAAGTGGTCGTACACAGGGCAGAACTTGGTGACAAACGTCGCGTACGATGCGTTCACGAGCAGTACCCCTGATGGTCCGGAGGAGTATGAGCTCATGGTCTGGCTTGGTAACTTCAACGCTGGCCCCATTGCAAGGTAGGTCACAATCTCACAGCTCTCCGCTTCTCCTGCAACATCAATACTGACTGACTTCTCTCTAGCGCATGGGGTGCTGATGGCAAGCCTGTTCCTCTCACAAAAGGCGTCAAGCTCGCTGGCATCACTTGGGACGTGTTCAAGGGGCCCAATGGCCAGATGACCGTTTACTCGTTCTTGCCGTCTGACGGAAAGAACATCGCCAGCTTCAAGGGCGACATCAATGTTTTCCTGAAGTATCTCACTCAGAGCCAGGGCGTCTCTGCGAACCAGTACCTGAAGAGTTTCGGTGCGGGCACCGAACCGACAATGGGCGACAATGCTGTGTTTACCACATCGAAGTACACCGTTGATGTGAAGTACCTGTGAGGAGGAAAGGCATACAGATGCGCCACCGGATAGACCACCCGAGAACCATCATCCGGATCAGGCAGCCAACTTCTATAGCAAAAGAACTACAGGTATCGCATTCCAGGCCTTTCCAGCGCAAAAGGATTACATCGTCAGCGTGTGATGTCAGCGCAACATTATCGGCGAGTTCGCCGTCTTACTGTACAATTCCGATCAATAGTAAGTCTCGCATTCGCCATGGAGCTGAAGATCTAAGCCTGTAGGATCGTGGCAGCGCAGCATGTCGAACCCGCGGAGCTGAATACCCAATCCACGGAGCTGATCCGTATGATCCGAACGTGCTACCAAGATGAACGCTCAGAACTTCTTGACGTGCCATATAACTATATAAATTCGCAGGATGTAGGCGCAAAGTAAGGAGTATCATCTCTACAATCACAGCTCGCGCTTCTTTCCTCGATATCCAACAATACTTTCACTATCAAGATGCATTCGTTCCTCCGATCAATCTTACTGGGGCTGCTAGCAATCGCTACGCTCGTACCAGCAATCACGGTTTCACAAGTCAAATACCCTGCCATCGAAGATGGACCGTCTCCCGCCCAATTCACCTACCCTGGCTACGGCTTAGACGGACCCCGAGTAGACCACGTCAACAGTACCGTCTTCGACTGGTGGTACTTCGACATGGTTTCTGACAACGTCGCCGAAGGAGATCTTTCATCTGTCGTCGCCGTCTTCCACGACGGCACAAGCGGTGGATTCCAAACACTGGTGGAGTCCCCGAACAAGATCCCGATGACCCTCGCTGGCACTTTTCCGAACGGAACCATATGGCGAACTTACAGTTTTGTGAGCGAAGGGGTGGTTGTGGCAGATGGGTCGCACTCGCAGGGCAGTTGGGGTAAAATTGGCCACTGGACTGGTGATGTTGAAACGGGGATTTGGGCGGCTAGCTTTGATCTGCTCGAGGCGCATGGCGTCCGTGGGACCTTCCGCCTGGAATCGGTATGTTGGCTACAATGGCGATTTGTCTGGATGTATACTAACCTACGTTTCTCAGCGCGCACCTCCACACTTTGCGTGTGGTCTCGTGGAGCCTGGAGCAAGCGAGGTGATCCTCCCGCATGTAGGCTGGGTCAACACAGTGCCTGATGCGCGCGCCACCGTCGATATTGAAGTCAACGGCACTGCGCTGAGCTTCGCTGGAACAGGTTATCATGACAAGGTACGTGGTTCTGCGTCCCGGCTCTCTTAATTCTTGGATGTCCTGCTCATAGCGTTTAGAATTGGGGCGATCGCCCTTTCTTCAACGACTCGGTCTTGTCGTGGTACTGGGGTCACGCTTCCCTCGGCCCATACAGCATCGTCTGGTTCGACGCGATCGACACCCAAGGCACCGAACACTTCAGCAGCTACGTGGCTCGAGACGGCGAGGTCCTCACTGCCAACTGCGAAGACAGTACTGTGGTGGTACGACCTTGGGGCGGAGAAGACACCTATCCGCCACCTGCAGGTGCGGAGGTACCTGATGGCTTTATCCTTACATTTGCAGATGTCGAAGGTCGAGAGCTCAGGGTGAATGTCACAACTTTCGCCACGCCCGTTCCAAACCCGCTGTACAACCGCTTTATCGGGATAGTGGAGGGGTCGTTTGCAGGCGAGAATGAGACCTTTGTCGGCGTGGCTAGTTATGAGCAGTTCAAAGCTGCTTGAGCGTTGGGATTGCATAATGGACACAGTGATCGAGTCGTGCTACCTAGACTGATGACAATCCCCGGCCATTGCCGATGCATTGCTCCCGATTCCACCCACTTGTTTGTGATTGCTCCATTTGCCGCCCACTGAACCTCACATCTACCTTGCACGCGCCGTCTATGCACTACGCCACCATAGCGACTTAATGGGCACTGTTACATCGTTATTCATATCTCGCATCAAAATGGTGAAGCCCGTCTGAAGCCGCCGCCTTTGGCACCAAACTTTCACGTCTTCGCCCTGCTACCAGGACATCAACAAATTTCCAACATGTTTGGCCTGTTCACGCTGTCAACGGAGTTACTCATCCACGTCTTAGCCGTGAGCGACACGATATCAGACGCTTTGCGCCTATCGGCAACAAACCGCCATATCCGCGATGTTTGGTTGGAGCATTCGACTCAGATCATCGGGGCTATCTTGAGAGCGTCCATTCCCGCTTATGAGAAAGCCCTCGATCTGGCAATCACGGAGATTCAACTGCAGTCTTCTTCGGACGAGAAGCCGTCACTTCGCGAATACTTACCAACGCTTCTTCGAAATGCCGATATGTGCGCGAGCGCATGCCTGGCCCATTCAGATTTCTGCGAAAACGTGCCATCACCACCAACTTCTTACTACATCTTGCGACGGGTTGGTCTCGGCTACGAGTACCGTCAGATCAGGGATACCCTGTACACAGAACTCAGAGCAACTCCCAGAGAGATGCTGATGACTCACGCTGATATGAGTCGCTGGCTACTGTTGGACGCCGACACTGCAGAACAAATCTGGCAGAGCGTTAAGCCTGAGGACTGGAATGAGATCCGTGACTTGTACAGAGATATTGAGAGCAAGTGAGATTATTCAGACTATTGCATATGCAGTTGGGCTATCTGCGACATCGACCGCGGAACCAACTATCTTCCAATCACCATTTGGGGAGACTATATTTCAGAGCGAGTGCCCTGTCTAGTAATTTGATCGGATGCATTCACGCTCTCTTGCCCATCTGAAGCCGTGAGAGCCTTCGTCTCATTTCGAATGCAGAAGCAGTACAGCCCTAGTGCTCGAGAAGCCGAAAATAAGTCGGACTGCTTTGTTTACCCTACTGGGACGCATCACAAGATCTACTTCCGGCCGTCGCCTTTTTTAAACACGTTATTGCAAGGACCCATAATCACGTCGTTTCCTTCTCCGTCCGTTCTCAGGCCCTGCTGAGACTGGCACGGAGCGGGAGGCTTACAACACCCCAACCAATATTCACCCCACTGTGCTGTGCAAAGAGAGCAGTGGAGAGTGCAATCAGGCTCAGTAACAAGGGACAGTGTTAGAGCTTTGATCCGGTGAACGTTGATTCTGTTACAGCCACGTACCTTGTTGATTCATGAAGAGATCATCAAATGGTCAAGATTAATCATGAATACATACGACCATAGGTCAGTGAAAACTGGGCATCCCGTCCGCTCTGCCATACATAAGCACTGAACCGGGCGACTAGTACTAGAGTGGGTGACCATCTGGGAATCCCGCCTGTTGTATGTTTTTGCTTTTTGGTTAATAGCTCCACTATATAGATTGTTGCCGAGCTTTCTATATCGATGTAGCTAACCAGCTATCGACAATTCACAAGTCCATCATGTTCTCTGGTCTTTGCAAACATTTCACAAGAGTTTCTTTGCTTTTGCTCCTATAGTTGACGACTACCTAATACATTCTCCGATCTTTTCGGGAATGCCAGCTTGTTCATAGCAAAAATGTGTCGAGATTGTTTTCTTGCTCAATTGTGACGACTTCCATTCAAACCCCGATCTTCCCCTAGTTGAGAAACACAGATTTACGATCCTTGGTCTTTCTGACACGTTCTAGGACAGGCATAGTCGTCAGAAAAGTAAAAAACAATCGACGTTGAACATCTGTTACAAACCCCCGGAATCGAACCGGGAACCGTCTGTGCTGCCAATGGAGCTTATTTTGCAACGATTGTTAGACAGAAATCATAACCGCTAGACCAGGCTTGCGTTGTGCAATCGTCGAATCATTGTGGTATCATAAACCTTGAAAATTTGATCAAAAACGAGCCAGGAAGCAAATTCCGACGTGCCCCGCAAAGATCCGCTTTTGCTTTTGATCAACAGAACCCAAGGGAAGATCCAGAGTTCGTTAGGGACGCCAACATACCATGCTCTGGGCTATGTTAGCTCTATATTACCAGGGCTGCGGCGTTGGGTTTCTTGTTGGATCTTGTGAATATACACCTCAACACGTTGATCGGAGAAGGCCGTGCGTGTCGTTCCAGGTTGCAAGAATCTCTAAGAATAGCCTCGCGACTTTAACTTGATTGCGTTAGACCAGGCTTTGCAGTGATCGATGAACGTGGTCAGACTGTATTGAATTTCCCATGATGCAGAACGAGCGATTTCTCAAAAGCCATAGGAATCGATCATAGATCTGTAGATTCGTTGGGTTAGTGAAGTTGTTTCGATGGGCATGTTATTCAAATGAGGCGTGGAGTCTCAACAACGCTCTACACTGTAAACCGCTACATAAACTAAGCGTACTCCACCCGGTCAGCACTTCAAATACACGTAGACCGGGTGGATGTACTGTACAATGACTGAGCGACCGCCAACTTCATCTCGACGATCCGACTCTACGCAGTCAACGAAGCCCACAGCCCAGAAAATCCGCCAACGAAGAACATAGCACTCCTCACGTAGTTCTGCGTAACCCACGCCCTCAACAGAGGCAAATGCTCGCCACTCGCCTCGCTCTTCGCCTGCAACGCAGCATCCAAACTGATCGCAATCAACCTGTTGATCCCCGGAATCATCACAATCCTCGTCCAAGCCAAAGTCAAAAGCGTGCTGCCGGCTGCAATGGTCCATAGACGGCGCTGTTTGGGGAGATGATAGGCGAGGTATGCACTTGCAAGGACGGAAGTGAGGGCTGTGGGCACGACGAAAGAACCGCCGGTGTAGAAGACGTGGGCGAAAATTGGGGTTGCGACGCCGACGGGTTCGGGGTAGAGGCGTGGGACGATGTTGTGGGAAGCGCAGATGCCATAGCCGCTTGCGATTAGGGCGAGAGGGATTGAGATTGCTTTCGCAGCGAGGAGAGCTTGGGGGGAGTCCATGGTGGTAGAGGTTGAGGTATTGGTTGGTAGTCGAAGATAGGCTCCTTGAAAGTACTTGGCTATAGGTTGAGGCCACCCGGTCACAGATGGTGAGAAGACTGGCCGTAGGGATGGAAGATAGAGAGACGAGCAATAGGCAAAGACGCGGCACAGAAGTCAGGACGAGCTGAGGTCGAGCTGATACTTATACTCGAGCTCCGGATGTTGGCGGCAGATCGGGTCCTATCGTTTCCGGATATGGGACGCGTCAGGGCATTGGAGTCTGGTATGATTAGGGCGAAACGTGGCTTACGATTGCCCGAAGGATTTACTAGACGAAGTCGAGGCTGGGAAGCGTCTGTTTAAGATGTCTAAAGGTCGATATATATATCAGCTGGACAAATCTGATAGGCGTGAGATACTAGTATTCTGTCCTGGTCCCACAATCACTTGTGATGAAGCCAGGGATGTGAAGTCGAGCTCGTTACTGCTCAATTATTTTTTGGTGTTTGTATGGTGGCGGGGTCGAGACAACGTGGAAAGCTTCTCAGCCCAAAGCTTCTGCTGTGCAAAGGTCTGCATATTGGTATAGACATGGTGTCATTCCTGTTGTCTCAGTGTACGGGTACTCAGATGATTGACTCGGTGTGCGTGTATGTATAGCATCATAACAAGCTATTTCTACAGCAACGAGTCAGCTTGTAAGTAACGGTCAGGTGAGATCAGACCCACACTTCCAGTCATTGTGATATAGTATGCAGACCTGTGACTCTTATCAGACGGGCCGAAGCTCAGGCGCCGGTACGCCATCGAGCCTTCCTCGCGCATGTGAGTCGAAGGGTCCCAGGATTGGTGTAGTAAAGAATAGTTACATATACAGCTCCACTTTGCATTATAATTCCCTCCCCTCCTCCATTCGGAATACATGCACACACTCCTTCGACCTCTCACGCGTCAACTTCCTCTTCTTCGAACAACAACCTTATTAAAGCCACTCCCTGGCTTGCGATCAACATTCGCGAAACATCCTGGACGAGCATACACAACCACAAAACCCCTCTCAGCACCGACAATGGCCTCAGTCCAGCAGGCAGAATGGCGCCCTCCTGCGCCGCTAACCGGATCAGCCCAAGAAGCACTGCCCAAGCTAAGCATGTACAACTCGTTGACCAGGAGCAAGAATGAATTTGTGCCTCTGGATCGCGAAGGAAAGAAGATTGGCTGGTATGCTTGCGGACCGACTGTGTACGACGATGCTGTAAGTTGATCTTTTTGCGGAACTGCTATATATGGCTAGGATGACTGGTCTTATCAACATCTCTTCAGTTTGCATTCATGCATTTTTGTGAGACACCAACTGATTGACTGATCGCAGCACCTAGGCCATGCCCGCAACTATGTCTCCACCGATATCATTCGCCGCATCCTGCAAGACTACTTCAAGTTTGATGTCAACTTTGTCATGAACATTACCGACGTGGACGACAAGATCATTCTCGCCGCGAGACAACAGCATTTGCTCGCCGAATGGCTGGCAAAACACAAAGAGGTGGACCAGGATGTGCAGGACACTACCAACAAGGCGCTAGCTGCATACCTGCAGAAGAACCTCCCACTCATTCCTTCCGAGACAACACCCGAAGCATGCACAAAAGAGGCTGAGCGCGCATACGGTCATGTCTTGAAGGGCAAATCTGTCGCAAACGACAACACACCGCCTGGTGACAAGGAAGCCAAGGTCAAGATGCACCTGAATACCACGCGCTCGGCTGCCGAGGCTCTGCAGCTGGAGCAGAAGGATCTGGACGTATTCGGCTTGAAGGCATCTGGTGTCCTGCTGCCATACATCGACTCCTTGTACGGCAGCTCGGTCCAGGGCAACGACCACGAAATCTTTACGAAACTTACGAAGAAATATGAGCAACGATTTTTCGACGACATGAAGGCACTCAACGTGCAATACCCGAGCAAACTCACCCGTGTGACAGAATACGGACCGCAAATCGTCGACTTTGTCAAGCGCATTGAAGACAACGGATACGCCTACGAGCACGAGGGCTCAGTGTACTATGACACAGGCAACTGGGAGAAGAATGGCGGCGTATACGCTCGATTGGAGCCATGGAACAGGAACGACAAGGAGCTTCAGGCCGACGGTGAAGGCTCACTTTCCACCAAAAAGACTGGCTTCAAGCGTTCCGGTGCCGACTTCGCGCTTTGGAAGGGTTCCAAGCCTGGTGAGCCATCCTGGTCATCACCGTGGGGTGAGGGCAGACCTGGTTGGCACATCGAGTGCTCAGCTATGGCATCCGATGTGCTGGGCAAGACATTTGACATCCACTCTGGTGGTATCGACCTTTCTTTCCCACACCACGATAACGAGCTTGCCCAATCCGAGGCTTACTGGTGCACCAAGGATCACGTCGACCCACACGCACAGTGGGTCAACTACTTCCTGCACATGGGCCACCTGAGTATTCAGGGCAGCAAAATGAGCAAGAGTTTGAAGAACTTTACTACCATTCGCGAGGCCATCTCCCAAGGAGACTGGACACCTAGAGGTCTGCGTATTGTCTTCCTCCTCGGTAACTGGCGTGATGGTCTTGAGATTACTGGTGAAGTTGTCAAGGCCGGTGTCGCTTGGGAGGAGAAGCTCAACAGCTTCTTCATCCGCGTTCGTGACATCCAGCAACGCTCTACCGAAGCCCAGATCAAGGGTCTTTCCCTCAACGATGCCAACGAAGGCTCTGGCTCCGACCTTCTCCAGCACCTCAGCACAGCCAGCCAAAAGTTCCACGACGCCCTTTGCGATTCATTTGATACCCCGACCGCCATGCGTGTCATTTCCGACCTCATCACCGCCTACAACTCTGCATCTGCTGTCCCTGAAACCACATCCATCACTATCGCTCAATGGCTTACCGAGCAAGTCCACATGTTCGGCCTCGACAGCCAACCTCTCCAGCCTGCTCAGCTCGGCTGGTCCGGCATTGACATTCCCGAAGATGCCAAAGCACACATCTACCCTCTCGCCTCCCTTCGCGACCGCGTTCGTGAGCAGGCCATTGCTGGTACCGTTGACCTCGCTGCCCTCGGTTCCCTTTCAGGCACCCCAAGCGAACCCAACAACCCCTACGCTAAAGTCTACTCAGACTTCCAAAACCGCATCCTCGAGCTCTCATCGGCCTCCGCCCCTCCTAAAGAGTACCTTGCTGCCTCTGACCACCTGCGCGACACCGCTCTCTGGAACCTCTCCATCTACCTCGAGGACCGTGAAGGCCAGCCTTCCCTTGTCCGACCGCTCTCCGCTTCTCTCCGCCAGGAGCGTGCGGATCGCGAGAAAAACGCCGCTGCAAAGGCAGCCGCCAAGGAGAAGGCCAAGCGTGACGCCGAGGCCGCTGAGAAGGAACGTCTCGAGAAGGGCAAGCTTAGCCACCTTGAGATGTTCAGAACTAGCGAGTTCTCGGCTTGGGATGCGGAGGGCTTGCCTACGTCTGATGCTGAAGGCAAGGAGGTTGCAAAGAGCAGGGCGAAGAAGTTGAAGAAGGACTGGGAGAGGCAAAAGAAGTTGCATGAGGCGTGGGCAGCTACTCAGGCGAAGTAAAAAGTTTCCGATGTTCGCGTTTTTTTTTTTAATGAAGCGGTTGCATCGTAGTCTATATTCAATTCTTCGAGACTCCTTTTCTCGTAATCCTGAACATGGGTTCTTCTCATGATTTCTTTTCCAGCCTTCTACGTGGTCCAGGCCCGCCAGGTAATGTATTTAGCTGATGTATGCATGTGTCCAATGGGGTGCTTCTTAGTCGTCATAGCATGGAGGTGTCGCACGAGGTGAACACTATATATGGACGCCTCCCCTCTCGTATGGTGCAATATAAACGCATGACATATCGTCGTCCAATATATCTGGAGTAGTCTAACGGTCTAATGATAGCTAGCAGACTTTCGTTACCTCTAATACCATCTCTATTGCTCACCTAAACGCAGAAACTATCGTACTAGATCATGGAATCCCTACTAGATTTATCTCCACCGGCTACAATGCCCGAGATGGCGGCATATCACGACCAAGAAGCCAGCAACGCACCTTTTACTATCTACACACTGTGTGATGCAGACGAGGATAATATGACGGAGATCATTGAAATCTACGGTACGGCCTGTGAGATTGAGGGTCAAGTTGTTCGCTCGCCGCGCCACCGCTTTCATGGAGGACAACTCAAAGGTGTCGTGGAGTACCACATTACTTTGGCCAACAAAGAGCAAATCAATCCACAATGTTTCCTCATGGTCGCTTACCATGACTGGAAAACCAAAGGAGTGATCATTATAGCTCTAGATAATACAGAAATGCGGTGTACGCCAGATCTGCTCTGGACCAAGGCGGAGGACGCGGGTCTGGCTTAGGTCTACTCACAGATGTCGAATATGAGCTCGGAAGAGGTCAAGGAAGACTCTCTAGACTATGGGGCACTGGGCGACGACGATGACGACTATCATGATGTGGACCAAGACGAGGATTTGGCAAAGCTCCCGGTATAGGCTATCACATCGGGGTCTACGTGCGGAATAACGTTGACGTTTGCGCTTTGCTGAGAGAGATCGAGCCAGCGGTAGATATTAAACAGCCCTTTGAAATGGTCTGCAAGGCTTTGAGAGCCGTTCCCGAGAACGAGGAATCGAAAGGAGATTTTGTTTCACGAGCAATAATTGCACATCCGGTTGAGACGAGTAGACACCAGACGTTGCACAAGCACTTGTTCCTCGTCGCCGATGAAATCGATTACACCCAAGATGGCCTGACTCTGGTGGACTTAGACTGGGATGGCAAGACTGATGGCAAAAGTGATGAAGAGCTCAGGGAGATTGTCAAGACCGCAAGCGTGGACTCTATCAGAGTTGGCACGCACGCCGGCACTGCTGGAGGCTGGGCCGCCGTTTTCGTATTCTCCAGAGTCGCAGAGAAAGGAAGTCTAGCAAAGTGGCGACCAAAACACGTCTTGGTTGGAGCCTACTCGGTACCTTATCCGGACTGCGATATCAAGGCCCAGTCAACCATTGATCCCAGATGGGATAGAAGAGGACCTGGCCAGGATCGAGTGGTCTATGCTGAGTCGATTGATGGGACGGAAGAACTTGATACTTTCCAGGTTTGTCGGAAATTGTTTCGAGCACATTTGCGGTTTTGCGGACGGTGTCCATTCGCGACTAAGTATTGCAGGGATTACTTTGTCTATTGCAGTACAAGAGAGCTGAAGGCAGAGGATGAAGTGATGGTAGTCAAGATGATGATGCCTGCAGAAGACATTCTTCAAGTCAAGATGAGGGATCTGCCAGATCTTGAACGAGGGCAGGTGGAGTCCATCAGGTGTCAGGCCTTAGAGGCGCATACTCTGATGACTGATGTTGTAGAAGGAAAGAAGAAGTGGAGGGGAGTGTCCATCGAGACTTGGACCAAGTGATTCGTCTCCAAGGGTCCCGAGCTGACCTGTCGAATTGCATCGTGGCAAACGACGCAATAGTTATACTTTGGCGCCGGGCTGTGCGATTGCTTAGTGAAACGATGCAATCGAACGATGCAATACCTGCGCAATGCGGGCTATTGCGTCTTCGATTGCATTGTTCGCCTCTATAAGAAGCAACAACTTTTCTTCAGCGACGAACAACCCTCAACCAACATTTATCACCACCCGCCTGCCAACGAAGGAGTCAGCAAACAACACCCAACACCCGCTCCACCCTCTCCCTCAAGCTCGCCAGCACCATGGTCTCTGACGACCAGACTGCCGCGAACCTCGTCTTCGCCAAGAACCAGCAGACGCCTCTGCTCAAGCTCCCGCCGGAGCTGCGCCTGGCAATCTACGAGTTTGTCCTGGCTCCCGAAATTGAAAGTGGAGTCCATCTCTCCGTACTCGACAAGCCTCGTAGACCAAGCCTCCTGCAAGTCTGTCGTCAGCTCCGCGACGAGTCCCACCTCGTGTACCACGAGCGCACCGGCTTCAGCATGATCGTGTCGCCCTTCCACATCGAGCACGGTTATGTTGCCCGCTGGGCGGCAACCACCTCCAGCGACGAGCTGCGCAAGATCCAGCGCCTGTCGTTCGACTTGACCAACGGTCTCGGCACAAACAACATCCACGAGTTTGAACGAATCCTTTCGGATATGGTTCAGAGGGGTCTCAGCGCCAGCGCTTTCCAGATCCGGGCTTTAGACGATTCGACGCTGCATTTCGCAGTCGACGGGCGCCTTTATGGGGACACCAAGAACGCTCGCGAATGAGTGAGTTTAACTTGTTCGACGGAGGAGCGGACTTTCAGACTGCTGGTGGAAAGGAATGCCTTGGAACCGTGGACAGGAAGGAATGACAGCATCAGCTACATAAAGCGTTTGACGGATACATGCAAACCGTAGCTCCCCCAAATGAAAATGTCAACCGTGCTACATCACCTTTCTGTTGCCGCCAAGGGCTGTGAATTAACAGCAGAAGCCCAAAGTGTATCTCCTCAACTTGCAACGGGTTGCAGAATCAATTGACCTAACCACACTGGAACGCGGAGATCGCTTCTTATTTGAATAGAGAAACGTCGAGCGCAGCAACGGAACGCAAGTAAGCTCCTGATCGTTCTAGTTGTTAATATGCCTATGCACCTTCCATACTCTCAACATCATGGCTACCAGATTGTGATCTGATCCGAATGTGTTGTAAGCTGTCGAGTGTCAAGACTTTGCGTGCTTGGCCAGTCGTCGTGGATCGCCCTCCCTCAAGTCCCCCAATCAATTGACTTCGCGTAAACAAAATGGTTAGCTAAGTCGCCAGCCAGAGACGCCATTACAGCGCCACGGGAGATGTGTCAGGAGTCATGAAACAATCATGAAACACACGTGTACTTACACGAACGCCATCCCAAAGGTAAGCTCGACAGTAAAGACACATGAAATGGAGCAGGTAATGAAGATAAATGCAGATCGTTTTGCAGCGTAAGCTGGGTATCAAAGCTGTAAATCTAATCGTACACATAAAAATAAGAAAAGATATAGACACAGAGTCTGGAGCCGCTCATACAGCCCGATTGGTCGTAAAAGCCATCCCAATTCCAGAACCCAATGTGGAAGTAACGCCTTTCCAAACCCCCAAAAAAAATCGCTTGATGCACGGCGGCGAGTCCAATGAAGCGCCGAAGATAGTAGAAGCCGTGGTGGAAAATGATGTCGCTAAGGTGAAGGTGGTCGTACAGAGAATGCCGGTTCGTGGATTGTTATGACCGAATGCCAGATCTCATCTTGTTTGTTTGTTTGTTTCGTAAGAGAATCATGATGGAGATCACATCTAAGATCTGTTGGAGTTCATGGAGACATCTGAGTCGACAGAGCCGCGAGACGAATCGTTCGGCATCGATGAGATGGGGCCGCCGGAAGAGCGTCTGCGTGATGAGGCAGTGGCGTTCTCGAACTGCTTCTGGGTGTGCTGGTGCATCTGCTTCTGGTATGAAGACATGGCCTGGTCAGGACGGTTGAGGTCGAAGTTCTGCTGGAAGTGGCTTGCAGCGACGTTGGGGTCGACGTTGAGGTATTCGATTGAGCCGGCCATTGTGATGTTGTTTGGTGATGTAGTTTTATTGGTATAGAATTGGATTGAGTTTGATCAATGTTGTGTGCGTAAGGTTATGAAATGAAACTGGTCGTGTGATGTGCTGATTAGATTGAAGATGTCGAAAGTCAACTTAAGTGGGAAAACAGCGATCCTATATCCCTCTCCTGGCTTACTACCAGGTCAACCGACAGAGGATGTCAACAGGTAGAAAGTTGCCCTGCGTCAGAGGACCGCTGAAAGATCTACACTATGATGTATCTTCGACCCTCCTATCGTCACTCGTGCCGTCAAGCGACCGGGTCCCACAGCAGTTTAGACGCACGGCGCACCAATCTGTGAGACTTGGACCCTGCACCAAAAAAAAGGCGGAACATCCTAGCGCGGTGGCTCTCAGCTCAGGGCCGAAAGTGCCTGGAGGAATCCCGATTCACGAGACCGTTCCACTTTTCACGACCATCGATGGATGGCGACTGGCAGTCTGGCGACGAGCTCGATGTGCAGGGTCCAGCTAGCGAGCTGCGGAACGCGGCACAATGCCGATCTTTCATGTGTCTCCATAATTGAATGACGGCGAAGGGCCAACCGAAGAACAAGGATATGGGGACAGCAGGAATTCCATCTGGGGCGCGATAGCAACGTAGCAGTATAAGCGGTTGATTATCAGATGCAAGCCACGCGCAACTGCAGGCATGGATAGCTGGGTATAGTGGATTGTATCTACTATGCGCCAACCTGTGTTACTGTAGCTGACCTGGCACAGACAACGTCAGGGAAATTGGGGGCTTACGAGGCAACCCATAATATCAATAATTGCCACTCTGAAACGTCTGGTTGATGACCTCAAGACGATTCAGCAGTTGTGTACGCAGGTACAGGCTCGCCTCCTTAAGCAAGCAGGACGTGAAGTGAACGTTTGGCCCCACAAACGATGTCATGCACACTCGATGCAGGGATCCTTAGCGTCATTGGGGCAAAGTCGAAGACCTGTGACGACAAGTTCGCTCCTCGTGCTCCTCTTTTCAGGGCCTGGGTTGTTCACGTTTTTCGTTCTGGGTCAAATCGTCTAGCATACCGAGAATACTTCCAATTAAGGATTCAATCAGCGGGTCCAGATCACGGGGCTCAACTGTGTGAGCAGTTATCACAGACGACAACCGTCCGCGGACGTCTTCCCTTTTGGAGACATCGGACGCGTTTGTGCACAAGGCTCTGCATGAGGCTCCGTCAGCTAGATTTGTCCGTACCACCACCACGGCGCGAGATGACGCACGAAAGGCCAGTGCAGGGGAATTGGTACCGCGTACTCCTCAACAACCAACAACAACAACATCGCGACAAGGGCGGCATCTACAGATATAGATCCGAAAATGATGACATGATCTCACAGCTCTGTTTTCAGTACTTCCGTTAGGGTGTTGGTAGGGAGGTAGGTCTTGCGATCAAGATATCGGGTACGCAACAGGAATGCCCTTTCTGAGGACCCCGGCGAGCCCGGCACAGCGTTCACACTCCGCACGTTGCAAGGATCGGTAGCAACCTTGCTTATCATTCTACACTCCAGATTCCTCTCTGTCAACGTCGGCCCACTCCACACGTGCCATGCTGCCAATTGTTTTCAACCGCGCTGTGTTTCTGGTACCAGAGCTTGCAGAGATCTAGGTCAACTTCGACTTGCTTGGAGAATCCTCTCCTTCTCTTCTTCACTGGAACGATCCCTACTTCTAAGGATTCGGCAAGCTCACGAAATCCCCGACCTGACGATTCTTGGCAACATGATCGGTCGATGAGATCGAAAGCATCGCCTATAATCACCGTGACGCTTCAGGGTCTTACTCTAGATTCTCTTCCCTTGCCCTCACGCTCACGCTACTTACACACACCTAGGGACATTCCATTGGACGCGCCTGGATGGAATCCCGCGCGTCTATCTCCTCCTACTTGTGGGTTAAGCTATAGGACCCCGGTTCTATCACTTCTGTGCGATGAGGTTATTTTGGCTGCAGGTCTCATGTTCTCGACTTCGATTCATCCCACATCATCGATGGCCATGAGCTCGCCGTCTCGTGCTCAACTATGATCTGACTCTGTTGTTTAGCTTTGCGGATGGAGCATTACTCACTCTGACGTTTGACCTATTTTCAGACATGCTGGGCATTCACTTCAGTGTGACATAAACACGCTTCGTCACGAAAAGTTATACGAAGCCGCGATCTACTCCCCGATGCTGTCACCGCTGCCACCACTGTCAAGGTCGCGAACGTCGATGGCTCGAGCGCGACGGCGACTAAGGCGTCCTGGAATCCTTCCACCTTTCTCGAAAACGACGTGACTATGACCGCTGCTTAAATCAAGTCTTCGATGTCGCGATTCGCGATAGCAGGAAAAATGCGAAAGCTCCGCCTGCCAGCCTAGACTAGCATCCTTGTGGCTTTCATGGTTGTTGCTTTTCTCGGCTTGCCCGGGAGTTTTTTGTTCCCCCTGTTTGTCTTATGCGCGTAAGCCTTTCTGCCGCTGTCATCGCTCGATCGATCGAAGGCTTCAGGAGCGACGTCAGTCAATCGATAATACCTCTCTCCTCCGCTCACTTTCGCAATCCTGTGTGCCAAGCGATGTCATTTCTCTCTTTCGTTTCGATTTCTACAATTGACTGTCTAAACACGCAATGTCTTATCACCCTCGTGACAAACACTATCAACTTGTGGTTCATACTCAAATCCCGTACTGTTCACCCAGCTCTCAGGCGAAAAGTACGAGTATCAAACTAGAATGACCGAGTGGGCGAGTGGGCTTATGATTTTTTTTCACGACGTTGATATTGTCGAACTTCAACGTCCCAATAACAAGTAGGTGACTTTGAATGCAGCTGTTGTACCTACTCTACTACCGGACTTTGGAATCGATCATCTTGCAGCTACTGTATAAGCTAAAGGGCTCTCCATATGAAACTCAAAATAACGATCACCGCAACCGCAAGCTTCCGCGCGTGATACCATCCTAATTATCCTTTGAGCTTCGCCTATCCATGTAACCTTGCAAGAACTGTGATCTCCTCTTGCTTTCCGCCTTACCCGTGTAACCTCAAAGTGCATATATATACACTCGAATAGATGTAGATGTTGTTCCAGACCGCAAAGATAAATTAGGGTCTAGGGTTGGGGGCAGGCGCCTGCTCTCAAATACATGTAACTTACATGTATATTTGCATGCATGTGTACGTGTATCTTGATAGGTCCTACACCATACAGGAAACATCTGCATATATCCAGACCAGACACAGGTAAAAAGACCATCCAATAAGTGGGCATGTAGTCAGATGTGTTCGCATAGCTTCTCGTTCTTGAATTTGCACTCGATTCCGACAAGCAACAAAAGGAGCCACCTGGCCGAGCGAATCTTGAAATCATTGCCTTACACATGAGACTCCAATAGAGGTAAACTTATCGAGAGACCGCATTGGCGGAAACATGTTCGCACAGAGCACAGCAAAACAACACCACTCATACCATGTCACAAAAAAAGCCAGAAACCTTATGCACTATTCAAGAATGATTTTTCTTCTACCCACATCCACCCACGTCCGTCCATCCGTTCATCGAACACGTCCAGTACAACCGATCAAAAGCCCAAAAACGCAACCGCCGACACCTCTCCGAACGCTCCATCACAAATCCTATTTTCTGCCCCCTGTGATATCTCTCATGCAAAACCAATAACACATAGTCAAATACAACATACAAAGCAAAAGGATAAACTTGATCTAGCCGCGTGCGCACAGGAATGAAAGCATAATGTTTCCTGGGCGTAGCAATGCGTCTTTGTGTGTGCTGGTTGATAAGAAGAAGAAGAAGAAGAAGAAGAAGAAGAAGCAGAACAACAATAGGGCTGAAGCACCCAAATCCACCAAGCCATCAATCTCCAAGCGTGATCCATGTACACATTTCCTTCGTGTGGCTACGTGCGACGGGAGGTGTCGGCGGCTTTGCCATTCGGCGATGTCGCAACACCCAAGCCGAGTTTTCGAAACTCCTCTCTATCGGATGTTGAGGCTCTCGTATTTGACCCATTGGCTGCGGTTGCGGTTCGGGTGCTCGAGGCCGAGGTGGTCGTCGTGGCCGAGCTTCTCGGACAGAATGTCATCTGTAACCCATGTTAGCACTTGTTTCTACATATCATACACTTCGCATGAAGGTTCGAAGGGTAAACATACCATCCTCAACCCAAACAGGGCGGCTGTAGTTCTGCCCGCCCTTAACGATCGCGAAGCGGACCTTTTCAAAGTTCTTGCCCTTGATACCGGTGCGCTTGCTGAGACGCTCCTTGGTCTCCTTGAACACCTCGCCGTCTTTGATGACGAAGATGAATGGAATGGAATGGTGCTTGCTGGGCTCCTTCTCGAAGTGGAAGCACCAGAGCGGGCGGTCGCCCTTCTCGACATCAAGCTGTTGCTCTTCTTCCGGCACACGCTCAGCGTAGATGGTCAGGAACTCGTTGAGCGCGACGACAGAGTGCGAGAGTGGCAGAACCTTGTACACTTTGCCGCTGTGTACCTCGTAGAAGCGGATCTGCCCCATGATCTCATCAGGAATCTGGGCGCGTTTCTGGAGCTGCTCGCGAACCTCAGCAAAAGTGGCTTGTTTGGGGACCAGAATGTCGTAAGTAGTTTCTTGAGTAATGCCGTTCGGCAACCAGTTGATCTTGACGGTCTTGCGCTGCTCGAGATCCTTGAGACTCATTTCGAGAACTTCATAATAGAGCTGATCAGGTGCTTGTGCAGGCTGGTATCCGTAGCCATAGCCGCTGCCACCCAGGAGAATGTTCTGAACAGTCAAAGCTGCCTGTGGTTTGATGATAGTCCTGGGCTTACCGGACTGCTGTGTCACGGTTGTGAATCGCAAGAAAGACTGATCCACAGCTGTCGCACTCACACTGCTCAGGTGTTCTGCGACCTTTGAAGCAAGAGTCTCGTACGTGTCCTTCTTAGACAGATAAAGAGCGAACTTGTCGTCGCCTTCGTTCTTGACCGGCAATCCTTGGGGAGGCGCAGTCTTGGGGGTGAAGTTGACAAGCACACGGTTGATCAAGAAGTCGTAGAAGTCCTTGGCTGTAAGCTGCGCGGCGGGCTTTGTTTGACGAATGGCGCTAGCTTCGTTCTCGCTGAGGTGACGCTGGAAACAGATGATGTCGCCGTCTTGAATCTCTGACGAGTGTAAGGTCTGCTTGGGCTTCATCTGTTCGACGTAGTTCTGCTTGATCTCCTCATAGAGTTCGAGTGAAACACCAGGCTCCCAGCCCATGAGCTGAAGGATTTGTGGTGCAAGATCCTGGACTTTGTCCGTAGGATCCATGTAAACGTGTCCCATGCCTTGTAGAGTTTGACGTTCGATGTCAAAGTACTTCAAGAAGATGATTATGGGTTTGTGTGTGGGTTGTGGGGCGGCGCCATTGATCGCAGGCGAGGAGGGCACTGACGGTTGGCTGTTTGGCCATATGGGTTCGCCAGCTTCGTTCCTGGTCGTTTCTTCCATGAAGACTCGGAAGCCCGAGTTGCGAGTGCTGAACTTGTCTGCGGCCTCCTGCAGCGTCATGTCTTGCCATTGCAGAGGGTGGTCAGGGCGGACAGTACCATTTTGGCGATTAACCATAATCCAGGGCCTGATGAGATCCTCCTCTGAGCCTTGCTCCTGCGCAACGAACTTGGTGAAGTCGGAGATCGTCATGCTTCGCAAAAGTCGATGCATCTTGGGCGCGGCAGGTTCGACCTCGGGATCCGCAGTCCAAGGGATCAGATCAGTCCCGAGGTGAGATTTGTAGCTCTGTTCAGACGCCACAGACACGTTCATATACAAGTGAGCTTCTTCACGATCTTTCCTGCGCTTTTCAGCCATCAAGCGCTCCTCCTGCATCTTCGCGGGCAGATGTGCTGGTGGCTCCATTTCAGCAGGCGGCAACAGGATCTGATCCAATCTGCTTTCACGGATGTACACAAGCATGTATGCATTGTTCGAGCGCTTGGTAGACCACTGGCGTGTGTAGGGGTTCTGTCCTTTGACGCCGCCGTTCATGCCATTGAGGCCATAGTCTCCACCAAAGTTGTCTTCGATTGCTTCATGCTTTGTTGCACGAGTCACACGGTCATCATCATATCGGAAGAAGTCGCCATTCTTATCCGGCTTCAAAAAGGCGTAGTAATGTCCAGCATTGAGATCGCCCGAGTGTACGAGCACACCGTGAAGATGGTAAATGTAGGGCTCCGACTTGTCTGCCGAGTCCTCAAGATAGGGCGTACAGTCAAGGACTTCCGGGAATTCGTAGCGGTCATTAACTTTCATCATGGCGTCGCGCTCGAAATCATACTCGAATCGCTTCAACTGTAGGTGAAGGACCGAAGGGAAACTTTCGAAGATCACGCCCTTTTTGGCGTCTTGAAGACCATATCCTTCGGCAGCATACTTGTTGTCGCCTTCGAGGGTCTCTTCTTGAATGTATGTCAAGAAACTGTCGGTCACACTTCTGCATCCGCCAACGTTGAGCTGCAAGTCCCAGTAATCTTCTATCCGACTGGACTCATAATCCACGTTGATACATCTGAGATATGTCTTCATCTTGCCAACGAACATGTCTGGTAAGGCTTTTTCGGCGACAGTGCCCTTCATGCGAGCTTCGAGCTTCTCCATGAGTTTCCTGGATAACTCTTGTACGTCCTGTTGCTCGAAGATTTGTCGACTTTCCCATCCGAAGGAATGTGTGAGTTCCTGTGTTGAGACTGCAACAGGGTCGGTTTGAAGGCGGTAGAACAGTCTCTGTAACGCGTATGCTGACGCCGAGTCTGCCTTGTCCTCATCATTTTCCGTAGGTATTTGATACACGGCCTTCCTGAAGGCGCCGGTAAGATAAAGCGATTGCAGAAGAGAGTTGAGGTAGCATGTTGCACCTTGATTGCGGAGGCCGACCATGCCAGTCTCCTTCTTGCTGTCATAGTTGACAAAGTTGTGCCATAGGACACCTGTGGGATCCTTCAGCACACGGACGTATGCGGTGACTATGGCGCTGTCGTTCTCTACAAGCGGCCTGTCAGAGCCGTCGAACTTGGCCGCAAATATCCTATTCTTGTCGGCGAAGCGAGTGAAACCCCAATCTCCTTCGTCCATTGTGAATCGATGGTTCGCCTCATGGTGGATGTACAAAGACGGATCGTTGGGGTTGTGGAGGACAAGCATGAACTGCGCGCACGCATACCAGTCCTCTGGCGGCTTCTCGTCCGCAAAACCTTGCTCTAGGTAGAATGATGTGCTTTCTGAAGCGGCATTTCCAGCCGGGAAGAAGAGTATGCGCCATGGATGGCCACCGCAATGGAAGACCTCACTGTGCGAACGCTTTGGAAGTTGCCTCCAGTTCGTGATGTTCCATGTGAAGACGGCTTCGGCGTGTGTCTCGTAATCCGGCAACGCAGGCAGAAACCTCTCTTTCATGGCTTCATGGCCGTTGGCCAAGGGCAGCGCCGGCTCAGTTGATGTTTCCGTCTCATCTGCCATGCTGTCACCGTCGTCAGGTGATACGAGGGTCACGTTGTCTTCCGTCGGGGTGAGGCGCTTCTCATCGTAGTCGGAGTCGAGCAGCATGTCGCTGCCAAGCTGATGTGGCCTGCGTCAGCACATGTCTTTGTCACAGCCGGCCACTTGCGGTCACGAATCGCGCACAGACGCATGGACTTCGAGATGTACATGCGCCGTCCACCGCATTTGGTTTCCTCCAGCAGTGCTTACCTGATCCATGGCGAAGAAGGTGTGTGGGGGTCCGCCTCAGTGATTCGGGTAGAACGGGTGTGGTGTTGCACTTGGAGCGGAAGCCTGTGGGACAAGGCGAGTCCTGGAGGAATGCGCCTGGGCTGGCAGGCGCGGGGAGGAGGAGGGCGTATTGGCGGAGGCAGCGATGCTTCCGACGATGGGCGGAGCGCGGGTTGGGGGCGGTGTTGGCGGTGAGGATGCTGCTATGGGTGGTTTGCTGGCAGCAACAGTGGATTTGGGGCGTGAGGCAGCGATTCTGTTGCAGCAACTTGAGAACAAGCAGAAGTAGAACGGTACGTCACCTCATATGGAAGCCGCCGCGTCGCCGCATTGCCGAGAGCGAGCCACGTGCGGTTGCCTTCCTTTGACATTTCCATAATTCACAAACATTTGCACGTGATACTTGCATGTGCCTAGCAGTCACGCATTCAATAACAAGCTTGTGTACCCTTCTCACAAGCATGTTATTAATACAACAGCTCGTGTATATCAACAGCTCTCTACGCTGCATCTCAGGCAGGTGACTGTGTCGCCCCCACCATTGCTTGGCACGCCAGCGAGCTTCTTCTTGCTGTGAACTTTGATCCTCCCAGGATGTTGTCCTTGTCGAAGACAGAATTAAAATACCACTCCGCACAGATGGCGATGCCTTGAACTCGATTCGATCAAGCTGATATGGCGTAACAACGAAAGCACGTATAGCCAAGGTGCCTAGCTTGCTACCTGAGGATAGCGCGACTGCTGTACAAGGGGAACGACAAGCCTCAGGCAAAGCTAACTAATACACTATGCTGGCACGAGCAGGGGGAGCCGCGAGGTTGCAATCCCAAATCCTGCGTCTTCCGGCCTCTATTCGAGCTCAAGCCTATGCTACTGCGACCACGTCAACCACCTCTCCAGCATCTCCCATCCCGCCACCATGGAGACCAGCCTCAATACTCGACGACTGGGTCCAGCGTGAGGCACGACCGATCAGCTTGCGCCAGCTCACTTTCTTTGGCCGTACTTTGACCGAGTCGAGACTGATCAGCTCTGCCAACTATGTCCGCACGGAGTTGCCAACAAGGCTCGCACACCGCCTGCGTAACATGCAGACTTTGCCGTACTCGGCGTTGACGAATCCTCACATCAGCCATGTATATGAGCTATACTATACTGCCTTTGAAAGACTGCGCAAAGTACCAGAAATCACCAGCGTGGACGACAATGACCGATTCTGCGAGGTTGTCCAGTCGACCTTGAGAGAGCATCTCAGCGTAATCCCGAAATTGGCCATGGGTGTAATCGAAATCCAGAACGCCATTTCGCCAGAAGAATGCGATCGTTTCATGACAACACTCCTTCGCTCTCGAATCAGCCGTAGAGTGATTGCTGAGCAACATCTCGCCTTGACCGAGACATTCCATGCACCATGGCACTTCCCTAACTCTACCAAATCGCTCACTGCACCAGAAGATGACTTCGTGGGCGAAATTTTCCTGCGATGCAACGCAAAAGAGATTGTCGAACAGTGTGCAGCCACTGCACGCAACCTGATGTCTCAGGCCTACGGTCCTGACGTTACAATCCCAGAGGTCCTCGTCAAAGGCCACCTGGACACCACGTTCCCTTACATCCCCTCACACATCGAGTACATGATCGGTGAACTGCTGCGGAACAGTATGCAGGCCATCGTCGAGCGACCAGGCACAGAAAGCCCACCAATCGAAGTTCTCATCTGCGAAGCTGCCCAGCACGTCATCATTCGCGTCTCTGATCAAGGCGGTGGAATCGAGCGCGACATTCTTCCATATCTGTGGTCCTTCGCCAAAGGTCCTCGCCGCCAGACTCGCCTCGAGAACCTCGAGCGCGTACCCAAACTGGCAGGCACGATGCAGGAGCTGCGCTTCGCCGACCCAAACCTCGCAACCGAAGTCGAGCGTGCAGTCAATGACAACAGCTCGAAACCTCGCCATACATCTTCTCTCACAGCTCTTTCCGGTCGGCAACCAGATTTGCGTCTCGGCATGGGCTTGCCTATGAGCAGGATTTACGCCGAGTACTGGGCTGGCACGTTGGAGATTCACAGCCTCGAGGGCTACGGCGTCGATGCGTTTTTGCAGATTTCGAAACTCGGAAACAGGAACGAGGTTTTAAGTACCAGGGCGGCTATGGATGCGGTATGATCCTGGAGGTCAGGGCATCCAACTGTTACATCGTTTATTGCGATTCTTGCACGTAGCAAATATGGCGCTTGAGGGGTTTACGCGGTAGAGGTCGACTTTCTTGTTTATAGTTTCAGAGCAATATTTTTAGTTTCATGTTTTTACTCTGAGGTAAAGGTTACCGCGCGTGTCTCATCGCGTACCTAAGCTGCTCCCAGGCAGATAGGAAACGGCTTTCCAGTATGAGCTCAAGACGCGTTTGACGTGCGGTTTCACGAGCCTCTTCCAATGCACCCTTCCTTCTCGAGTATGCCTCCGGTTAGGGCAAGCAGCAAGAGAATGGTGGCGTCCAATGCAACTCCAAGCGCAGACGCGTTCTGGTGGAGAAGCGCTTAAACCTAACGTTTCGGGTGACTTTAACCGCCATGTTCTCAGCGCGTCGACTTGCTCTGCGAGGGCCTCCCGCTTCAACTTCCATCCTTTGCTGAGGACGACAGCAACCATGCATGCGGCAGGTGAATGCACCGCAGCATGGTGCGCATGGTTAAGTAGGGCGATGGCGCCTGCGAGTGCACATGCTCACGACCCATCTTTGCACATTCACGCCTTCTCTCCTTCTATTCTGCAGCGCGTTTGTCAAAGCAGTGTTCTTTGTATTTTCAGACGCCCATCATGACTGCTGCTAATGGCGTGACTAACGGTGTCTCCCACCCGGTAGACGCGAAGAGTACAGACTATGGCCATGAAGCTGCCGACAAGATATTAGAGAAGACTGTTGGCAACGATGTGAAGAGCAAGCATCCTCTTGTCCTCCAGACCTTCAGGTTGTTGATCGCAGATTTATGTCAACAATTCGGTGGTGGACACCCTGGGTATGTGTCGCGAAAGATATAGAGCTACTGGACCACGACTGACATCTTACAGTGGTGCTATTGGGATGGCTGCCATCGGCGTTGCTCTCTGGAAATACACAATGCGCTATGCTCCTCATTCGCCAGACTTCTTCAACCGTGACCGCTTCATCCTTTCCAACGGCCACACTTGCTTGTTCCAATATACATTCCTGCACTTGACCGGATACAAGGACATGACCTTCGACCAGCTCAAGTCTTACCACTCAAAAAGATACGACGCTCTTTGCCCCGGCCATCCTGAGATCGAGCACGAAGGCATCGAAGTCACAACCGGTCCTCTCGGCCAAGGAATCTCCAACGCTGTCGGCATCGCGGCGGCTGGCAAGCACCTCGGCGCCACTTACAACCGCGAGAATTTCCCTGTTGTGTCGAATCACATTTGGTGTATGGTTGGCGACGCTTGCCTGCAAGAGGGCGTGGCTCTTGAAGCGATTTCTCTGGCTGGACACTGGCAGCTCAACAACCTCACGGTAATCTACGACAACAACCAGATCACCTGTGACGGAACGGTCGACATCACTAATACCGAGGATATCAACAAGAAGATGGAGGCTTGCGGGTGGCGAGTTATTGGTGTTGAAGATGGCTGTTACGATGTTCCTGCTATTGTTCGTGCACTGCATGATGCGAAGACGAGCACTGATCGCCCGACTTTCATCAATGTGCGTACTATCATTGGACTTGGAAGTGCTGTTGCTGGCCAAGCAGTGGCTCACGGAGCTGCGTTCGGCGTTGCAGATGTGGCGAAGATGAAGAAAGCCTACGGCTTCAACCCAGACGAGCACTTTGTCATTCCAGAGGAAGTCCGCGACTTCTTCAGCGATCTACCCGAGAAGGGAGAGAAAGCTGTGAAGGAATGGAATAGTCTGCTGGAGTCATATAAGAAGCAACACCCGGAGCTTGGTGCTCACTTCCAGGCCCGCCTCAATGGCGAGATCCCCGAAGACTGGGAGTCGATGATCCCAACCACATTCCCTGAGAAAGCCACAGCCAGTCGTGCAGCCTCAGGGCTTGTCTTCAACCCGATTGCTGAGAAGGTTCCGTCCTTTATGGTCGGTACCGCAGACCTCACTCCCTCCGTCAACATGTCCTGGAAGTCCAAGCAGACCTTCCAGGCAGACGGAAAGGCAAATGGAAGCTACGCAGGCCGCTACGTCCACTACGGCATCCGCGAACACGCAATGGCAGCCATTGCCAACGGCTTCGCAGCCTACCACCCTAACATGATCATCCCCATCACATCAACCTTCTTCATGTTCTACCTATGGGCAGCCCCCAGTGTCCGCATGGGCGCCCTCCAACGCCTCCAAGTCATCCACGTCGCCACCCACGACTCCATCGGCACAGGCGAAGACGGCCCCACCCACCAACCCATCGAACTAGCAAACCTCTTCCGCGCCATGCCTAACCTCCTCTACATCCGCCCCGGCGACAGCGAAGAAACAGCCGGCGCCTGGACCGTCGCGATCAAAGCCAAAAACACCCCTAGCATCATCTCAACCTCCCGCCACGCCTTGCCCCAACTCGCCCCCCTCACAAACCGCTCCAAAGTCGCAAAGGGAGCTTACGTCCTGCGCGAAAACCCCTCCGCAACACTCACCCTCATTGGCATCGGCGCCGAACTCAGCCTCGCCGTCGCCGTCGCCGACACCCTCGAAAAGTCCGGCCAAGCACAAGTCCGCATCATCTCCTTCCCCTGCCAGCGCCTCTTCGACGCCCAAGACATCGCGTACAAACGCTCCGTGCTACAACGCCGCGCGGATAGACCGATAGTTGTGATTGAGCCTTACACGCCGAACGGCTGGGAGAGGTACGCGAATGCGGCTTTCTGTATGACTACTGAGAGGTTCGGGCAGTCGCTTCCGGGCCCCGTTGCTTATGAGTACTTTGGGTTTACGGCGGAGAAGATTTCGGAGAGATTGGGAGGGTATTTGGAGACTGTGAGGAGGGAGCCGGAGGCTATGGGGGAGTTTCATGAGTTTACGGAGGCGGATGGGGTGGCGAGTGTGAGGGTTCATTGAGAGCGTGGTGTAGGGTAGCGAGAGGCATTCTCTAGAGTCAGTGTCTAGGTGTTTTTAAGTCTGGGTACATATACATACAGTAATGAACGATTTGAGGATTAGACCTGTCGCATGTAGCTGTTACCCAGTTATGTAGTGTATGGAGTTCCGATGAAGTACTTGCGCAATGGCTTGTAGTCACTAGAGCCTCTGCGGTCGATGCTTCGATATACATGCATGCTCACAGCCGGTATATGCCAGCCTCTAGCAACAAGGCGAATCATCGTGGCAATACTAGCCTGTCCACCAAAACACGACATAAAAGGCCAAGCAGTCACGTAGTCGACCCGATCCCAAGACAAACCCGCCACACAATTAAAACTAGATAATCACTTTACGTGGACGAGACACAAAGACGAAAGGTAGAAGGTTGAGTCAATAAAAACATCTACACAGCAGCAGTATGCCCCCCATCAACCCTAAGATCTGTCCCCGTCATGAAACTGCTCCCACGCGAAAGCAAGAACACAGCAGGCGCTTTGAAGTCCTCCGGCGCCCCGAGACGCCCAAGCAACGCGCCGGCCATCCAGGTCTTCTCGACTTCCGGCTCGGCGGCGAGGAGGGCGTCGGTCATTGCTGTGCGGATGTACTAGAAGATAGTGTCAGTCAGGGTGTTGGATGTGACAGATTCTGGGGTAGTGGATGCTTACGCCTGGTGACAAAGTGTTGATGCGAATGCCGTGGACGCCGATTTCCTGCGCCATCGATCTGCAGAGTTGGTGCACGGCGGCTTTGCTTGTGTTGTAGGCACTGCAGGTTAGGCCCTGGGGTTTGTTGTTAGCAACAGGATATTTGAGGAGAGGCGGCGCTTAGAGGCTGTAGCTTACTCTGTTGGCTATGCTGCCTGACATTGAAGCGATGAGGACAATGCTTCCTTGGATCTTATTGGCTACCATATCATTTGCCACGGCTTTGGCTGTGATAAATGAACCTTGGGGATTTGTCAGTAGGTGATTGAGGTGGCGGAAGTATCTGGAGAAATGGCATACCAATGGTGTTGACTTTCAACATGCGCTCAAAGTCCGCTACAGGATAGTCCAGAGTAGGAATCTTCTGCTGAATACCAGCACACGCAATCGCGCCTTGCAGAGGAGCATTGAGACTCCTGCCTCGCGCAGAGATCTCCGCCACAGCAGATTTGAAGTCTTCTTCGTCTGTGATGTCGGCTTTGCGGTAGGTCACTGTCACATTGCGTTGCTTCGCGGTCTTCTGGAGATGTGCCCACTCGTCAGAAGGAGTATCTAGGATGTCGAGAGCAGCGACGTGACCGCCGTTCTCGACGACGCCGAGAGCGAGCTCGATGCCGAGACCTCGTCCGGCGCCTGTGATGAGAATGGTTTGGTCCTTTAGGGAGAAGAGCTGGTCTCCAGGGACTTTGGCTGCTGTCTGGTTTGATTCTGGGATCTCGGCGGGCAGAGAGATGTCGCTGACGATCTTGTGGTCGGTTACATCGTTTGTTGCTGATGGAGACATGATGTCTAAAATGGTGAAGCGTTTACTGGAAGACTCGCTAGGGAACAAGGAAGACTGTGAAACGGAAGATGGGCGATCGTAGAGGAAAAGCTAAGCTCATGGTGAACCTACACATAGCTATATAGATCGTGATCTTGTGGGCCGCAAAGGGACATCGATGGTTGGGAGCATTCAATCTTTGCGCAGGCAGGCGCAAGCACAAAATGTGGACTGAAGGCGGAAGCGCTTACTTGTGATGTTTGTAGGCGCTTAACACTTCGTTACCAGCGAGGTCGGGTATTGAGGCGCTTAAACTCTCTCGAAGGAGCGTAGTGTTACGGGAATCTTCCGAACGGTTGGCGCATGGCAATATGATTTTCCCCACGCACTCCACACGCCCACGGATCAACCGCCGAAGAGTCTTCAGTAGGCACCGTGTCGGGGAATGCGCAGCTGAAGGAAACGCCCTGTGTTGAGAGACGAGCTGAGCAATACCAGGCACAATCGTACGGTAGATATCGTTTCGAGATTCTTTGAGAAGTCGGAGGGATCACCTCTTATCAGGTCGGTTTGCTTTGTGCTCAATAGCAACTGAACATTGAGAATAACCTCACGTATATCCGGCCCTTACGATCATCAGCTACGAGCTTTCCGGCGCCTGTATCTCAGCGATGCTTGCTGGTACGCATATTAAAGAGTACATATCGGCTGACAATGCGGTACTATGCCGCATACAGCTCCCGCCAGCCAAGCAGTCGTTGGGATAATCGGAGTTCGCGTAGCGCTTCCAAGTCCCAATAGGGACATCAGTAGCGCTGCTTCGCCCTAAGGATACACGAATCGTGCGACCTCCGACTCCACCACCAGCGTTTGGTAAAGGACGAAGCGGTTGTAACCGGCCAACGAGCCATTGACTTCGACAATCGCGTGGAGGAGATCCACATGGCACACGGGTACCACCATCATGTCAAGCGAATACATATAGTCCCACATTCCCCAGACTCAACCACATTGATAGATCTGCTTTACCCCAGGACGCTATAACCTTAGCGACTCTTCTTTGCTTGTCCGACTTGCTTGACACTGGACAGACAAACGTATCAGAAGCAGTCGCCAACATGCCTCAACTATTTACAGGGCGTATGCTCAATTGGGCTGTCACGGCCACTGCTGGTACCGGTTTCCTGTTGATGGGCTATGGTACGTTCCGGCTCCTGTATTGACAGAACTCCGACTTACATCGAACGATCAGACCAAGGTGTTATGAGCGGGCTCTTGACCGGAACGGCATTCACGAATCAGTTTCCAGAGATTAACACCACAACCGGTAACGGCAGCGACACTCTGCAAGGACTTGTGGTAGCCATCTACGAGATTGGTTGTTTCGCCGGATCTCTTTTCTGTTTGTTCGCCGGTGAGAGTCTGGGTCGCAAGAACTGTATCTGGCTTGGATGTTTGATCTTGTCGATCGGTGCCGCGCTCCAGACAACAGCCTATGGCATCCCGCAGATGATCGTCGGAAGAATTGTTGCAGGAGTTGGCAATGGCATGAACACAAGCACCATTCGTGAGTCGATGATGTCTGCTGGGTCTAGTTCCCGATCGAGACTGACAATAAATAGCTGTCTGGCACGCGGAGCTCATGCAAGCTCACAAGCGAGGAAAAGGCTTGTCGATTGAGTTTGCCATCAACATCTTCGGCGTAGCTTTAGCCTACTGGGTCGACTATGGCTTTTCGTTTATCCAGAACGACGCTCAATTCCGCTTCCCCTTGGCTTTACAAATTCTGTTTGCCATAGTGACGGCGTTCAACCTTCTGTTCTTGCCGGAGTCACCTCGATGGTAGGCTCATGCGGAAAGCTCCTTGTCAGTTATAGTTGCTGACATGATGCAGGCTAATTGCACACGATCGCTCTGACGAGGCTCTTGTAATCCTCAGACGCCTCCACACCAACGCCGGTCAATTGGATGTGGACGAATCTGAACTGAGCAGGGAAGCCGCAGAGATCCAGTACACTGTCGATGAAGAGCGGGAAGCTGCGTCTGGTAGCTCTTGGACGACGCTCTTCAAGAATGGCAAGCAAAAGTTTCGATACCGTATGCTGCTCAGTGTTGGCGGACAATTCATGCAACAACTTTCTGGTGGGCATAACATTCGGATTAGTGTCAGCAGCGTGCTAACAGTCGTTCAGGGATAAATCTGATTACGTACTACGCGCCGAGCATCTTCCAACGATCAGTAGGTTTATCCCAGGAACTATCGCTATTGCTGGCCGGTTTCAACGGTATTGCTTATTTTCTGTCTTCACTCCCGCCGATTTGGATTTTGGACAGACTTGGACGCCGTAAGCTGATGCTGTTTGCGGTTATTGGCATGTGTTGCTGCATGTCAGTGCTGGCGGGCACCGTTTCCAATGGTAACAAGGCCTCCGGTATCGTTGCTTCGGTAATGCTTTTCCTCTTCAACTTCTTCTTTGCTGTTGGTATGCTGGCAATTCCATGGCTGCTTCCTTCAGAATACGCGCCGCTGGCAGTGAGAACGCCCATCGCAGCCTTGTCTTCGGCAAGCAATTGGATCTTCACCTTCCGTAAGTGCCCAAATATCCAGGACGATTGTATCGCCAGCGCCACTTACTGACCATAACTCTTGCGCTGTACAGTCGTCGTGCTCATCACTCCTGTCTCGATCGGAAGCATAGGATGGAAGACATACGTTTACTTTGGCGTGTTCAACGCGTGCTTCATTCCCGCCATCTACTTCTTCTGTAAGTTCGATCAACGTCGATCTACAATGAGGGGCTCGCACTTACATGAGATCCAGATCCTGAGACCCGTAATCTCTCTCTCGAAGAAGTCAACTGCTTGTTCACAGGCTCGAAAATTGTTATGCACATTGCAAACGCCGAGATTGACATGGAGACGATGCGCCCCCCTACGATCAAGGAGGCTGAGGTACAGAGAAAGTACTCAGTCGAGCGCATTGAGAAGTGATTGTATCTGTAGGCAGTGTTTCCCAGACATTCTTAGTAGTTATAGAAACGATATTGTCATGGAAGAAGCGGCTATATCAACCGCCCCCCAATTTAAGCTCCGCAGCAGAGTTTCAAGGACTGCCAAGAAACATGGGGTTGCGAGCGGCTGCACTTGCCGTGAGAAGAAGCCATCTCATCCAGAAATGCATCTCCGTCGACCCATCATCAGCAACATGCTGGGGAGCTTGACTGTATCATATTTGGCCTTTATGGTCCATCCCCCACAGAGTGAATTTGTTCTGCCAGCATAGCATGTCTGACGAAGCCTCTGCGTCGACAGGCCAAAAACGTCGACGAACGCGGTCCGGATGCCTGAATTGCCGCCGAAAACGCAAGAAATGTACGTGTATGATGCTTTCTCTGTGATGCCGAACTCTTCATCCCCCTTTTGGACTCTGATACTGTTGCAGGCGATGAGATTCGCCCAACATGTACGAAGTGTGAGCGTAGTGGAGAAGAGTGCGAACGGGATGGTTTCATCAAGTTCCGCGCCCCCACTGGTCTGCCGGGATCGGTGGACTCCACGCCATCAGGTCCTATCACCTTGAACATCCAGTCAGATTCCGAGGTTTGTGCCCCCGGTCTGTACAGACTGATGCTCGTTCGTGTTCTTTCGCTCTAACCAACATACCTAGGAGACTGCGGAAAGCGTTGCAGGTCGGTCCCATGGCAATACTTTCGCGAGAACACCCGCTAGAAATGTGGGACATCATGCAAAAGAGTCTAGCAATCCAAATCTGAGACGAAGGTTCGATGCTACGAGAAGCAGAGATACTGAAACTGTATATCACCGCGAACCGCAAAATCGTCGGAACAGCCAGTCGCAGCCGCTCACTAACAGCAGCAATCTGCCTGAACGTAGTGGAGGTCTCGCGACAGAAGCGAGCCATACGGACCAAACTTACGGCGTCACACACGGTGAATCAGCCTCCAACCGCGATGGCGAAGATACGAGCCGTGTAGGTGGCACTACGCCCCAGGTGTCGCCCACATCGCCCGAACTTGAGGTTCATGTTGGCCGGATCGAGGAAGCTTATGCTTTGCCCTCACAGATCGACGATACATGGGCTGCCCAAGACCTATTATCATTTGGCGAGATTGCGTCTATGGATATTGCGATGTTACCAGACCATATGCTTTCGCCCAGCATTTCGTCAAGCTACAACCTTGAAGATGGTATTTTTGAGCCGGGATCAGCATACCAAAATCTGTTCCAGTCGTTGCGAAGCCATGTATTCCGCACGGCACAGATCGACAACGATGCATTAGATAAACGTCACGGCTCAGTTGCTAGGGGAAATCCAATTGCGCCAGGCCACGGCGATGCATTCGGCGTCCGATCGACTAGAACAACTGGAAATAGTCCAAGAAAGGGTGATGCTACAAACGCGCAAGAATTTGAACTCCCGCCTGCTCAGGAATATCTTCTCTGGAAGGCATGGACGGAGGAGGTTTCACTCTGGGTATGTGAAGTATTTTGATATTTCGCAAGTATGAATACTAACGAGAGGCTAGCTTGATAAGTTTGACCCGCAGACGCACTTTCGCGACAATTTTCCAAACATTGCTAAAGAAAGGCCGCATCTCAAGTATGCCATGCTCTCACTGAGTGCACGCTACCTGGAATCTCGGGACAGAAATGTCCCGCCATCGCTCACCCTGGCATTGTACCAACATACCATTCAGCTACTACTGCCACAGCTGTACATGCGAGACATCGCTGTCATAGCATCTTGTGTCATACTCTGTGTTCTCGAGATGTTCAGTTGCTCTCCAAAAGCTTGGCGGCGACATCTGGACGGATGCGCAAGCTTAATGCAATCACTCGATATTCGAGGAGATGCTGGAGGGGCTGAAGAGGCCGTTTTCTGGTGTTTCGCACGAATGGATCTGTGTGGAGGATTGATCTCCTTGGAGCGGACATTAATACCAGTGGACAAGTGGACAACAGGCTCGATCTCAGAAGTGATTGTTAAGACATACCCTCGCTCTGGCAACTTCCATGACTATGCAAAGATGGCCTCGAACATCATCGCGCAAGCCATGGATCTTTTCGCATCTTATCATGCCTCGGAGGGCGCATTCGGCTTCTCCGCTGCAAATCGTGCAGAGAGTGAGGCATATGGGACACGGTGGCGACGCCTCTTCGACGACATCCAGGAATGGTTCTCCACTCGTCCAATGGAAATGCTACCAGTCATGGCTATGTCTGCTAAAGATTGCGGCTCGCCTTTCCCGACCATCCTGTACACCAATGCTGCGGCGATTTCGGGCAACCAATTCGCCCACACTGCAGCGATTATGATGCTACAGCGCAAGCCTCGCGAAATTGTCTTGGGCAAGATACGCTCCATCCTGTGGCACGCGAGGCAGATTTGCGGCATTGCTTTATCGAATGACCATCACGGTGCCTGGACCAACACGGTCCAGCCGATCTGGATAGCTGGGCGATTGATGAGCCATCCTCAAGAGCATGACGTGATTGTCCGTCTGCTCGAGAGGATCGAACGAGAAACTGGGTGGGCGACGCAGTGGAGGATTGATGATTTGATGGAGCATTGGGGTGACGCGGAAGACTGATTCACGGCAGGCAGTTACCTTGCATTCGTCATGCCCCTCCCAACATTCCTCATTCGACTGCTTTGAATGATTGTATCCTAATATAGGAATATTGCACGGTCCGGCGGAGTGTGCTCCTCCGAACGAAAGGGCCATCTCCGCTTTCTGGTGGGGTCCGCTTCTAGCAACCGGCTGCTTTAACCATCCTCTATTACGACCAAAGGAACGCCGAGCGGGAAGTAGCAAAAGCTGAGATTTAGCATTCGCAAGTATCAAAGCATGTACATGTTGTGTGGCGCTCGTCTAATCAACGGTTTGATCGACCGCTGCTACGACTACCTACTTGTAACATATTTAGCTTGCAACTTTTCGACGTCACGTTGGATCTTGAAGAAACGGATATTAATGCGGACCACCTTTCCTGGATCCTCGCTTGCTGAGAACCATTCTGCTGCGCAAATACAGAGCCATCAGTCAACAGCTCAGCGCCGAAGGTAGCTTCTTGGTGCGTGAAGCCGTACAGTTCCCCACTCAGATGGCGCCGTCTTGGCTGGTCATGATCTGCTCCAGGTACTATAAGGCGGCACATCATACGGAGTGATCTATCTTGCTCGGCGACCTCCAGCCTTTTGTTAAAAGCGGCCATTGTGCCTCGTAAAAATGTCTTTCACGAAACACTTTTTCATTCGAAGCCCAAGTTCGCATCGTCCGCCATGGTGAACCCATCGCTTCTCATACTGCTTTTTGCTGCGGAAGCCTTTGCCCAGCAGACCGCATGGGGCCAATGTAAGCATGATTCATATTCTTGGTAGGAATGTATGCTAAATCAATCAGGCGGCGGCAATGGATGGTCCGGCGCAACAACATGTGTCTCAGGTATGTTGATGTGCACACCTACAGAAAGCATGATCTAACGCTGACCGACGGCAGGATACACGTGCAACAAGATCAATGACTACTACTTCCAATGCGTGCCGGGCAGTACTTCAACTCCGTCGTTCAGCACTACCACCACTCGCACTTCAACAGCCACCTCAAGAAGTAGCCCGGTCACTTCTTTCACAACAACGCGCTCGACCACGACTACATCTTCTGCCCCCACTACATCAGCAACCAACAACCCAGGCACTGGTACCGGAACTTGGGCAGCAGCGTACACCAAAGCCAAGGCGGCCCTGGCCAAGTTAAACAACAACGATAAGGTCAAGATTGTTACTGGCGTAGGTTGGGGCAATGGGCCCTGCGTCGGTAACACTGGTGCTGTCTCTAGCATTGGCTACCCTTCACTCTGTCTTCAAGATGGTCCATTGAGGTATGTCAATACGCTTCTTGCAAATTTGGTGACCTTGAAAATGCTGACCATTGAAGTATCCGCTACGTCAAGGGCGTGACTGTCTTCCCTGCCGGCGTCCACGTCGCCTCTACCTGGGACACTTCGCTCATCTATGCTCGCGGTAACGCAATGGGCTCAGAGGCGAAGGGAGTTGGCGTTCACGTTCAGCTTGCACCAGTAGCCGGTGAGAGACCCGGCCCGGATGTTTCGTGGAGATACTGACAATGATCAGGCGCTCTCGGCAAGATTCCTCAAGGAGGGCGCAACTGGGAGGGGTTTGCTGCTGACCCATATCTCACCGGCATTGCGATGACCAACGCCATTAAGGGTATGCAAGACGCTGGCGTGCAGGCTTGTGCAAAGCATTACATTGGCAATGAACAAGAGCGCAATCGTGAGACTATGAGCTCCAACATCGACGACCGGACTCTCCATGAGTTGTACCTTTGGCCTTTCGCCGACTCTGTCAAGGCTGGTGTCGCCTCGTTCATGTGCTCGTACAATAAAGTCAACGGAAGCTGGGCCTGTGAGAACGACAAGTTGATCAACGGGATCCTCAAGGGAGAGCTGAACTTCCAGGGCTACATGGTGGGTATCTTGAACGGAGTGTATTCCGTATTACCTTCGGTCGGCTCATACACAAGACTAACTCTTTGTCCCAGATGAGCGACTGGAACGCACAGCACACCACCAATGGAGCAGCCAATGCCGGCATGGACATGTCAATGCCGGGTACTGACTTTAGTGGCAATAACCTGCTCTGGGGCCAGAACCTCATCAGTGCGGTCTCAAGTGGTGCCGTCCCCCAGTCGCGCTTGGATGACATGGTCACTCGCATTCTAGCCGCATGGTACCAGCTCGGACAAGACTCAAGCTACCCTCCGGTCACTTGGTCGAGTTGGAATGGTGGGACAGGCGCACCCAACGTCGCGGGCAACCATGCAACGCTGGCAAGGCAGATCGCGAGAGACGGTATTGTCCTACTAAAGAACAGTAACAAGGCCCTTCCTCTATCAAAGCCGGCTAGTTTGGCTTTGATTGGGTCGGCTGCGGTTGTCAACCCTGCCGGCGCAAATGCTTGTACTGATCGTGGATGCAACACTGGCGCACTCGGACAAGGGTGAGTCAAGATCCTTATGGCTTCGGAAGGATAGCTAGCTGACATAATGCTTCACAGCTGGGGATCCGGCACTGGAGAATACCCATACCTGATAGGTCCGGCCGATGCGATCAAGACACAAGCTTCGAAGGACGGCACCAGGCTCGTGACCTCCGCCACCGACAGCACTTCCGCAGGAGCTTCCGCTGCTGGCCAAGCCGACACCGCCATCGTGTTCATTACAGCGGACAGTGGTGAAGGCTACATCACGGTAGAAGGTAACGCTGGTGACAGGAACAACCTTGACCCTTGGCACAATGGGTAAGCAGTGCGAAGTTTTTCGTTTAGAGACACTGCTGACCCCGTGCAGAAATGACCTCGTCAAGGCAGTCGCTGCTGTGAACAAGAATGTGATCGTGGTTGGTGAGTTTTCCAGCGAACACTGCTTCAGCATGATTGGATGCCATGGTAATAGATTGGCGTAGCTCACAGCGTCGGACCAATCATCCTCGAATCGATCTTGTCGAACGCCAATGTGCAAGCCATCGTGTGGGCTGGGTGAGTGCTGTAACCGAATGTACGCTGCGTACGTTGCTAATAAATGCAGTCTTCCTGGCCAAGAATTGGGCAACGGCCTCGTCGACATCCTGTACGGCTCTACGTCTCCCAGCGGCAAACTACCTTACACCATCGCAAAGCAAGCATCCGACTACGGTACTGCTGTGGTAAATGGCAACGACGACTACCCCGAGGGACTTTACATCGACTACAGACACTTCGACAAGGCGGGCATTGCTCCTCGCTACGAGTTCGGCTTTGGTCTCTGTAAGTAGTCCCAGAATTGCCATGTCGCATGATATACTGACAGCCCCAAAGCATACACCACCTTCGACTACTCCAGCCTGACAACAGCCTACACCGACAAGACTGCGGGCAGCTCCAGCCCTGGCCCAGGTGGTGCCGTCGGTCTGTACGACACAGTCGCCACCGTCACCGCGAAGATCACCAACAACGGCACCGTCACCGGCGCAGAAGTTGCTCAGCTATACATCGGCTTGCCGTCAAGCGCTCCGGCTTCTCCTCCGAAGCAGCTTCGTGGGTTTCAGAAAGTGTCACTCACAGCAGGTATTTCCAAGACTGTCACGTTCGACATCCGCAGAAAGGATTTGAGCTACTGGGATGTGGGAAGCCAAGCTTGGAAGGTGCCCTCCGGCACGTTCAATGTCTATGTGGGCTCGAGTTCGCGGGATGTCCGTTTGACAGGCAGCTTCTGAGGTGGGAGAAAACCACGACCGCGGCATTGAGAAAGGGAAGATTTGTAGTGCTCATCTAGCACCACCTACATCGAAAACTTACAAGCAACTTAGACTTGTTCAAGTCGTCGACGTAAATGTGGAAGCTGCATTTTCGTGCTCATTGTTTCAGTGAAAGAAAAATGCTGAGAAGTTTGACATCACTTCACTGTTATGCCAACTTACCCAACTTCCAAGGGCCCATGCGAGGCCAGATTGTGTGCTTTGACATGATTTCGTAATCTGCAAAGCTTCACAGGTCTAACAAAAGCGCATTCCGTCGGAAAATCTGTTGATTGTATGCTACATACTGGAGCCCTCGGACGCTCATACTGCAGATCTAGGTTCATGGATCCCCAGGTTGTCGCAGTGGCGAAGGGTTTCTCGATTATCTAGCCGCCTTGCAGTGTATCCCAAAGTGCAAAAATCTTTTTCTGTACCATATTGCAGACGCAGAACACGCACCGGTCTGGCTGCAGAATTCGAGCATCGTTACCTGGACGTCGGCCATCCAGAGTTCCAGACCACTACAATATTGCTTGTCAGTATTGCCCGTCTTCGGTTGCGTTGTTCGAGTCGAGACTTACCGGGTACGATGTAGAATTTCTCAGTCGATTCTTCTTTCAATCACATTTGTCCGAATCGTCGACGTGTCTGTGGAATTTGCACTTTTGTGACTTCTCTGAAAGTGGAACTGCTTTCGCGAGCCTCCCGGTCGCAGTGCCGAGCCGAGTCCCTGTCAGAGCAAGAAAATCGAACAAAAAGTCTTTCGGAACTTTCGAAGAGTAGTTCCTCAAATGCTCGATCTTGACCGGCAACCCTGTGTCTAGCGCATAAGACCACTCCAGAAGAACAAACTCTCGAACAGGACAGTCTGGCATCGTGTAGCTCCACACCCACTGAATGGCGTCTGCACTCGTCGACATCCACAACTCCTTCATAACCTTCCTCAGCGGCGAGTCCGGCGAAGTGCGCTCCCAATGTCGTTGGTGATCTGTTGGCCGGGCCACTTCCTACCGTCACAGCGGACAACGAGCATGGCGTCGATGGCTTGCTGGCAGAACACTTGGTCTTTGAGGACTTCGCCGAGGAGGTAGAAGTCGATGAGCTCGGGGTAGTTTTTGAAGCCCTCGGGCTTTTTGGACAAGAGTTGGCGGGTGTGTAGCCAGTGGACGTAGCCGCGGAGAGTGTCGGCTTTGGTGTCGTGGAGGATTATGCCTTTGGCGCGAGCTTTGGGGTCGCTGAAGAGCGACTTAAGGACAGGCGATGTGGAGAGGGTGATGAGATATCCGTAGATGGAGAACTGAATGGGATGTCTGGGATCGTCGGTGCAGATAGTGAAGGTCTCTGAGAGGTACAGTCTGCGACTGTTGGTCAGTGATCTCGGAATTGCTATAAGGACTCGAGGAGGAGGAGGGGATGCTTACTTTTTCGTCGCAGTTGTGGTCGCGATTTTGGGCGCGGCAGCGTCATTGTCTGCTGGACGCGGTTTCTTGATGGTTTTCGGTATGAGAGGTGCCATGGTGTTTAGCTTTGTTTGTAAAAAAGGCCGCTGGCCTGGAGTTGTGACACAGAGGAAAGGAATTGGCCTGGTGAGCTTGTGTGCTAGGTCTGAGCTTAAGCTCGATATAGAGTCGCAGATGTCACATCATAGATCCTTGGCGTAGAGATGAAGTGAAGTCTGAAGTCAGAGGTTGTGAGGAAGCGAAATCACAATTTGAGCAGTGCCCCAAGCATACGGGTAAGCAATCGCGATTCCATATTGAGAGCGCATTCATCCGTGCTCTACCATTACGATGCGTCAAAAGATAAGAAACATGGCACGGGAAGATTGTGTCAAATTCATGGTGAGCTCATGATCGTTTCCCTCACGGTGAGCTTCAAAAGGAAGTCGAGTATCTTGCAGAACCATACACCTATCCACTTGCAATACTTCCGATTCTCATTTCCGGAGGTGAAGTCGTGAGGATATTTTGAAGAGTGTCTGTTGGGAGTCCAGAGGCTAGGACAAACCCTGAGGTCCAGCGAAAGACCTGCTCCTGTCAGTATAGCGCATCGAAGTGAACGGCATCAAAGATATGCATACTCAAAATACCACTCCGTACGGACTGAGCGTTATCTGTAACTTCCTGTTGCATGCTGGTGGTCGATGACAAGCGCTTCTCATTGACACTCCTGACAAAACCCTTGCACGCCTCTCGAATCTGACTACGATTGACCCTCTGCAATCGCTCGTTATGTGTCCAGACCCGTGGCTTTGCTGCTAGCAGCAGATTTCCAAATGTAATGCAGTTCTCGCACCTGTCGCTTCATGGCAAACCATTCGCATGTTTCGAGCGTCTACGCAAAGCTCCTTCACCTGCACTCTTCATCATCATCAGAGACGACCACAGTCCTCGCAGCTAGAGCGGGATAAGGCCGAAGAATTCACCCCAACCGGTCCAAAACCCTATCGTGATCTGCGAAGAACTTGAACAGATCGATGATGAAGTTCTTCGGATACGTACGCTTGGCGGCGAAGAGGTCGGCGATGTGTGCGAAACTGTAGCGCGTGGCCCAGATGTTGAGCACGTGCCAACGCAGGTGCGAGTCGTGCGAGGTGTGATCGTAGAGATGCTTGATGTCATCGGGGCCAGCAACAATTTCGTGCGAGAACAGGGCGCCCACAGCAGCGTCGCAGAAATTCTGGTCGCCGAGAAAGTCTCCCAAGATCCACAGTTTGACGAGCTCGAGGGGTTGCTTGGGAAGCTCGCTGTAGTACACTACCTCCTCAGTGGAAACCCACTGCATGTAGCCCCCGAAGATCTCTGGCTCGCAGTCCGGAAGTGAGATGTGCTTCTCCTGAGCTTCTTTCCAGTCGTGGCTCAAGGCCGCTTTGAAAAACGCAGAGTGGCGGATGGCGATGTCCTTGTGCATCACGAAGGTTTTGCCCTGTTCGCCGACGCTGACTTGGAAGGTCTCCGCCATGTTGATTCTACGCATAAATTAGCAATCTGCGTGTGTGCGAGTGGTTGTGTATGTACTGACCTTGCGCGTTTAGTAGGTGGCGCTAGCGCTTCGATGCAGGTAGCTTGATAACAGTTCTCGGTTGTCTCGCCGCTATGATTCATCAGTCTTGCACTCTTTTTCGCAGAACGCCTCATTACTGCCCGTGAGGATTTGAATGGCATTGCGGTCACCCTGGGATGGGCAAGGTGCTTTGGCAGATTTGGTGTGTTTGTGGTGAGGGGAAAGATGTGGCGGCATGGAGAAGCTTGCAAGTGAGGAGCGGCAAGGCCATGAAAAGCGCTAGATAGCAAGATACAATGAACAACACGTCAAACAGAATAAGCATAGGAGAATCTTGGGAACACAGTGTAAGACCGTGATGCCGGCAATCGCCAAAGGAGAAAATTCTAATTGACGTGCACCTCACTACCAGTCTGCATTTCACTCTGGTATTCTGGCAATGACGCACCTTGATTTGACCTGACCAATGTAGGGTAGGTTCCGATCTTATGATTTCCCTAAACCCGCCGAAAAAAACTTCCTCCGCAGGATAGTAACCTGCGGCCACTTCAAGCACGAGGATTGGTGTCCAGTCTCCCTCTTCCATGTTAGATGGTAAGCCCGGTCGCAGCTCAGGCGGCGAGTCCTTTGAGGACCTCATCTCTGCGAGACTCAAGCATTCGTCGACGGCTCTCGCCTGTGACGCTTCCCTTCGCGCGCACCGTCATTTCGCTAATTCGGCGAAGACAGTCCGCGTCAAACGCCTTGGGGGCGTCTTGCTCGGCCCTTGCAAACTGCTCGGCCAGCCGCTCAATGGAAGAGGTGACCCACGTCTCCACAACCATGTTCCGCAGAGGAGAGTGCTCGGGCGTCTGCTCCCAGACAGCAATGATGATGTCAAGGTCAGGGTAAGCGTTCTGAGTGACAGCTCTGAGGGTGAATCGCAGGAGCATATCCACGCGGAAAGCCGAGTCGTCCAGGAAGTTGCCGAGGATGTACAGTTTGGCGAGTTGCTGGAAAGTCATGTCACTGAGGAATGAATGATCGTGCGTGCTCAGCCATTGAAGGTAGTGCTCGAACTCTGACGCCTCGACCTCGACTAGTGTGATGCGGTTTTGCTTAGACTCCTTCCAGTGGTTGTTCATGGCGGCGCGAAAGAACCTCGATGAGCAGGAGGCAACGTCCGTGTGGAGCATGAACTCCTTCTTTTCCTCGCCGACCGTGGCTATGAACGTCTTGCTCATATCAAGCCTGCAGAAGTTGGAATTGTCAGTCAAGGGTCGATGGAACAGTGTAGTATCGTCACTCACTTTTGCTGCTTGGCTGGTGGCTCAGCCATTTTGGGTAAGGTTGTTGGAAATTTGTTCCTTGGTTATGGTTGTCGATGAACTGGTTGTAGGTCGCAGGCGGAAGCAGAAATACATGAAGTCGGGTGCCGCCAAAGTCACATGCTTAAAATTCTCGAAGCAACACCGCACATGTGATTGTCAACGCGCCAATGTGTAGTGCCTTAGGACCCACGTGAATATCGCAGCTCAAGCGAAGACTAACCCCGAACTCATTCGCTTCCCAGCTCCTGGCGGAACTCCCTCAACTCACTCAAGAAATGACGCTTACAGCAAGCTTCGTTCTCCTCGATCTTATCTGAAACCGCCAAATGCGCAAAAGGCTCCGCCATAAAAGCACCCGGGTACTCCTCCGCCCGGCTCAACAGCCTCTCCACAACCATCCACGTAGGTTTCTTAGCCCAGATCTCCAGTATCAACTCTCTGAGCGGCGAATCCTTGGGAGTGTTAGCCCAGACGAGCTGAACGCAGCAGAGACCCGGCCACATCTCATAAGCGAACGTCGTGATATCGTCCAGAACCGCGTTGCGAAAGTCCGCGTCGTCGAGGAAATCGCCGAGGATGTAGAGTTCGGCCAGATACAGTGTGCTGGGCATGCCGATGGTGAAGCTGGAGGTGATGACGCCGGTGTTCAGCCATTGGAGGTAGCCTTCAAAAGCGTCTGTCTGCACTTCGGCGAGGGTGACGCGGTTTTCTTGCGCTTCTTTCCAGTTTCGACTCAGGGCGGATTGGAAGAACTTTGAGAAACGAGTGGCAATTTCGGTGTAGATGGTGAATTCTTTTTTGGTTGGACCGATGCAGGCGGTGAAGGTCTTGTTTGGGTGGGGTTCAAGTGGGTAGTTGCGGTGTATGGAGTGTGTTGGTTGTAAGTGGAAGAGAGAGAGAGAGGATCGCACAGCCGGTAAATATATTGATCGAAATTGCGCAAATCGTGAACTGTAAGGCAATCAGACAACACATGTAGCAGTCCAGCTTCACTTTTGCACGCTCCGAAACAGTGAAATTGAAGACACACCATACCCAGCAAACAGCGCCAGGCTGTTTGTTCCAGGTGGCTGTTAGGAAAGTATCCATTGACGCTAGGCAAAAGTTCTCCTTCCATTTCGCAAACTCGCTCAGAAGAATCCAGATGCCTTCGGTCTCTCCCTGCCAGCCTCCGTGCCCAGCTCTGCCGCCTTCGCAGCCTCACTGCCCTTGAGCGGCGGGAAATCAAAGCTCTTGCTCTTTCCACCCTTCAATGCCTTCCATAGTCCAACGGTGCCCTTGTTGTCCCACACAAGCGCTCCAACATAAGGCTGCACGTTCCAGTGCAGCGTCAACGTCGCATTCTGGCGCTCCGCGATCTTGCCCTTGACGTCCGTGATCTGGTACTTGGGCTTCTGGCTGTCCAGCTTGACGATGCCAGGGCTGCCACCGGGTGGGTAGGGCTTGCCGGCGGCTTTCCTTGACTTTTTGCCTTTGGTCTTGGAGCTCTTGGGGGTCGGGTGGATGTAGGTGTTGGGGTGCAGGGGTGCGTCGTCGGCGGGGATGATGGCGTCCCAGATGACGAGCTCGGAGGGCGGGATGGTGGAAGGTGAGGAGGAGGGGTAGGAGGCGACTATGTAGACGAAGACCTGTTTGGTGTTCCAGTTGAAGAGGGAGGTCAAGTCTAGGCATTGATTGTTAGCTGGGTCCGTCGCATTGGCTTGCCATTGTGCGTACCAGCATCCAGGTCAAACTTGACGTGGGCATATTCCTCTCTCTTCGTGCTGTAGTAGTGCGGCCTGCCCTTGACGACCTGCACGTTCTTGAGCTCGAGGCTGGCGCTGGGCGCTTGGGGGATGAGCAGCACGCTGAAGGCGATGGCGGCTGCGACGGCGAAGGCGGCCGAGGTGAAGAAGCCGAAGGCGGTTTGCACTCGCACTAATGAGGAATGCATGTTGGTGGTATTGTGAGGTAGCGGTGCTACTTTGGAGGAATTCCCCTTAAAGCATTCGTTGTTGTTGGTAACTAACTAGCTGAACACGTTGTCGCGCTGTAGAGGTGAGGTGTCACTTTGGCTGGCTTTGCGGGGACAACGTCGTGGCTTCCATGCGGATGCCTAACGATAAAAGCTCAGAGACACTAATGTTTCCTGTACTTTCGATCCCAAAGGAGGAAAGATCACGCATACAAAACATTATCTTCCAAATGGACAGATACTTTTGCCGCTTTCGTGCCGGTCATGGGCGTCCCAGTACTGACGATGATGGAATGCCCGCGTGGGCTCGCCCAATGGTTGGTCATGCCTGGGACCGTCGCAAGACGACCTCCATCAGATTGCCAGTCCACCGAAAGATTCAACTCACTGAAGCTACTCCACGTAAGAGACTCTTCGCGAGAGCCTTGTGACAACACAAGCTCTTCAAGGCGGCTTTGCGTCGGACCTTCTGCCACGCCCACACGAGGATGTCCTGTCGTATTGTCGCAGACTATCACTCGGGTCACTGAGCCCCGGGCAAGTTTGACTTGAATTGACACGGCGAGTACCACAGGGAAGAAAGACCCAGCGAACGGGAATGGTCGAAGAAATGTGCGCCCCTCAGGATCCCATAGTCGCTCAGGAATCGCCCAGTTGATGGCTCCACATCCAGACTGTACCGGCAAGGAGATCGAATGATGCCGAAACAGATCGTACGTAGACATGGCTCGTGTTGCTTCCATCATCACATGATAGCTGGCATAGGGTGCCAGCCAGCGGATCTTGTGCCTACCAGGCTCGAACCAGATCAACGAATGCCGAGCGTTAGGACAGTAAAGTCTCGGCCCTATCCTTTGTAGATGCAGGAATACTCTACCGGAGTAGACATGGCCTTTGCGAGAGCCATAGCCAAGGCATATGCCCAAGAAGTTTGCTTGCGGATCGTCGCTGACTGAGAATAGCCCCACAGGTGTGTCGGGCGAGACCAAAAGTCCTTTATTCGTGATCGAAAACTCTGGGGATTGGTCCGGCGTGGTATTAATCGTGGCACTGTTTATGAATGCAGACGGAGAGATAGCCATTAGATTCCGATGAGCCTCTTCGGGTTCCTGCTCGCTCGAAGGTTCCCACGCAAAAATGGTCAAATCATTGTCCCGCTTCACAATCTCCTCCTGAAGCCTTCGGAAGGCCTTGCCACCTTCGCCGTAGATCAAGGGCATGTTCACATCGAATATACCCAGTAGACTGTAGGCTACATCTTCCACGCGGGTAGCCTGCCTGTTCGCCGCCCAAGACATCCTTGCTGCAACCGAAACAGTAGAGCGACTCGAAGCATCTAAAAGCACATCGCGAGGTACGCGAGTGATCTCGGCCAATACATCCACGAGGTCAGACTTTGTGGCAAACGGCTTCCATGATCGATCACAGAACACAAGATATCCTGGCGCTATAAGCTCCTGCAAAGTCCACCCTCGTGAGAACCACCGACAAGCGCCCAAGTTATTAGAACCGGGGGTCAGATCAGCCAAGTATGCAAAGCAAATGTGAGAGCGTGCATAGTACTCAAACATGGAGTTGATGGACTCTGTCAGCTCCGCACTACTCGACTTGTCGATGCTGCAAGTGTCCAGCCAGGCGTATTCGAGGCCCGAATCAACGGCCAACTGGCAAGTCTTGACAATTTTGATATAGCCCTGCTTTGATCGATGACCATCGTTCTTGGCAATCATATCCTGGAAAGTGACCTCATCTTCGGCCCACGTACAGCCCTGCCATCAACCAACCATTTTTTTGATGGTTGATAGTGTGGTTGAAGCAAAAGCTC